>OX103977.1:14692822-14900724 GCA_944470395.2 Schistosoma turkestanicum
CATATATTGAATTCGAACCTCAGTGTTAACATGATCATTGAAATACAGGTACACTCATTACCTAAGTTGAAAATAGAGCAAAACTACATCCGAAACTCCACTATCAGCTATAAACCTCTTCTTTGGGAGATCAAATGATCTGTAGAATAGGGTTCTTGAAGTAAAGCAAGGAGAATTTCCACTGTTTCATGACCCAAGAAAGTAATCAGGAAAGAGATAAAAGTGACTTAAAATGATGGAACTTACTCACTATACTTTTTAGTTTCACATGAGCGTTTAATGCGAATATTTTCATTTGATGCTAACAATGTCTTTAATTAAATACAACTCATGAGAATATGTAGATATTTATTATGATTATAGGATGAAATGTTCATCAATAATCAGTTCATGTACATGGAAAATTTCAATTCCTTAGTAAATATAAAGAAATCATCTTAATTCAGTCATGAATCGTTGCATATAGATCCATAAACTAAATGCTGAAATACAAAATACTTATCCAAATGGATATCAAAGTTTTACATATAGAAACGATAGTTTTATATGTTAAGCGGAGCATTTTACTGTGTCTAATACAATAGATACTTTATTAAAACAATTTATTAGTTTAGTAAGCATTTTACATTCAGTGGAATCGATATTAGACAAAAGCTTCATTTTTAATGGCCCCCGATTTGACACCGGTTTGAACGAATGATCGAGCATATGATCAGGTTTGTGTGACAGCGGTGATAAAGAGTTAAATACGGCTTTAAGGACGAATTTATTTCATGCAATCATGCAAACAAGCAGAGATGAGAGTGAAAAGCATACAAACAAAGCGAAGCGAAATAGGGTTGGCTTATTTGCCTCCTACAAGTCACTATGCTTTGCTTGTACGCCTTTCATTCTTATTTCTACCAGCGTGAACAATTGCGTGGAATAACTACGAATTTCAAATTGAAATAAATACATTAAACAATTCAAATTTTTATGGCAAATACTAACCAGAGGTCTCTGTGAGGCCGCCAGCCACATTCTTGGCGCATCCCAAAATGACCGTAATTTCACTGGTAGAGTATTCTAAGAACAACATAGGATTATACTGAGTTAATTCACCTCCAGAAATGCGAATTCAAACTGAATGGAACTGTTACTGGATAAGAAGCAGAATTTCGTAAAATAATCCAATTCCTAGACTGTTATAAAAGTAATAACCCAACATACATGATTCAGATCAGCAATTCCATAAAATATTTCAGAATTGCAGTTACTCAGGCAGATTATCAAAACAGTTGAGTATATGATGAATAAATATTTCAGCATTGTTGAAAGTGTGATTTACTCCACTTCAGCTGTATAACCGTCACGAAAACTGTGTATCTAATCAAAATTTGAATAAACATAAAAAATTATGGCCGACGTAATTCATCTCAGTGTGTCTGTTTTACAATATTTTTGGAAATGAATGTCTTTAGGTAGATGTAACCAAAAATCCGAAACTGTACCAATACAGCAAGAAGCGAGCGCAAAGAAGTTAATTAATTTATACCAGTTTGTGAAAACGATATTTGATATCCAATATCTTTTTCACGAACTAGAATAAATTGACTAATTTCTTTGTACTCGGTTCTTGTAGTTTTGGTACAGTTCCAGGCATTTGGTAATGAAGTGACGAGGGGTAAAGATTCGATTAAGCAATCTCGAACTGGTATGTGTGTACAAAAAAGCCTACTGTTTTAGATAAAATGATACTGAATTCAAATTTTGCCGCAATAACTAAAACATTTTTTGAAACATGCGCTGTTAACAACGAAGGTCCAATATCTCACATATTTTTCTCGAGTTAGTATAAACCAATTGATTTATTTGCACTCGATTCTTGTTCTTTCAGAACGGTTCCAGGAGTCTCGTACTGTTCAATGAATGGGGGTCGTGCCACTCGACTGTTCAATTCTAGTCAGTTTGCAGTTTTTTGTTTGTACTGAAGTGAATCAATACGTTTTTTTCAGGGCTGTAGGGTTTCTGGATACAAGCAGCTATCATGTTACCATACCGGAGATCAGTTAGTTGCATAATGGAGCGTAATAAGAAGAACGTTTTAGTGCTAATAAGAGTAATATTTCAGGACGAAGTAACTAATGGATAATGTAATTTATTAATTGGTAGTGAAGATTGTGCAAGAGGAGTGAAATGTAAGCAAGGGAGAGGAAACAGAGATTATAGGCGAGATAGATAAGCTAGTGATCTGAAGAGATGGCAGTTAAGAGGACTAGCAAGTTTCAAGGCATGCATCAGGTACAGCTTGCCCACGAGGGAGATAGCAATCCGTATGTTAGTACGTGTCAAATCTACTATTTTGGTGCGAACCGAATATTTAATTTGTTTACGTTATTGTGAGTTTAAATATTGCTCAGAGACTTTGTTGCCTTTCAGTGGTAGATATCCGGAAAATTTTGGGATTAAAATTCTTTTGTTAATGACTCAAGGATAACTTTTCATAAAATTTTTTTCTACTTATATTTCATTTGGCTGAATTTTCTGTGATTTTCTAACAAACGATGTACCGTAAGTTTAATTTCACTTCGGTTCTTTATAATTCATTCTAGGGCCAAGCGTGCATGATTACTTTCTTACGTCAGGGAATCGTTTCATTCGATAGTAAGACCAATAGATTTCAATGAAAGTTTGTGCTGATCAAATTATAATACATGGTATCTGAACACTTGGCCGAACATGGATTTCCATTCATCAACACACAGGCCATAACTGTCCCGACTGTAGATCAGTCTTCTCTCCAGCCGGACTCCTTAGGTTGACTATTTCGACCGAAAAAGAGTCGCTAACAAATAAACGTGATGGTATGACGAATTTGTGAACAGTCAAAGGGTTTCATCGAAGTCATCAAAAAGGACTGGTGCACTTATAATCGACTAATCGAAATTTCTGTGATGTAGTTGTGGTCGATGCTGCACCTGGTGAAAAGACAAATAGTAAGATAAACAAATATATCTAAAGGACGACCTTATATTTTTGACTTTTTTACTACTCTAAGTAGCCCTTGGATGTTGAAGGTAACCATGCAGCAAAAAGCATTCACGGCTTCTGACAATATCAAAACGTTTACACAGTCTCTTGGAAGCAAGCAATCTAGGAAACGCTTTGATTACTAGCTTGTCTTCTCCCATTTATTATTTTCCAGCCCGAATGGATAAGACTTGAGCAACTGGTTTCAGCAGGAAGTCCAACTAAACTTGACTTCAAGGTAACTTAAAGGAGAACATTTACTGAATTTGGATTATAGTGACTGAAATGCGTAAAATGTGGTTACGAATCCTGACTTACATCAACTGTGTAAGATGTTCAAAGAGAAGTTAAATAACAACACTGTCCGAAAAAAAGTGGTGAAGGAATTTTAGTGTCTTCTTCTTATTTCATCCAGTTTAAAGCCATTCAGTCATTAAGTGCTTCGCTTCAACTAACACGTTTTTAGAATCTAATGACACTAAAACTCTACGGTAAAACCTATTTAAAAATTCAGTAACATCTGAGTGAAATAGTGATTGGTATTTATAAACTTACGTGTACGATGTTCTGAACAGGACTGATATAAGGAATAATGAATGTAATATCAGTGCAGTAACCATACTAAGTGAAGGTATGTACATAAAATTAAAATACATCAATGCATTTTAACCCACTAAGGAGTCAATTAGTTTTTCAAGTAACTTAAATATGATGTTTTATAGAATTCAGATATTCTTCTTTAGATGGAATTAGATAAAAAATGAACGTAAAACAGTTTTTAACACATTTAGTCAATGGTACTGGATGTTATAATCATCTAGTTGATGTATTTATGGTATATATGTCTAACGTGCTGACTGTTTCACTATTTCTAGAAACTACAAAGTTTTTATGTTTTTACAGCGGATCGTAATAAAATTCATGACGCACATGCGTTTGCATGTTGCCATCGGAAAAACTGGCAGTAGAAATAGACATGTGTCCGACAGTTAGTGACCTACTTCCGTGATACTGATGATTGTAAACTAGGTTGAAGACATGCGTGAGGTATAACTGGTTCACGCGGAATACGTATTTTTAGAGCCATCTACTGAGGTTCAGTGATCTCTTTGGTTTGGAGAGGATTTCAAGTTAAGTCAACTTTTGATGAGGAAAAGTGGTCCCGTGTCTGGCTGCTTGCCCTTTCACGTGCAGCTTTCTCAAAGGTTAACCTAAAGGGGTTGGTGGTGCCTTTTTGGCAAGATGCGCATGTTGCGATGATTCTGCGCATATAATATGTTTCACGCCATTATCAGACCACCTCAGATTCACCTACAACTAAGTGAGAAGCACAGTTGAACCCACTTCGCTTCTTATGTATTTTCAGGTTTTCGCATCATCTGCTTAGATTAGTGCCGCCGATCTGATTTCATCTAACACGTCACTAATACACATCAGAAAGTGAAGTGGACCTGCGAAACTCCTGATGTTGAGACCCGCCAACTCGCATGTGCTCCCGATGAGAAAATAGTCTTCTGCGTAGTTTCTAAGCCAAGATGGAAGTAGATCAATAAAGTCCATCTTCGAAACCCTTGCAATTCAGAGTAGTGAGACAAAAGCGTTAGGGAAAACGACATTAAGTTTTAGTATTACTATAGACTTGTAGGTACATGGTTTGAAAGGTCGTTGAAGTTCGCTTTAAAGATATCAGCCACCTCTAAGTTAGTAAGATCTTCATCAGTTGCATTTTTTAGGGGATGGACACCCTGGTTCGTAGATTTTCATTTAGTTATAAATCTAAACAGATATTTTGGGTTTGCTTATATTTTGACAGTTGGCCTCGTCTGGGAGTGTCTACTGTCACTTCAAAATTTGGCACCACATCTGTTTTTCAATGCCAAGTAAAAACTGCTTGTGCCAGACTCTCTTTTCGCTTGTAACTAGCATACAGTTCTTCGCTGGATCCATGTTCTTTCCTTCCTCAGTGTGTGATGTACTTGAGTTATATTCTATAGGACGGTATTCTCAATGATGTCTCGCGCTATTTGCCAGTGGTCCTCTACTATTAGCCTTCACCATTCCCGTGGCCGTCTAGTGTGTGGACGTCTTGCCTCCCTGATCGTATAATGGTTCCTCGTGTAGCATAGTAGGGCTCCTTTCTTCCTGACTGAGTATTTTGTTTATGCATCATGGCCTCTAGTTCCTTTTGATACGTGTGCATACGAATCCTCGACCAAGAACAGATCATTTGTTAAAAAACAATCTAATTTTGAGTGTTTTAATCCCCGTCTAGTGACATTTCAAACAAGATCAGTCAAACTGACAAGTTACGATCAAATCCAGGGAGTGGTGTTGGTGTTGAACTAACGTCAGTGTTATCCCTTCAAATCGGTAAGTTGGGTGTTCTGTGGTTTCACGTCCTTGAAAGTGCTTTTAATAATTAGAACCGTTATACCTCCGGTTTACCGTATCTCATCTCCCAGGAAGAGTGTCATGCCTTGCAAGCCTACCTCCTTGTCTACAATATAGGGAGGAAAGCCATAATTTGATTATGCTCTCACGATCAGTCTGAGAGCACATACTTCTGATCTCTTCTTGCTTACTTCTCGGTCGCATCATCCTTCTATAGAGGCAAATTGTGGTTTGTCTCATCACCTGGTGCGCCTCTGCAACAGCATCCGTTCTTGGATTTCCAGACAAGTTTATCAGACAGAGTTGGTGATTTTCGTAGGAACTGAACACTGCATTTGTTCTTCTTCTTCGGCAAAACCATGACATTTGCGTCCTGTACCATGGGTTGTCGACCAAGGTCAACCGACGTTGATGTCTGGATTATTTAGCTTCCCCGATTGCCTCTCATAACATCCAATGTGACACAAGACATTGAAACATTGTGTAAAATTAGGGTATTTCGTCTAGCTTCTCTGTCTACAATCTGTAGCCGTTTTGAAGCTATGGTGTTGCTGCATCTCTTTCTCATTCTAACCCAGTGCATCTAACAATTAACAGATACTGGGGAGTTTACAGCATTCAGTAGTTACAATGGTCCATTAGCTCGGGTTGCGTCTACCTTCGCCGCCTGTCTGATCGGCTGTTTGCTGGTTGGATCCGGCCTACTTATGGGCTTGGCAGGTTAATTTTAGGTGGGATCACTGGCTTTGACGTCCTTAGTATTTTTATCACAATCACTTTGCACTGTGGACAAACATACCAGAACCCTGAACAGGAATGACTTAACAAGAACCCTTATTACTGTATCAATACTGCACTGTCGAAGTAACAGTGAAACCATGCACTGAAGTAGCTACATTCAAATACAGAGTCACTGGTTTTAAACTTTCGTCGAGCAGGTAATACAATTATCCTTGTGTGCTTTCTGAACTGTAGATTGTGTCATCTGAGTCTTAGAACACCTTTTTCTTCTATTCCTATTTAGCTTACTGGTCTTACTGGAAGTCAGAATCTGAGAGTATCGTTCCGGTTTCTTTTCTGAAGACCAAGAGGGGTGTGTTTCGGTAGGATGATCCGAGTTATACACATTACTCCAAGGTTTACTATCAATTGATGGTTTAAGCTTCTTCAAAATTATTTTGTTGGAGACTAGGATTTTTGACTAACTACTAACTTCGAGATTCATACTTCTAATCGTTTTCCCAGTTGTTATAGTGCAATGATTATAATAATGATCAAATGTATTTTGTAACAAATGGTAGCAGTGTCATTGCTGTACACGTCACAAAATTGATTTAGAAGTAGATAATGAGATAATTTAAGGAGGAAAATGAGCATGATTCAAGTGTTGAAAGAAACGAGTCATGTTAAATAGAGTCGATATATACTACGCAGGTTTCAAGCTGTACGAAACAGAATTATGGTGCATATTTGCTAAGAGCTCAAGTAGAAAATGGTTACCGAAATAAACCTCTAACAATCAGTCACATTTCACTACTAAATCAGATCAATACAGTCGATGAATATACTTTGAAAATGAATAATATCAGCCAATATTAGTTTTGAAGAATCACAAATGCGTATAATGAAGATGGTTATGATTGGGGAAAAAGTACGGTTGGTTGTAGTCAGAAACGGAGGAAAGTGAGACTTTCAAACGGTACATCTAGGGACAGAAAAATGTTTCACATCAAATCATGCAGGGATCTGATGATGATGATGTTTGACCAGTTCATGTAAGCTTGTTTGCATTCTTTAAAAGTGTTTAAACCAATGTCGTTGTCAAATATTTACAAAAGTATTTGTTCTAGAGAGTTGCTTATCATTATAGATGAAACATCATCCCTTCATTTTGTTCATGTATCTGTTATCTTGAATGCATAACTCGTCAAATTTCCGAAGCACAAAATATATCCAGAAGGAATGGAGAGTTTTTTGACCAACCAGTGTCGTCTTCAGCATCCTACTTCGATGCGATCTGCAACAACTTTCAATGAGTAACACAAATGTAATGAACTCATCATTTAACCTAAGGCTTATACCTTCAATCATGCATGAAATTAATGATAACCGCTGGTTGTATTATATGACTGGGTAGTATTAAAATATAAACTATGACCAATCAGTTGTTAAAACTTTAACAAATCATTAACCAAGCTAACTTTCAATCGAAACATGAAATTTGAATACTATCCAAACCTCCGCTTGATTTCCTACTATACACACATAAAATATCTGGTAATATTCAATGTTTGCACAGAACACTCTACTCTAGATTATTCCATCCTTATTTAGTTGGTTTTCCTCTATACTGTTTCATGTTTAGTGGTGACCGAGTCGAGATTGACTATGATAACCACTAAATACTAATTACTATCCGGTCATAATGAATACAAATAAATACAGGGTAAAGAATATATTTGAAGGAGAAAGTAGGCGACATAACGAGCAACATCTTATGAATGATGGCAGCAACGCAAAACAGAAAGTTGCTCGTAATTGTTTTCAGTACAGTTAAACACAAGGAGTACAACAAATCAACCCTTAAGTACAATAATAAAATTTTCCGTTTCACCAATTGCATTCGCTTTGTAAAAGTATTCCACAACACATATATAATAATATAATAACAGATTTAATGATTCCTGTGCTTACTCATGCTCTGATGAAGAAAACGAATTAATCAACAATTATATACACTCGGATGTTTGGTATGATATGTCGTTGAAGGTAAGACGTCATTAATTGGTGAGTAAAGATAAACTTAACTACACTAAAAATTAGAGACTGTTTTAGACAGAACTATTTTACCACGTTGTGCTCGACTTGTGTGAATGAGGCACATCTGCAGTTGTTCTGTTTGTTAATAAATTTTCAGTTTGAACTTATTTGATTCGTGATATGTTTTTGAATATTCTTATCATGTACATAAAGTGATCAGGTATCTAGTGTTTGGTCCAAATGGTAAGACTGTAGGGATTTCACTTTTACGAAGAAAACACGATTGGTTAATTAGAAACATTCATAATTATAACCAATAGTATCTGTTGACGTTTTACTGAACTTCTTGTTTATACGCACTTCTGTAACGAACACTCTTTCCAAGTTTTAGAAGTTCGAGTCGAGGATGACTTTCAACATTTCTACAAACCAATAACGTTCTAGTAATTACGCATTATCTCGTCGTGAATCAATAATAGGGAAGAAGCGTTTAGTGAGAAAGTCAAGATACCAGGTTGACTATGATTACCACAAAATGTTCCATACGGTCACGTCACGTATATCAAAATAAATCCATGTACCAAGATTTTATTGAAGGAGACAGTAGGCATTACATCGGGAACAGGAAATACGGAAAAATGGCAGCAACGCGAAGAGAACGTTGCGCGCAAGAAGTAGAAGAAGTGTTTTTGGTACAGTTAAACAAAACGAGTACAATAATGTTTATTTTTCACAAATCATATTTTTTTCGTAGAAGCGTTCCATTAAAAGCGATAGTCCAGATGAATGAGTATACATGCTAGCGATTTCGTGGGATCAAAAGAATGCCGAAATCGTGGGCGAAAGGGTACGGAGCAGCAGAAACAAGATGGTGATCAAGCAACAGGAAAGTGTTATACAAACGTATGAACAAATAAAAAGTTCAATAAAACGTCCACTGATACAATTGGTTATAATAATGAATGTTTCTATCTAACCAATCGTGTTTTCTTCGTAAAGTGATATCACTACAAGTCGTACTCGTTTATTATCAAATATCTAAAGTCCCAGTGTAGAACTAGTGTAATGTACGAATAAGTTAAGACGAGATGGAATAAACCTAAATTATTCGAAGAGTATATACATTTAATCATCAGGTATTCATATAAAATATAAGCAGATGTTTAAATGTCTTCTCTTACATCCCTTCTAATCTTTAATGTACTCTGATCTTGCTATGCATTTCGATCTCTGAACAGTCCTCTTTTTAGTAGCAACTTCTAAGTAATAGTCATCAATATGATACTCATATTGCTACCTTGTAATTACTATCCGCCCAAGACTAGTTCAAGGGTTGTTTTTCCTATTACAACAATTTGTTTTAACTCATAATTTAATTGACTAACCTTTCAAAGATGAAAAGCCTTCAAAATTAAAATCTTGATTGAATACAATTTACATATAAGTTGAGGCAGTTAAGAATACAACTAACGCTGCATAATGTTGTACAATTAAAATTTCAATATCCAATTTACGGGGCTACAAAATTTCATTCATAATTGTTCAAGTGGTTATAAAACTGATATTCATAGACAATAAATCTAAAAACTAAGAATAAAAATTAAACTTGATTAGTTTAAATTTTTATGTGTAATTCAATCGAGGGTAATAAATTATAAAATTGTTTTTGATATGCTATTTTTTTATTTCCTTTTTCGATAAAACTACAATAAATCAATTTGACAATTGATGTTTGAAACTTGAAATTAGATAAAGTTTAATGCATTGAAACTTCTAGGGAATATTTTGGTAAAATGCTATCAACTAATTTGAATTAACTTTTTTCTATTTCGTGGTAATTTTAAATATTCAGATTATTTGGAATTCATTGAGACCCCATAAGAATGAAACTTGAATTAGTTAGTATTTAGAATCAGTTGTACTAAGATAATTGAACAGTTTGAAAATGTACAATTTCACTCAAAATAAATGTAGCTAAACTAAAGTCTACATTTGATGGTTATCACTGATTATATTTTAATGGTGACCGAGTAGAGATTGACTATGATCACCACTAAATACTAATTACCATCCCGTCACCAAAATCAGAAATAAATCCAGGGTAAAGAATATATTTGAAGGAGAAAGTAGGCGTTACATCGAGCAGCAACGCAAAAAGGCACGTTGCGCGCAAGTAAGTGTTTTTAGTACAGTTAAACAAAACGAGTACAATAAAAAATGTTTCTTTTCACCAATCGTGCTTTCTTAGTAGAAGTGTTCCACTACAATAGCATTTCAGTTTATGCATGTAAACTTCAATAATTGAAACGATGTTTTATATATTTTCTTGTAATTTTATTTTATAAATGATCTAACATTCATTTTCATTCATTACTCAATTCATGAATCAATCATTGTAGGACCATCATTGCAAACGTGTAAGCACTGAACGGCCAATTCACCCTAGTATGGGATTAATCAACAGTATACACTCATGACCATGCAAGCGGCAGTCGAACTAAAGACTTTCGGTTTTGCGCGAAAACGCCTGACCTCCTCTTGATCACTGAGCAGGCATTCAGTGGTAACACTGTCTAACTTTGAACAATCTAAATGATTGTGCGATATCATTCATTTTCTTCAGTAGGTAACTGCTTCACATTTAAAACAGTTGAACTCCAGTGGTCACAGATTCTCCTTAATTATGTGAGAATTTTCTCGCGAAGCTGGTCATTATTGAGCATATGAATGTCTTAATAGGGTTGTGTATCCATCCATTCATTATTGGAGTGAAACTCAAAATATCCGACGTCTACGTTCTTCATTATTACTCAATTTCATTATTGACATGGTTTTAAAGATGAAATTATTTTTGTCTGAATCTACACAGATTTACTTCCTACCAGGAGGCTGTCTTGTTAAATTACAATATGCTGATAACATAGTTCTACTCGATGAAGACGATGACTACCTTAAGCAACAATGCTAGCTAGTTCGAGATGTGATTCTCCCACGCGGAATGCAACATGTTGCTTCAGGATTGTCTTGGGCTGGCACCGGGACTAATGAAAGGGAGTGAAGTAGTTGAGCATGTCGACCGCTTCACTTATCTCAGGAGTCTCATCTGGCCTGGTGACTGACGAAATCTCAGTACGGATACAAAAAGCTCGATTGGCTTTTGCCAACTCGAGTCACTTATGGCGTAGACGAGATATCTGTTTTCCGATTAAAGGACGAGTGTACTGCGCAGCAGTTCGCTCCGTCCTACTATATGTGTGCGAAACATGGCCGTTAAGAGTAGAAGATATTCGTATGTTACTGGTTTTCGATCATAGGTGTTTCCGAAGAATTGCTCATGTATCCTGAGACAATCGAGTAAGTTAGGAAACTGGTAATGTGTAAGGTTGGAAGATCGATAGATGAAGTATTGAAAATTCATCAGTGAGGTGGTTGGGAAATGTGTTATCTATGCCTGATCACTGACTGTCTCGACGAGTTTTGTTGTCTGATACAGTGGTAGGCTGGAAATAAGCTAGGGGCGGCTAGACTAAAACATGGCACCAATCCCCGAAGTCACTGACAAAAGAACTAGGCCATGTCAGTCGGTGTATACTATCAGGTTGGGGTCTACCAGACATTATTAACCGATTGTTAGAGACACTGAATGACATGGCCCAAGATCGTTTGCAATGGAGCAGATGCATCCATTGTTTGTCTTCTCGCAAATTCTGGTATTCCAAATACCTCATGACCGTTTTTTCTCGCTCTATTTCTTTAAAAGCGATTCTCTTGGGATATACTTCTCTAATGATATCTTCGATTACTAATCTTGTTCCTTACCATTAATACTTCTACTGCGTCTACTTCTATAAGATTGGAATTGAAAATTCGATCTCTCTGTGCTAATAAAGTACAGCAACTTAAATCTCTGTACATACGTACGAAGTTCTATGTTATAGCTGACTGACTAACAACAATCTACACAATTACACAATGTCAAAGTATATGTATAAGCGTTACTCAAAATGCTACTAACTAGATTGATATTCTGTTAGTGTCACATCCATGCTCATTGATTCTAATTGTCGTGAAACGACCACACAATCATTTTGTATCTCTATTAAATAAAATGACTCTGTTTATTATATTCAAATAAATGTTAAGAAATATATGAATGAATGGTTTTTTTTCAATGTACAATTTTTCTTTTTTTTGATTTATTTAAAGAAGACGAACATGTTTAAATTGACTGTATTTGAAAATTGAAAATAAATTCGCATTAACTGAAACATTTAAAATGCTAAGTAGTTTAGGGATACGAAAAAGTTCCAATGAATTAATGATGTTTATTATTGAACAGTTATTTCATGTATGTCTTGTTTCTGATTGATATTATTATATTATAAAGAAAGTACTATAAAACTTATTTATAATTGAAGGAGATTTATGGAGACTGTATTATTTGTATTGTTGAAATCGTGAGCTGATCTAAGCTAAACCGTTTTCAGAAAGGTGGGAGCATTGGATAGCCTTTTCATTCGAGTACAAATCCATGACCCCCATGCCGGAATCGAACCCGAAATACTTTGTCTCAAGTAACATTCAGATTACTGAGTTGACAACCGATGATGCGAATGTCTAACTTAAACTATGAAAATAACAAAGTCTCCGTAGATTGCCTTCATTAATAATACCAATAGTGTGCTCTCAAGTGATTAACTTCAAGATGAATGCCTACAGTTCTAGGAATCCGTGTTGGGTAGTAGATAGTTATCCTCCGCAGACGGTGAATAAGGTTTGAATAAGGTCATGGATTGAGCACTATTGGACGTTGCTCAGTGGTAACCCGTAGGGGCGAATGTCTTGGGTTCGATTCACGCACGCAGAGGTCGTAGTTTGTCATTGCTGAGAAGTTCCATAGTAGGATGAAACGGCTGTCCAGTGATTTCAGGTTTCTTATGTTGGTTTGTCCCGCGTCAGTTCATGATTTCAATTATTAAAGAACCTAACTTATCAATAACTATACTATGTGACACTGTTAAACACCTAGGTCGGTTAATAAAAACTATCATAGAAAAAAATTCGTGAAACATGACCGTTAACGTTATATGAATTTCTAAACTATAAATTACAACAACTAATGCAATAAAACAATTTGCGTTCGACATCTAAATGCGACACAAAATGGCGTTTAGAAATCTTAGCTACCTACTAAAGTCAAATAGAATGAAGAACTAAGATAATAAATTACGGTTTGGAATTACAGTTAACGTCTTCATCACCAACTGATATGAAGAATAATTTTAAAACTGCATCTCGTACAGAAATCTAAAGCTTGCTACCTCAATCTTGATTAGTTTGTAGTACCTCTACATATATTTGAGTTTGTTCATACTTACTTTAGTTAAGCATTTTAGTTAACTTATTTAACTATGTCATATGTATAGCTACAACTTATATGTACCATTGGCTTTGATCATTATTGTCTGGTTGGTATGAGCTGATACGACGGAATATTGCTTACCGGCTACGTGCTTATTCATCCTACTCTCTTTAATATTAACCTCTTAAATAGTTCAATGACTCAGACAATTTCCTATGTATATTACATGTACATTTTAAAGTAATTCACTAATTCTCTAACTCACTCTTTCGCTTGTTTGCCATTCTGCACTCGCTTATTGATTTTTGCTCCATGTGCCTGTGGTTTGGTGGTCCATTTATGGTGTGTCATATAGACGTATTCAACACTTCGTATTCGTCTTTTGATTTATAAACCATGAGGAATTATTTAGTCACAGTTGTTTAGACAAGCAGCATACGAAGTCTGAGAACTCATTGAATACCGACCGCCACGAAACTAGTGAGATACCAGTCACCACAACTTAATTTCAGAATCACAATACTGTCATCATTAGTACAAAAACATGCAAGCTGAATACACGAATTGACTAACCATATCAACAAGCATAGTTATGAATAGTTATGATAAGCAGTGATGACTGTGTATGGTAAAATATCATTGATCAGTTTATATGTTGTGCAGTGTAGTGAATGATTTCTGAAATCCATAATCACCGAAATGATATTTTAATTACTAGACTATCATTAATAAATTAATTTTCTAAACTATGTACGATTATGATCTAGTCGAGTTAAACTAATCTACTGAATAAAATATTAAGTTAACAATGTCGCGAACAACTAAACTCACAACCCATACAAATTCACTGACATTTTATTAATTAAATTACTTAAAAATAGTTTAATGTTTATGTTGTAACGCTTGCTTAGATAATTCCCAGCTAATTCCTATTGCTTAGTATTCTCTGACCACAATACACTGGACAAGTTCCAAAGAATCAAAAACACGGTGGAACAGGAAAAGATTATATTCCGAATAGCAAGGTTAAATGGAAATAAGAAGCCGAAGGCAAAAATAGATACAACGTTAGTTTCTTTATAGCATTTACATGAGAAGCTTCTGGATAGTAATTCACGTGATCGACTGGATTAGATTTAGCCAATCAGCATGCAGCTAACAACAGGAGAATCTTCTACCCTGTTCTCCAAGAATCGATCAGGCGCTGATTGGATAGGAAATTAGCCAATCAGCGCACAGCAACGTAGTCATGCTTTAATTCCATCTATATCCCACTAACAGTTTAGAATACGTTACTCTTTTCATAAACATGCTATGTCAACCACTTATTCTAAAATCTGGGTCACGACATTTAACCAACATAATTTTCTCTTAATTCAAAGATGTTTTTCCAATTGCTGGTTAGTTCCAGGATGGTTTATTCGGTACCGGATGAACATATAATACAATGTAGACCAAATATAGTACGACTGACATAACCTTTGTTTTGATAATAGTAAAAGTAAAATGTGACTGATTAGTCGTTGAGCGTGGACAAACAGTCACAGCCTACTAGCTATTAAATTTGTGAGCTCCTTTCCTATTTGCACTTCGGACTCACTGAGTGTGACGGCTCGCAATTGTATGGAGTGAAGTAATATCTACAGCTTACTTTGGTTCCTTATTTTGGACGTGATATCCTGTATCTGATCTAGTCTCTGTGTAGTGAGTATCAAAATATTCCTAATTAATGTCTTGACTTTGTTTAAATTCATCAAGTCAAATAACTGTGAGAAATTTTCATTCAATTATCACAGTTTATCAGTCAATCTATTGGGCAGTAATAAGATTGAAAATTGAAATATGCAGACAAGGATAAAACAAGAGCTGTCAGCAACTAACCAGAATCAATCGATGTTTGTCGGTTGTATGTGGTGCCAGAGACCGATTCTTTCTAAAGTTTGCCTTGATGATGTTGTCTAAAAGACTAGTAAGAGTTTTACGAATAAACTAACCAGCTTAAAGAACAGATAACTCTACCGAAAAGATATTGAGAAGAGAAATGTGTTGTAAAGTTGTTATATTGTTATTGTACAAATGTGTTTTATGCTTAACACTCACAAAGATTGAACATTATTTCTACTAAAAGGAAATATAATGTAATGTTTGATATGTTGCGCAGAATATTCAACAGGATTCTTAGTCTCTAACTATACAAGTATATCTGTTTTAAATTTCGATCTACATACATAATCATGCTTTTTGACTTGCTGTACATCTCTTCCTTTTTGAATAATTATTTCGAAGATCAATATTTTTTTCACGAGTAAACAACTTTATCCGGATTGGTTTCAGTAACCTGAAACGGAATAAGAAAAATAAAAAAAATATGTTCAATGTTCACTTTAAAGCGGTGAAGTAAAAACTCAAAACTGTTAAGATGAAGTTGTTCTGAAGCAGCATTTCTTCAACTGAAGAACGTTTGGAATTCGAAACAACTATCAACAAATACCAAAGTCAGAATTTTTAGTACAAATATACAGACATTTCTACTGTATAGGACGGAAACTTGGTAAACCATGAAAGCCATCATCATTTAGGTGTTTATTAACAGTTGTCTCAGCAAGATACTTCGGATCTGCTGGCCAGACATCACCAACCACAACCTGCTGTGGGACAAAACAAACCATATTCCAGCAGAAGAAGAAAACAGGAAGAAGCACTGGAGGTGGATAGGACAGACATCGAGGAAATCCCCCAAATGCGTTACAAGACAAAGCCTCACTTATAATCCTCAAGATCAGAGGAAAAACGGAATACCAAAGAACACAATACGACGAATATTGGAAGCAGACACAAAAAGAATGAATAGCAGTTGGATAAAACTAGAAAGGAACTCCCAAGACTTAGTAGGTTGGATAATATTGGTCGGCGGCTCAGGCTGCACTGAGGGTAATAAGTGTAAGTAAGCGAGTCAGTATAATCGAGAATTGAAAGTAATTAGGTATTTTTGATAATCTTACAAATCCATAACTTATACTCTTTGTACGTTTTCCTAACCTAAAAATCCAGAGAAATTACTGAACAATCTGCGAGGAATCTTTAATCAACTTATCAAATATTCTGTAGGAATCAACAAACCATATGCTTCTTGTCCTCCTAACCTGAGGGGAAATTTTTAATAGATTTATCATCAACATCCATCAATAGGATGTCTAGTTTTAAAATGTTACATATATATATCAATCCACTTTGGGGTAATAAGTGAATACAAGAAGGTGATATTATTTAGATGAAATGTTCTCCAGCCAAACTAGACCATCACTAAGAATTAGTCTGGTGGAGTTTCGTTCTCTGAGTTGGATGCTTTAATTGTAAAGTTTTCATTGTTCATCTGAACAATATTATTAGCACAAACTTCGAGTTTCCATTGTAGCTTGTCCTGTTAAACTGAATCTTGATTGGTTGTTATTGACCCTAAACCTGCTGTTGTCTGCATCTCCCTTTGATTTGTTTCTTGATCCTATGTTTGTTTATGGTTTTTCTGATTGGTTAATAAACTGACTCAATGTCGATGATTTTGTCGATTGACTTGGGTGGGAAGCTTCTAAAAATTCTCTAGTGTTCTTTGTACACCTTCAATCCAGTATTTCAACATTTTTCCAATCGAATGTAGGTCCATAGTTGACCGCGTGTATTGATATAAGCGAAGAATTGTCGTGACGTTTGACTGATAATTGTTGTTCACGTAAACGAAGCTGAAGCGGATGTCCACTGTGTCCTACATATTGTTTTTTTTTCACAGTCTGAGTAGATGATGAATGGTTCTTCTTCCTTTGTCGTTTTGTCCTATGGTTTACATAGAGGATTGATTGAAGTGATTCTGTTGGTTTGTGTACCATACCTATTCCGAATGGTTTCAGTAGTCGTACAGTATGCTCCGATATGTCTTTTTTCTACATGGTAAGATGGTCTTTATTATTGGTCCCTAATAAATTATTCTTCAAATAAATAATATTTCATTTATTAATATTTACAGCTTGATTTTGATTTGATAAATTGAGCTTTTCATATGAAGATCTTGTGAATAAGCATAGATTAAAAGTTCATATTAACAGAGGAAAAAACAAACTAGTATATCCAATTTCTCATGGTATTTTTTGTTGAAAAAAATACTAATTTTCTATGTGATTTTAATTCATATTGTTAGTTTTTCAAAGAAAAGCTAACTAACACTTGTATTCACAGTCTCACATTAACCGTTTCATAGTTTCTTTCAGATATGAATGTACAGAAAACAGTAGTTGAACTAGTTACCGAAAATTTCATGTAGTTTTTAAAAAAAATTCATTTCACACTATAAATTATTATATACATTTGTCAATTTAATGTAATGTGATATGATTATCCTCTGTATTTATTGACAGTTGTTTATATCAGTTGTAGAATTTCATGTCAACCAAAGACCATATAGAAACATTCTCTGCTTCAGATTTTCATGGTAATCTGTTCTTTGGTCTACACGTTTTCCTTTCGCCTTGAGGACTTCAACCTTGGTGTTTGCGTGTATTGATCCTAGGTAATTTCTTCGATGTGTGTCATATGCCGCCCTCAACGCTTCCTCCTGATTTCTTCGTCTTCTGAAGTTTTGTTTGTCCTCTTTCACACTAGGTTGTTGCTGATGGTATCTGGCCAATGGATGTGGAGTATCTTGCTTACTTACTTACTTACGCCTGTTACCCCGAATGGAGCATAGGTCGCTCACCAGTTTTCTCCAACCAACTCTTTCCTGGGCTTCCCTCTCCAGTTCTCTCTAATGTTTGTTCATTACTCTCATATCTTTCTCTATTTCTCTGCGTAATGTATTCATTGGCCTTCCTCTTTTCCTCCGGCCTTGAGGATTCCATGTGAGGGCTTGTCTCGTGGCGCAGTTGGGTACTTTTCGTAGTGTGTGTCCTGTCCACTTCCACCGCTTCTTCCTGATTTCCTACTCCACTGGAATCTAGTCTGTTTTCTCCCACAGTAGGTTGTTGCTAATGGTGTCTGGCCAACGAATCCGAAGTATCATGCAAAGACAACTGTTAATAAACACTTGTATCTTCTGAATGATGGCTTTCGTAGTTCTTCAAGTTTCCGCTCCATACAGTAGAACTGTGTTGACTTTTGTATAGAAAACTGGGATTTTGGTTTTGGTTGAAAGTTGTTTGGAGTTCCAGATATTTTTCAACTGTAGAAATGCAGCCCTTGTTTTGCCAATCCGCGCCCTCACATCTGCATCGGATACACCTTGATTGTCGATGATGCTGCCCAGATATGTAAAGGTGTTAACGTCCTCCAAGGCATTTCCATCAAGAGTGATTTGGTTCGCGCATGTTGTGTTGCATCGGAGAATTTTACTTTTTCATTTATGTATGTTGAGACCTACTGCTGCAGAGGCTGCTGCTACACTGGTCGTCTTCTCTTGCATTTGTTGTTGCGTGTGCGATAGAAGAGCCAGGTCATCTGCGAAGTCCAGATCGTCCAGCTGTCCTCACTTTGTCATTCCGTATCGTCATATTTGAATTACATTCTATGATGGTACTCAGCTACGTAAGAGTTTCCACATATTCCATAGTTTATCGTCAAGTGCAATTTGGTTGGTGCATTTTGTGTTGTATTTGAAGATCTTGCTGTTTGGTTTGTGAATGTTGAGACCTACTGGTACAGATGCTACTGCTACATTGGCCGTCTTCTTCTGCATTTGTTGTCATGTGTGGGATAGAATGGCTAAATCATCTCCGAAGTCCAGATAATCCATCTGTATCCGATCTGCCCACTGTATCCCTTGCTTTCTTTGAGATGTTGAGGCTTTCTTGATTCATTCAACCACAAGAAAAAAGAGTAAGCAACCTTGTCTGACATGAGTCTTCACTTAGGACGAGTCTGTGAGCTGTTGTCTATGCATGGTTTTACGATTTATTCTGTCGTCAGAATTCCTCCTGCAACTACCAGTCCTGTTAAGTCACTGACAAGTGGAGTGAATCATGTTGGTAAGTGTAGACAACCTGGTTAGTGTCCGCGAGTTAATAGTAGCAGACGGCTAGAGACCTTGGACGACATGGCTCAAAATCATTTGTGATGGCGCAGATACATCTACTCTTTGTGTTCTCTCAAATTCTAATCTTCTGAATTTCTCATCACCTCTATCTTCTTCCTTCTAAATTTATTTCACTCGATTCTACTTCTTGAATAATTTCATGAAAACCTTATCTTCTCCATTACCGGTAATACCTTTACTACCTCTACTAATATGGGATCTGAATTGACAATTGTATGTTTGTGCTAGTGTGATATGGCAACTTGAACTGATGTATGTGCGTACAAAGTTCTACGTTGTAACTTAGTGACTGACTGACTGCCAGTCCTGAGTTTAGATTATTGAAGAAAGTTGGGGCTGGGGTTAGCACCTCTATCCCGTAGAACACAAACTTGATAAAAAAAAGTGTGCCAACCAAAAGGAATAATTTAAACTCTGATTTAGACTACTAGCTAATAATCAATATAATCTATTGATTTTATTGTTATTTAGATTTGAAAATAATGAAATAATATTTCACTTTAAACTTGGTTATATCCGGCTTATTTTAGCTTTTGAAGTTAGTAATGAAATAGAAAGCAAATTCGGTGTTCAATGTCCAATCTAATGTGTTAGAATATTTGAGTAAACATCAACTCTGGGATGCAGGTATACCAAACTAATGAGTCCTAAATCGAACAAAGTGACATACGTCCAGGTGCAGAAAGGAATATATATTGTTGATGAAAAGTGTAAATCAAGTCTATAGTCATCCTTTTGCATCTGTTGTGTGTTCTACAACCCAAGTTGGTTATAGTCTGTCTTCTTTTGCTCTTCTTCTGCTCTCCGAATATCTAATCTAGCCAGGTGATTCAACAGTCTAAAACTGCTCTATGTAGTAAAAACTTTCAGCCGGTACTTCGCTGCACTCTACTCATAAACCATTTTGTGAGTACCATACACCATATTAGATTTTCATGCTAACAGCATGCGATCGATTCCCGTTTTTTTCTAAAAAGAATTCCTTCATTTTATCAAACAACTACGTAAACTTCCATTTTAAACAATAAAATATTTTGTGTTATGCTTATTTCAAAAATTAAAACTGTAAATTTTTTTATGAAAAAAAAAAGTTTCCACAAGTAAGAATAATAACTTTTCTTGCCACATAATTTTCATCTGTTTGCATGTTAAACAATTCACTAATTTCATTTATTAATATGGGATTGTGGAGGTTGATTAATTAGTTTCATTGAAATCATGAACTAATCAATATGGATACATACATACATACATAGACTGAGTCATTTCTTTTAGACTAAGAGATATGACTTATCGATCGGCTCCAATTTAGTATTTTTCTTCTAACTGTGAGTAAGTCAATTGAATGTTACCTTATTGTCTTTTGCTTGATTTGAACAATAAAACGTTCAATAAATCAATAATGCGTCTTAACAAAAAAATTACAATGAAATAGATTAGATTTTTTGCGTTTAGTTAAACAATCATACCTGCTGACTGTATTTTTCTCGAAAAAAATTCTACGTATACACTTATTCATACACAGTGAATAATTTTAAACGTTACATGATAATAGATAAACAAACAATTTTTAAATGAAAACATACTTGACTTTCTAACAATCGTTTACGTGCTTCAGTGTATTGAACATAACGTTTAATACGAAATAATGCATTCAATAGACAAGTTGCTGTGATTCCAATTGGAAAAGAGATTATCACCAGACTTAGTCCAAGTGCTGCAAGCCAACTAATTAAAGAAAAATGAAATTTAAATGATTTAGACATTCACACATAGAAAGAGAGAGAGATAAGTAAAGTTGGAACTGTTGTAAGTTTGAAATGAACAATGAATGAAAAAATAAACTTACTTGCTGCCTTACGAATGCTCAACCGCCAACGGACGAGCGGTGATGACTGATGTAGGAGTAGAGGCTTGAAGGAAGCTAGAGGCGGCCAAACCAAAACATGGCACAAATCCATGAAGTCACTGAAAACTGAACTAAGCCACGCTGGTAAGTGTAGGCTACTTGGTTAGAGATCTTGAACGACATGGCTCAAAATCGTTTGCAATCGCGTAGATGCATTCATTCTTTGTGTTCTCTGAAATTCTAATCTTCTGGATTCCTTATCAACTTTATCTTTCTCTTTTTAAATTTATCCCACTAAATTATACTCCCTGAATAATATCTTCACAATTCCTAATGTTTTTGATTACCGTTAATACTTGTACTACGTTCACTACTATGAGTTTAGAATTGACAATTGAATCTCTGTGTGGTAGCGTAGTATGTCAACTTGAACTGATGTATGTACAAAGTTCTACGTTGTAGCTAACTGATTGAATTTCAGTAAAAAAAATAAGACCATTATTCTCATTTCAATCAATAAGACGACTATGATTGCATAGTACTATACCAATGAAAATGAAACACTATTATTGGCACTTGAACATTTACAGTTATAATTTCAATCTAACCAATAACCAATATTTATTTACTTTTTTTAAAATAAAAAAAAACACTATTGTTTCTACATTTCATTAGACATGTTCACACATGCATATCACTCAATTGCACTAAACTGCAAATTCATGGTATTGTTAGTCAAAGTAAGCAATACCAAAACAACAACTGATTTTATCGATCGAAAAGTTTTAGTTTATGTATCAGACATTAACATTTCAAGGTAATTGTCTACTTATATGTATTACATATTATTATAAACTTGTCTACTTAATAAAACATTTCAGTGAAATAAGAATAAGTGAATATTGTTTTAGGAAAATCATACATAACTCCACCTGGAGCCCTTTTGGCATTATTGTTGGTCCCAAGTCCGAATAAAGGAGGGTCGGGTAAGGGGTTCCGTTACGCTCGTCTCTAGGTATGCTGAAACTATTACGGGTCACCTTAGTCGAATAAAGAGAACAAAACAATGAACCAGCGTCCAGGTAGGCTACTGTGATCCCTTGACCAAAAGGTATCAGCGAGAAGTCTTGATATAGTGTAGAAATTGTATTCTGCAAACACCCAGCCAGCACGCAATGAATCCAAGCACTCAAATCGCGTTTATTTATACTCCGTAGAGACGTCCTTGGGACAGTCACAAAAGTAGCACACTAAAATGATACAGTAACCAATTACAGCCAAGTATTTTCCTGGTGGGAAATCTGATCTCAAGGTCAACTTGTTGGTCCATGAAATAAATCCAAAATAAAGATATTTATCAAGCGAGTTCTAGGGGTCTAACATCTCCAACAGGTTCGCTATCTTATATCGTAGAAAGCTGACTAAAAAAAATCGCAAATCAGAAAAAATAATTCAAACTTGGTGGAGTACGTAAAGAACTTTACGTATCTAAGAACCATCATTAATGAACTAGGTGGATCTGATGCAGATATGAAGGCTTGAATCAGCAAAGCAAGGGCAACATTTCTACGATCGAAGTACATCTAGAATTCAAAACAACTCAAAAACAACACCATAGTCACAATTCTCAATACAAACGTCAACACAGTTCTTTTGTATAAAACAGAAACTTGCAGAACCACGAAACCCATCATCTACAAGATACAGGTGATTATTAATAATTGTCTATGCAAGATACTGGGGATCCGTTGGTCAGATACTATCAGCAACAGCCTATTGTAGGATAGGATAAACCATGTTTAAGTAAAAGAGAAGCATTGGGAGTGGATAGGGAACACATTAAGGTAATCACCCAACTGCGTCACAAGTCAAGTCCTCACTTGAAATCCTGAAGGTCAAAGGAAAAACGAAAGACCAAAGAACACGTTACGCCGAGATTTGGAAACAGAAATGAAATGAATGAACAACAGCTGTATAGAACTAGAAAAGAAGGTCCAGGACACAGTAGGCTGTAAAATGTTGGTTGGCGGCCTATGCTCCGTTGTGGGTAACAGTGTAGTGAAGGAGAACACAAATGAGGGCAACCGAATTGTATTTATCGCAAATTACAGAGTTACTCAGAAAAATAGGAAAATCATATCGCAAACGGTTAATTTGCAAATCTTCAATCCATCATCAACCCATTGTCTGACATTTCACGATTCATGCGTTTCATACAAATTCCATTATGTTCCCACTCTTCCTTTCTTGATATTCCCCCATCTTCTGCTGCCAGACATTACGTTTTCACTCGCGTCATATACTACTGATAAGAAGCGCGCACCACACCAGGAGTAAGTAACGAACGTACATGTATTCAAATAAATAGCCGATATTGTAAATGGTCAGTTACATTTACTAATTAAAAAATAACAAACTAAGGCACCAACTGGATTAAGATTTTATTTTTTGAATGATATCCAATTACACACTATACTCAAATATTTTAATTTAGGCGCCAAACTCTACTTCCATGAAAAATCTGTCTTATAGCTTGGTTTCGTACAATTTTTCAACCACTATTAATCAGTGATGAAGATTCCGTTCAAATCATATCATCATATCTAATTACCAATGAATTCAACCTTCCTGATAAATGAGTACATTTTTTTGCCAAAAAAAATTAATATCAAATTTGCTTTATATTACAGATTAATATCCAATGGACTAGACATAATCTGATTAATTTATTTGAAGAGCTTTGAATTTTTTTTTATTGCATCAGTTCATCTAATTGAAAATTGTACAAACGTTAGTACTATTTTAGATATTAGTCGAGGATTACATCAAATTCTAAGCTAACTATGTTTGAACACACGAAATCATTGATCTAACTATACAATAATACTCTACGTAGGATATAAGTAAAGGTTTTCAACATATCCAAGACAATAATTTTTTAAATCCACCTAATCAGTAACAAAACTATGACATCTATTTCTCAAAAATATAAAACTGTAATACAACTATACCGTACCAGCATAACTATCAAATGGTTAGAATTAGAACAGAGAAGAGTATTCACTAGTTATTGTGACCGGTTTATTGATGAATTCATCATATTTCCACTAAATTATTTTACTGTGTGTACAATGAAGGCGATTGAACTTTAACCTTGAAAGTTTTTACCTAAAGTAGAAGATTGAGTTGTTTTGATCGCTGCCGTCATTCATGAAAACTATGATGAATAGAATATTTTGTTCATCAGTAAGCAGTAATAATAATAGGGTTGTTAACACGATACCTAACTTTACTTTTTTCCACGAGCTAGGGACAAACAGTAATCATAAAACAGCTTCAAACCAATTGGTGCAAAGGTTGATTGTAATGATCTTTGAAATAATCGAAGGTTTATAATATCGAATAAGACAGTTATTCAATGCTCTTTAAATGATGTTCATCAATAACAAGTTTGTACGATTTAAGTTATATAATGAAATGATCAAAGTGGAGTCATTCAAAGTGAGATTTCAAAATTACCTCCAAACATTACTAGTTCTTACTGGTCTTAATGAGGAAATCTCATTCTATACGACTTCTTTTTCATATATTAAATTCACTAAGCCGAAAGAAATAGATATTATTAGTCAACTCATCTACCCATAAACTAAACCATAGAATGTACACAGATTAGTGTTAGTAATTAAAAGGAAGATTTTGCCGCAACTACAGTTTGTTCGTTTCTCTGTCAACTACCATAAACTACATTTAAAATTCAGTTATAGTTTATGTCGCCCTTGTTTTAATTGTAATTAAATTATTTTCATGTTTAAACAAAGTAAACAATGAAGAAAGGATACAATGAACTTTTAAAATATGCATATTATGTAAGCGCATTTCAATTAGCTTTATAATATTTCATTTACAACAATCACTCTCTGTGTAATAAACGATTCAAAACAAGAAATATAATACAAATTCACAGATCAATTCAACTTACTAATTTTCATCAGTATAGTATAATGATGGACCATAAGCCAACTTCAAACTCATTCCAACAATAATTAATATAACTGTTAAACTGCATAGTATAATTGTTGCAATAAGAGTTTGTTGAGTTGTTGGTTTTCTTGCTTCAACAATTTGAATATCAGGTTCGGATGATTTAATTTTTTCACTTTTCCGCTTTTTGTTAACCATTAGGTGATGACAAATACAAATTAGATTAATGTTAATGTTGTCATTAGAAAAAAAAAATATATCCATATTGTAATAATAATGAATAACTTTTTCAAAATTTAGTCAAATGACCTTGTCGGGCATTTTCTATTGGTTGATTTAAGTTAATGGTTTTTTTTTCAATGTTACAATGTCGTGGGTGTGGCATGTCTCATTCACTTATCGATTGGTTGGGATGAAATAATCAAGATTCAATTGTGGGCCTGTTCAATAAAAACCTATGAGTTGTATCTTACCGTCATGTCGAAGTTAGTGGTTTAGCATTTGCAATACCGGTGGCTTGCGCGTGACAACACGAAAGATTTTCGTAGTAAACCTGTTTTTATGATAAAAATCTAAGTAGAAAACATTAATGAGTGATATGCTATTGTGTTTCTGAGTTGTTTAAATAATAGTAGACAACGTTTTTAGAGTTTTGTTTCAATAAAACGACATCATGAGAGGATTGGGTCACATACAATCTATAAGATAAAGAAATATATTTTGGGGGAAAACCGTATACAAATTAGTTGTTATAAAAGAGATAACTGACCACTTGATGAGTACGAAGAATGTATAGAAGAATTAAATGATATATGTTTGATAATGAGATCTGGTTAAGCACAATAAAATATGGAATCTTAGGACCCTGTTAGAATACGAGGCTGAAAATGCTCTCTTTGCTTACTGAATTTGAAGGTTGGACGGCTGAATTTCTCAAGTTACCTCAGAGTGAAAGATTCTGAACTATCCTCACTTTAAGCAGAATGGCTTATGTGTATCAATGATTGTAAAAGATATTTTCTTTTGATCAGCTCAGCAGAACCCATATATAGGCATTCCATTTTGATTTTTGATTAATAGGCCTTTGTAAGGATCATACTAACTTTACTAAAGATAATAGATGGATGTAAAAACGAAGCTTGTCAGTTATTGATTGGTATAACCTATTCTTTAGAATAACTTTCAGAACTGTCAAGAATTAACCGTTAAATCTATCACGACTCCATCTATTCATTTACAGAACTCTATTAGATATAAACTGTAGAATAAAATTGCATTATGTTCCAGGTACTTTTAGATCTACTGAAAATGTATGACAAATACTTAACAAGATAAACTTTCAAAAACCTTTCTTGACGCGGATGCTTTAACTTCAACAAATTCATAAAACTTTTCAGGGTCAGCTTGATCATCCAGCTCAAAATCGTTTGCACTGGCGCAGATGCATCCATTCTTTGTGTTCTCTCAATTCTCAATCTTCTGAATGCCTCATCACCTCTATCTTCTTCTTTTTAAATTTATTTTACTGAATTATACTTCTTGAATAATATCTTCGAAGCCTAATCCTCTCCATTACCAGTAATACTTCTACTATCTCTGCCACTATGGGATTCGAACTGACACTTGCGTCTCTGTGCTAATAAGGTATAGTATCATGAACTGATGTACTTACGTACGAAGTTATCCGTTGTAACTGACTAGCTGACTTTACCCAGCACCTTATTGTAACAGGTTCTAATCCTACCGTGAACATAATTTTTTTGCAAGGTATCAAATACAATTTTGTGATAAGTACCATTATTACTATCCTAGGTTTCATGGCTATTGATGAACACATGTTTCTTTACTTTGTAAAGAGTAGTTTTTATTGGATTTTACAATGCAACAAATGACTGTGTAAATTAGGAATATTTATACGAATAAATTAGCTACAATTCTGTTCTCAATATCTCAAATAAGAATGAATGTAAAAGTGTTTTCAGAATCTTTAGTTGAAAACATTATCAAAATAACACAATCTTATCTACAGATTTTGATGAATTTCGTGAAATATGTTAGCTCAATGTACATCAGGCAATCAGCTTTTTTCATTGTCTCTACAAACCTATTGAAAATATAGTGAATTGTACCACTACTGACTGACATTAGTTTGATCAGTGATAGAATCGCGAATGGACACTATAGAAGAGTCTTACACTATCATACAGTAGCTGTTCAAAGCTTTTTGATCCATCCCCGGGGTTGTGTTAGACTTAAGTCAACCAGTAAGTTAAGACTACAAACTTCAACAATCTTCACTAAATATCTTGTAATAACAATGTATTGGTTGGTAAATGAGAAATCATCTACAATAGTTTATTTTTACTTTGTAAGGGGGACGAATCTCTCATTCCATTGATACATTGAACATTGAAACAACTATATATTCATTTTTTATCTAAACATAAACGTGAATTACCAACATATTTTCATCATTTCAAGTTAACAATAAATTATATTATCTAAAAATCGAAATATATATATATATATCAAAGTTTATTCACAATGGAATAATAATTACATTAAAATTGTCTATTGAATTTGTTTAAATGCATTCACAAACTAAATTGACCAATCAATGACAAGGATACTTTTCATCTATATGTTATTTCATTTGAATAACTTGTAGTAATTTGTTTTTTGCTTTAGTCGATACTTATTATTGACCATAACAGTTATGATTCATTGTTTGCTAATAGTGTTTTAATCGTATATACATATATTTACTTTTAAGAAGTGCTTAATTGTGTTTGTATGAAATAATTTATTCATATAATCAAACTTCATTTATTGTAGTAAAGACAAACAAACGAACAAAAGTTAATTGTGTCTAATGTATATTGAACATATTGAACAGTTTGTAAGATGAAAAAAACATACTGGTGACGATAATTTATTACATAATATATATGTATATATATAATTTCTACAAAATGGACTGATTGGTTTTAGATCATAAAATTGATATATTTGAAGATAAATTAATAATTTTAAAGATTCCCATTGTGAAAATTAGAACAACACATATAAGCGAACGATATTGTTTTCGATTAGATCGTCATCAGGCTTTACTCTAATATACATGAATATTTATATGAAAATGTTAAACCAATCAAGGCAATTTGAGTGATAATCACAATGAAATGAAAAAGATTACGTAACTACATCTAATAGGCAAAAGTTCAAGTGGATAATAGGAAAACAGGTGTACTGATAGTAGTAAGAAAATTTGTAAAATATGATAACTAAAGTAGGTCAAGGGTGGGTGAATAGAATTCAAATAATCATCAAAAACGTCAAAAACATTACGTAATAAGCAAATGTGTAAAAATAAAATAAAATAATAAATCAAAAATAATAAAAATAAAAATATGTCAATCATCAGTTACGTCATATCCGGCCACGGAAGAGATAGGGGTGTCACGAATTTCTTCTGAACACATCGTATACCTCCATCATTTCCCAACGGAGTTCGATCCCGTCTCCTACACATTGCAGAAGCCATAGGAATACGTACATTCAACCCTAATTTATGTGTTACGACGAAATTCGTGACACCCCTATCTCTTCCGTGGCCGGATATGACGTAACTAATGATTGACATATTTTTATTTTTATTATTTTTGATTTATTATTTTATTTTATTTTTACACATTTGCTTATTACGTAATGTTTTTGACGTTTTTGATGATTATTTGAATTCTATTCACCCACCCTTGACCTGCTTTAGTTATCATATTTTACAAATTTTCTTACTACTATCAGTACACCTGTTTTCCTATTATCCACTTGAACTTTTGCCTATTAGATGTAGTTACGTAATCTTTTTCATTTCATTGTGATTATCACTCAAATTGCCTTGATTGGTTTAACATTTTCATATAAATATTCATGTATATTAGAGTAAAGCCTGATGACGATCTAATCGAAAACAATATTGTTCGCTTATATGTGTTGTTCTAAGATAAATTAATGTCTAGTATTTTTTGTGTGAAAAAATTGTAAGAACAAAATAAGAAAACAAAATAATTTACAAGAAAGAAGTATGTGGATTTAGAGTAGAGATGATAAATCATGATTTTTTCTTTAACGGGACATTACATCAAAGTGAAAATTTACATTAGAATACAACAATATTCCTAAATGTTGAAAAAGTTTGATTATGAATTATAACATAACGAACAATTTATAAAATATCTTGTAATAACGTAAAGAATAAATGACTTCATAACTTACACGTTTCACCACCCAACGGAGTATTGGCCGCCTCGACTAGCATTCTCCAACCTACTCTGCCTTTGGTCTACTTTCCCAGTTCCATCTAAATGTTGTTCATCCTTTTAATGTCTGTCTACGATTGTGTTTTGGTGTTCTTTGATCTTTCTCTGTTCCTTTAACCTTAAGGATTCCAAGTGAGGGCTTGTCATGTGACGTAGTTGAGTGATTTCCTCAATGTGTGTCCTATCCACTTCCAGAGCTCCTTCCTGATTTCTTCGTATGCTGGGATCTGGTTTGTTCTCTCATATATCAGGTTGTTACGGATTGTGTTTGGCCATTTGATCCGACGTATTTTGCATAGACAAACGTTATTAATATCACTGGTATCATCCAAATGATGGCTTTAGTGATTCTACAAGCTTAAAGAACTCTCTAGTGCTTCCATATTTCTAATGATGGTCTAACATTGATCGATTCATGGTTTCAAAATGTGTAACTTACTAATCTTCACAACACCGTAACGCAATTAACTGTGCTCATAAGCTACTAGCTGCGTGAGGAATCTTCTCCGATTTCTAGTGGGAAGTCATGACCAGTGAAGTTCAACCTGTTCAGGTGTAGACAGTAACTACCGAAGACTGCTTTTGAGGTTGCGCAAGACCGTGAATTGATCGAAGTTAGACATTAACATTGTTAGATACCGGCTGCGTAATTTTTTGTTCGTTGACAAATGTTAGCACATATGTATTGATCGTGAATGATCAATAGACTATCGATATTGATATCTTGGTGATTTGAATAGTTAACGGAACACAACATATTACTTATTTACTTACTTACCTACTCCTGTTACCACTCTTCATTGGAGCATAGGCAACCGACCAACATTCTCCAACCTACTCTGTCCTGGGCCTTACTTTCTAGTTCTATTCAATAGTTGTTCATTCTTCTCATGTCTGTTTCCAATACTCAATGCAATGTGTTCTTTGGACTTGAGGATTCCAAGTGAGGGTTTGTTTTGTGACGCAGTTGGATGCTTTCCAGTATACAGAATATATCTGGTATAATATAAATAATAAGTTAACCATTCCATATTTTGAATGTGATCAGTTTTCATTTTCATGGAGAAAAATAATTTGATAAATTCTGTATGATGCCAAGTAAATAGTTTAAATATGCCTAGTAAAGCTTTCAGGGAAACCAATTATTTCACTAGACCTAATAAAACTACGTTCAAGTTATCATAAGCCTACAATTGAAACAATCAATCAATCGCAACGTACGTACGTACATCAGTTCATGTTGACATACCACATTAGCAAGGAGATGTAATTGTCAATTCAAATCCAATAGTAGTAGAGGTAGTAAAATTATTATCAGTAGTCGGAGAGGTTAGGATTAGAAGATATTATTCAAGAAGTAGAATCTTGTCAAGTAGACTCAAAAAGATAAAGTGATGAAGAATTAAAAAGTTTAAGATTTGAGAGAACATAAAGAATAAATGCACCGGCGCCATTGCAAACTGTTTTGAGTCATGTCACTCAGAGTCTCTAACCATCGATTACCAACATCTCGCCGACCTTAACCAGGTAGTCGACACCTACCGACATGACTCAGTCCACTTGTCAGTGACTTCAGGGATTTCTGCCATGTTTTGGTCTGGGGGCGGTCAGACCAAAACATGGCTGAAATCCATATGCCCATTGTTTCTCCTGAAATGTTTGATTGTTATGAAAGAATACTGTTTGTCTGTTACGTGAAATAAAGGAAGTTGCAAACTGATGTGATTGACAAAAGTTACTGAACAGATTTATTTTGAAAGCTGGATCAATTAAAAATCTATCTCAGTAAAAGCTGTAGAACATTACAATGAAAACATTTTGTAATCTTGTTTGTGTTCATCCGTAATTCCACAAACAAATATGGTTATGAACACCTTGCAGAGTTAGCTATCAACTTTTTACGGACTCAATTAATATATGAAGCATTCAATTAAACATTATGGCTGGATTCAGGCAAACATAATGTATGAAAGACTTATGCTTCCCTATGTTGAGTCTAACACTCAAATACACTTTCAGTCAGTCATTAAGTGAATCAGCTACAACGTAGAACTTAGTATTTACGTACATCAGTTCAGGTTGCCATACCACATTAGCACAAAGAGATCTAATTGTCAAATCGAATACCATAATAGTAGAGGTAGTAGAGGTATTAGCGGTAATCAAAAAGATTAGGGGTCGAAGATAGTATTCGAAGAATTATTATCCAGTGAAATAAACTTAAAAATAGAAAGATAAAAGTGATGAGGAATTCAGAAGATCAGCATTTCAGAGAACACAGAGACTGATTGCATGTGCACCATCGCAAACGGTTTTGTGTCGTGTAATTCAAGGTCTCTAATCATCGATTACAGTTGTCTCGCGGACTTCAACCAGGCAGTCGACACCTACTAACGTAGCTCAGTCCAGTTGTCAGGGAGTTCATGGATTTGTGCTATGTTTTAGTTTGGCCGCGATGAGTTCTCTTTCAACTTACTCCTACATGAATTATCATTGCTCGTCGAGGCAAATTCACTGTATTCAAACAGCATTGTCTTCTTCCGATTTTACCGTACAAACATAATTAGTTTGTGCTTATAGTTGCATTGTTGGTCGTTTTTTTTCACATCCAGCAGAGTAAGCTGATTTCGGATTGAACATATGAAATAAAGCCAGTTTTCCGAAAAACCTTAACCCATATATTACATTTTCCTCATTTAATCCTCATCGTAACAAACAACTTATTATCCAAGTCGGATTATTCGATAACATTTTTCCCCAAGTCTTCTGCTAGTTGCATGTATCTTATTTAGGTATTTGATCGGCTGGCAAGTACGCTGGTCAGTGATTTTGTGTTGTTTCCAAAGAATGAATGCATGAGGAAAGGGATATACCTCCGTGCACACTCCTGGAAATTATATGTCAACTTATCATAACAATGAGGTGTTTAATTTTTTAAGCAACATCCCTCTCACTTTTCCATTATATTCTGTCAGATTGGATACCTCTCCTTTACAATGGATTAGCTGGTAAAAACCAATTTATAATTTCCTAAAATCAACATCATACAGAAAATACAAATATTCATTAACCATTGTCTACGCAAAATATTTCAAACCCCTTTGACCAGACGCCATCAGCAACAAACTACTGTGGGAAAGAACAAACCACATTCCAGTAGAGGAGGAAATCAAGAAAAAGCTGTGGAAATGGAAAGGACGCACATTGTGGAAAGCATCTAACTGCATCACAAGATAAGCCCTCACTTGGAACCCTCAAGGTCAAAGGAAAAGAGGAAGGTCAAGGAACACATTACGCCGAGAAATAGAGAAAGACATGAGAAAAATGAACAAAAATTGAACAGAACTGGAAAGGGAAGCCCAGGACAGAGTAGGTTGGAGAACACTGGTCGGCGTCCTATGCTCTACTGGGGGTAAGAGGCGTAAGTAATAAAGTAACTCCACCAAAAGTCCAAAGTAAACTACAGGGTTACAAATATATCGAAGTATTCAAACTAACTTCGACTTGACTTGGATGAGCTGATTGTACATGGAATGGTGTCTAACATTGCATTTCAAAACTTATTAACTCCTAGCAGGATTTATCAGTCCTTGTTCTCCTTCACTCACTATGGATCCATCAACTTTCATAATTAAGATTACAAATGGTTTTGCATTCTCTCAGGATGGCTCCGATCGGAATCGGTTTAAACGAATTTTGATTTCATCCTGGCCATCGAAGAGAACGCATACCTTTATACATTTCAATTCATAATGAGAAATTCACGAAACGGTTCAGAAAAAACCATTTAAGTCTGAGGATCAAAATAGGATGCATAAAGCATTGGTTTTGATTGTTTGCAAGTAGACTATTCTGACAGATAGTTCATTCTCAGATAAGAGAGCTATATACAAAGACAAGGGATGACATATTGAAATTCACTATCTGGTTCTTAATATTTTGTTGATTGAAAGATCACTTAAAATAAAAAAAAAAGGATATTTTTGATATGCAAAGTTGACTCCGAACATTGATAGAGTGAAAACCTACCTACCTGCAAGTTAAATTCGTCTAGATAAAGGCAAATTATTACTGGCTTTAATTCAGATCAGTAGAACAATAAGGTCTATTTGAAAGGATAAATAACCAATTTAGTAGATTATTCATTTGGTTATCATTCAAGTTAAAATTTAATGGTAGGTCCTGAATTCGTTTATGAAAGTTTTGAACTTGTTGATGAAAAATTTTACATGATCGCTCAGAGCAGATCTTACTGTAGAAACTTCAATAATGCTGAGGATAATCTCAGGAATGTTATAGGATGGAGGATAGAATAAGTTATAGAGACTTATATGCATAAAAATTTGAGAGATGTTATATAATACATATCAAAAGAAAGAGTGAATACCTGGGTAACATTTCTGATGATTGAATAAAAGATAGTAGGGATTCTGCATACAATATTCAGTGCTACGTAGCTGATTATTAAAACTTGAGTTCAGCGATATGACCATTGTGTTTTTTGAAAACATTGTATTCACTTAAATAGTTTGATCCGAAAGGTTTCAACAGAGCGCGGTAAATTTGAATTGAACTACTTAATAATCTTTATCTACGATTTCAAATTGTCAACACCATGTCTACTGACAGTCATTAGTGAAAATGTGTAGTTTCAGTATCTTAAACTTATAAACAATTGAATGTGTCCATTGGACCACTAACATCTTTACATTAATTAAGTTTTACCGGAAAAATTGAGTAAACAATATATTTATAACCATGAAATGCTGTAATGAAATATTATCTTCTTGATGTAAGTGCTTTTCACTTGGTAATCCACTCATGCTACTTGCAAATTTATCAGTAGTTACAATATTCTTGACACATTTATTTCATGTTGCAGAATTTATGCAAGTCTGTTCTAGTATTCTTTAAGTATGCTAGAATGAACGATATAGCAATTTATATCTGGTTCATTCTCATTAATATTTAGGTTCTTTTTCATTTTACCTTGTTTTGTTTAGTTTATTTTCTTCACACTTCAAAATCATGTTATCTGAATAGTGTTTTGAGTTTGCATATCAGTATATCAATTGAAGATAGAGTGAAGTGTAATATTTAGACGACTTGAAACATTAACACTCTTACAGACTTGATTTTGATCTATTCCGCTGTGATTTTGTATTATTTTATATTCGAAAAACAAACCTCTGTATGAATAAATGAATGACTGAGATTTTGATGTCTATTCACTATTGGGTTCATCGGATAACAAAAACTCTAAAAAGATATCACAAATGTCCGAGTAACACTGTTATTATGATTCAGTTTCAAAACATAATCATACGATTCATTGAGATCATTAATAAAGCATCGTCGGACCGATATCAGGAAGCTGAAAGCACTGGACTGCCATTTCTTTCCTAGTCATAGGACTTATTAGCATTTCGCATCCATGAATCCCACACGCGGAACTAGAATCCAGAACTTTCAATCTCGTGCGCGAATGCTCAACATCTAGACCTCTGGATAGGCACAGCTGATCAAGCTTATACTGTGATGAAACAGCTGTTTAGTGCTTCCAGGTTTCTAATAGTGGTCTAACAATGATCGATTTATGGTGATGAAATTCATACAACTCATTTTTGACAGCACACAATACTTAATTAGAAATATTGTGACCATGCACATAAATAAAAGTGAACTCAGTAATCAATTATCATTTAGTTAGTAATCGCTTACGAACATCATAGAACATATAACACTCTTCTATGGGCTAAAATTGATCTAGAGGTTAAGCGAAGCGCGAGAGACCAAAGGTTCTGGGTTGGATTCACGCTAGTGGAGGTCGTTGATATGCATTGTCACTGCAAAGTTCCATACTAAGACGAAACTGCCATCTGTTGCTTCTAGGTTTCAAATGATGGTATAACACTGATCGATTTATGACTACAAGGAAGCTCAACAATCTTCACAACTATACATAATTAAGATTATATGATAGAAATATAACCTCATTGTAAAATAGTTTCATAAATGACAGAAAATTTTATGGCATTATAATAACTATGAACATAGTCGAAGTTAAAAACAAATTTGGTTAGAAAGCACAATTATCAATAATATACATAGTTATATTTGTATGACAAACAAAAAAATATATATAATCTTGGTAACATTAGTATTGATTTTTACAATCAAATACTTAGACATTGAATATGTTAATTAATGCATTATTGACAGTTGAACTATAATCTTTGTATTTGGTTTCATCAAAGATTATATATAGATATGGTATGTATAAGCTATTATGTATGATATCTTAGATTTTAGTTTTCAGAAAAAAATACTTACAAAATAAGAATTCATGTCTAACTAGGCCTTGAAATGTTACCTTCACTTAGTCGGCTACAACTTAGAACTTCGTACGTACGTACGTACGTACATCAGTCCATGTTGACATGCCACATTAGCACATACGGACGCAATTGTAAACTGAAATCAATTAGTAGTAGAGATAGTTGAATTATGAGCAGTAATCGGAGATATTAGCGTTCAACGATATTATTCAAGAAGTAGAATCTATTGAAATAAACTTAAGAAGAAAAAGACATATGTAATGAGGAATTCAGAAGATTAGAATTTCAGAGAACACAAAAACGGATGCCTTTGCGCCATTGAAAACGATTTTGAGCCATGTTGTTCAGTGTTTCTAACCATCGGTTACTATCGTATCATATGCCCAAACCGTCTCCACTAATGAATTTCTCATACTTCTTCTGGTGATCTGCCATCCTTACCTAGGATCTGTTTCGTAAGGATAGCATTGCTTACTCAGTTGTCCAAGGAAACAAGATAAATGGTGTGAGGACATTTATAATCGAATACTACTAACCTGCGAATGTTCTCAACTCTTACCGGCCATGTTTGAAAGCCATAATGAAGAACGGAGAGAAATGCTGCTTAGTAGACTAGTTCTTGCCTATGCCACAAGTGAGGTAGGTTGACCAAAGCCAGTCCAGCCTTCTGTAAACGTGCTGAGATTTCGTCAGTCACCAGGCCATCAACGCTAGTGAGACTCACAAGGTAAATGAAGCTGTTGACACACTCAACTGCTTTACTCCCAATCACTAGTTCAGGTCCTGATGAAACCCAATCCTCAAGCAACATTTCGCATTTCGAGGAGGGAAACCGCATCCCGAACATGCTTTGGGTAGTCGTTAGACTGCATCGTGTCAGAGTCTTCATTGAATAGAACTACGTCAGATGTGTCTCCTTGTAGAAGGTCCACGCCCGAGAAGTCAGGCGAAGATAATGTTATCTCTAAAGGCGTTTCTTTCACAAATTTGAATAAGAATTGATGAAATGAACAAACACCATTTGAAGTAATCTATTTCGATGGCGGTCTGTCATAAGCTAACTCGACCAAAAGTGTTCGAGTGGATAGCATGTATGATATTATTGTACTTTTCTGGTACTCCTTTCAGTGACAAACACTGACAGGGAATCTCTAGATCAACAGTCTACTGCCCCTTTTAGGTTTCGGAGAACTACTATTTTTGGACGTCTAAACATGTGTTTATGTTCTAGGACATGACGACGAGTGAATATTTGGTCTACACCTCCACATCTAGGTCAAAAACCAGCTGTTCACAATCTCTATTTAGGCGTCTAAGTATTATCGAGGTCAACATTTTAGATACTATATTAGTTAAACTAATTCCTCTGTAACTATCACAAGAGGACTTCTGTCTTTTTTAGACTGTAACAATCAGTGACTGAGACCAGTCAAATAGGATATCGTCCAGTACCTAGATTTTAGTTAAGATCTTAGTCAATCTAATTGCTAAAGCTGGACAACCATCCTTAAAAATCTCGGTGGTTAACCCGTCATGGCCTGCTGCTCTCCCTTGTTTCACTCTTCCATTAGCCTTTTAGACCTTCTTGAGATTTGGAAAACATGTACGCCTTGCCATTAAGGTTGACTGGAGATCCTTGGTAATCGATATATAGCTGAAAGCCAGTTGAACTGCTACCTAAAGTGTTCTGCCCATCGATCCAATCTCCTGCATTAAGAATGAATAACAATTCCATTATTTTTCAGGAAGTATTTGCTTTCAGCTAGATTCTTAGTACCAGTTTTCTTTGATAAATCGGAACAGTTGCTTACTGCTACCTATCATTGCTGCCTTTTCCATCTCTCTATCTTTTGCTACCCACTACTGTTCGCAATGGGGTCGCCAGGTCAAAAAATGTTTTACTTTATGCTTAAAGTTAGTGTTTACTAGTAATAGGCGGTTATCTGAGCATAGCTGCAGCGGACGGTCGCCATTATCTGTTCTATTAGCTGCGACACTGTAAGATCCTTTCCTTTTCACCTAGTCTTCCTACTTGAGCATTAAAGTCATCAGCCATTAGTTCTACATCAGAGTGCCTAACCTTTTGGAGGAGACCCGGAAGCTTTCTGGAAAACTCATCTTTCACCTCGTCTGAACTGCAGTCAGTGGGGACATAGGCAGATACGACGAAGAGGCAACGACGAGTGTCCCTATCTTTTCTAGACTTTACTGTTCCGTTCAGTTGGACAGCGCACAAGCGACTATATACTGGGATCAAGTTTAGGAGAGCTGGTTCTGCCCTACGACATAGTGCTATACCTACACCAGCGAGGCCCTGTGAAGCAGCATCAGGTCTTCCAGATACAAGAAGGGCAAATCAGTTTGGTTATTTATTTTGACAAGGCAATTAGTGATTTTACTCGGATCATGTATGCGCGTTTCTATGACGCAGCATACATCAATGGCAAGGGATTCCAGAGTCCTTGCTAATGAAGCCTGTTGCCCTATCTGATACAAGGATCAATCATTAAAGCTCCTAAATGTATTTTAGGGCGGGGTTTCAGGAGGCCAAATATAACGTTTTTTCAACTCAAAGCGTTTGAATCAGCTGCGCGAAGTGACAAAAGAACGTGAGAAGGGGTAATCGTGGAGATTTTTGAAGGTGTTTGATTGCGAGTAATTCGTCCTCGCGTGCTGTTACGAGTATGAGGGCGGATGTTACTTACCGTTTGCCCACACCGTGGAAGGATGTGTTCTTGAGTAACCTGGAGAGAAAGTTGGATTAGTGTTGGTCTCGGAGCGTGATTACAGAGCCCAAGGGACAACTGCTTGTAGCCAGTCGCTCATGGCCGTTTAAAAGTGCTAGCTCCGTTATTCAAGTGGCCTTACAGACGGAGACGGAAATCCATGAGGTAAGGTGAGGAGTGGCATTTTTAGGGCCGATTTTTTCTAACTCCTTCCTTCCTTGTGAGAAGGCAGCATCGCTGCACATGCTGGTTGTCCGGAAGAAACGCCTTACTACCGCCACATCTCTCTACAGTTAGCAGTACGACATTGCTCTCAAACCTTGAGTAGCTGCTTTTAGTCTCATCGTCCTCCAGTCGACCTATCTGGCATCGTAGAGACTTCAAGGAACATGTGTTCCAGCCAATAGAGATCGGTTCGGTGATCACGTCTAGGTAGCAGCTACAGTCAGGAGGATAATGATGATGAGTAAATCAGAAATACAAATCACTTGATATGTATGAAACAATAAAGTACATTTAAAGTTTACTAATTTAACACAATAAACCCTATTATTTACATTTTTATATTAATGCTTATAAAACATTTAGGTTAGTTAAGCAGTTGTTGTTTTTTTAAAAAAAAAAATAATTCTGAGTAATACCATTGTAATGAACACTTACAGATGAGTACAAATTACATACATAAACAGACAAATTATACATACAGTATACAATTTTGTTGTAACTGCACGTGTACCATAAAACAACAACATATGACCAGAACTTTATTATCTGCATCAACATTCATCACTCTACATACTGTTTATTGCATAACACAATTTCAAGGAAATACTGAACTACCAAAATAAAAAACGTACATTTTCTCTTCTAATGTGTAAAACAGCACATGTTAAATGAACCTGTTTAGAAAAATTCTACACGTGTAATGTAATAACATTCATTCTATCGTGTCATCTTTGTACGTTTATGAGTACTTGCACTCTTTCATATATACACATCAAGTGTCCGTTAATAGTTCAGCACTAAACACAAGAAAATATTGAAAAGTTTCAAAATTCAACAATATCAAGCGACTGACTACAATATTATTTGAAAAGTTTCGAAAGTAGACGTATTTGAAGTCATGAATCGGTCCATCGTCAGATCATCATCATTAGAAACCTGGAAGCATTGGACAACGGTTTCGCCTTAGTAAGGGGATGACTCATCAGTATTGTGCATCCTTAACCACTGCTAGCGAAAATCGAATTCAGGACCTTCGATCATTTATGAGGCGGTTTTATTAGGGATCCGTGACCAGCGCAGTTCAACAATTTTGAGTGTGTGACACTTACTTAACGCAATATTGTTGACTGTTCCAAGTTAGACACATCAGATCATTAGTCAAGGGATTGACTGTTCGCGCGCGAAACCGAAGGTTCAGGATTAGATTCCCATTTGAGAGGATCGTTTATGCGCACTGCTGATGAGTTCCACATCAGAACGAAACAGCCATCCAGTGTTTCAAGGTTTCTACTGGTGTTCTAGCTTAGATCACTTTGTGATTTAAACTGTAAATTTGTGTTTTTTTTAATAGTATATACAAAAATATTAGGCATAGATGGAAATTCTGGTTATTTCAAGCGCGAAGCAATCCTCCAACATAGATCAATAGATTGAGTATTTTGTTTTAATGAATGTTTTTTGAAAATTGAAATGTCTACTACCATTTAAATTTACTATTCTGTAACCAACATTTTTCCATCGAACACAAATTATCAGATATTTATGGATTAAACATAGATAGGAACTGCTTAAAACAAAAAAATTATTTTCATTCTAAATTTCTCTCATTCACTTTAATTACACAACATTTAGTATTTTAACTTGATCAATGTACAAACTTGTTAGTTAGAAGATTATTTCTATTTAGTGAAATCAACCAATCACAATGTGACTTTGCTTATGACGAATACGCTGACGGTGTGATTTATTGATTTTCTCGTGTTTATTCATCTAACTAACTATAAGCTTGGTAAAAATTTTAATTCATGTTTAGAAAAAGAACAAATATATGAGTAGAGTTTTTGTTTTAGATGGATTTCTCATTAAGTTTTATTTTGTGCCTGAATTGTTTAGGTAGAAGTCAATTGTACCATGAGTTATTGTATAAGTAACTTGGAATGATGAATCAGTTATTGTTGGACCGCCATTAGAAACTTGGAAGAACTGGACATCCGTCACGTCCTAATCTGGGACTCTTCAACAGTGCTCATCCACAACTTTCGCCCGCTGTAATCGAATCCAAGACCTTCGGTCTTGTATGCGAACGCTTAACCTACAGACCTCTGAGCCAGCATCCAACAGTGTTAATGTCTGACTATGATCAATCTAACTCCGCCAGTAGAACCTTCGGGGCTACTGCCGGTCCCAAGCCCGGGTAAAGGAGGAGGGTTGGACATGGGGTTGGCGACCCCATTCCGTCAAAAACTAACTTGCCAAAAAAACGCTAACCAGAAAAAATAATTCAAACCATTTTAACTCTGCCCTGGGAGTTGGAGGAAGAATTATGACGTCGCGTGATGAAAGCCGAGTTCCCTCGGAAGTCACGGGGCTGATGCCTCTTCTGACAACCAGAGCAACCATTTTTTTAGGTACATGGAACGTTCGTACATTGTGGGAGACTGGAACACTATTTCAAGTTGCGGCAGAAATGAAAAGATACAACCTCGAGGTGCTCGGCATCAGTGAAACGCATTGGACACAAGTAGGACAACTGAGACTTGCTTCAGGGGAACTGCTGTTATACTCTGGTCATGAAGAGGAAAACGCTTCACATACACAAGGAGTTGCATTGATGCTGTCCAAACATGCACAAAAGGCACTGATAGGATGGGAATCTCATGGACCCAGGATCATTAAAGCATCCTTCAAAACAAAGAAACAGGACATTACAATGAACGTCATCCAATGTTATGCACCTACCAATGACTACAATGACGACGTTAAAGATCAATTCTACGAAAGGCTGCAGTCAATCGTCGAGAAATGTTCACCAAAGGATTTGACGATTCTTATGGGAGACCTGAATGCCAAGGTTGGAATGGACAACACTGGATATGAAGACATCATGGGACGACATGGACTGGGAGAAAGGAACGAAAACGGTGAGAGATTTGCAAACCTATGTGCCTTCAACAAACTGGTCATCGGTGGCACAATATTCCCGCACAAACGCATACACAAAGCTACATGGATTTCACCGGATCACACTACTCAAAACCAGATTGATCATATCTGTATCAACAAAACGTTCAGAAGTACTATGGAGGATGTGAGAACCAGGAGAGGAGCTGATGTAGCCTCAGATCACCATTTGCTAATCGCCAAAATGAAACTGAAACTAAAGAAGCACTGGACAACGGGACAGACAACATCGCACAAGTTTAATACGGCCTTTCTTCGGGATACTGTAAAGCTCAACGAATTCAGGATAGCCCTCACTAATAGGTTCCAGGCCTTTCAGGATCTACACAATGGAGAGGACACAACATTGGAGAACAATTGGAAAGGGATTAAGGAGGCAATCACTTCAACATGTCAGGAGGTCCTTGGTCGCAAGAAGCAGCATCATAAGGAATGGATCTCTGTTGATACTCTCGCAAAAATTGAAGAAAGGAGGAACAAGAAAGCAGCAATCAATGTCAGCCGAACAAGAGCGGAGAAAGTTACCGCACAAGCTGCATACACAGAAGCAAACAGGGAAGTGAAGAAGAGCATCAGAGCTGACAAACGAAAATACGTGGAAGATCTAGCAACGACGGCGGAAAAGGCTGCAAGAGACGGAAACATGAGACAATTGTATGAAACTACAAAGAAGCTCGCCGGGAACTATCGTAAACCAGAACGACCAGTGAAAAACAAGGAAGGCAAAGTAATCAGCAACACTGACGAACAGCGAAATAGGTGGGTGGAGCACTTTAAGGAACTATTGAATCGACCAGCTCCTCTGAAGACACCCAACATCGAAGCAGCATCCACGGACCTCCCAATTAATATTGGCGCACCTACGATTGAGGAGATCAGTATGGCCATCAGACAAATCAAGAACGGCAAAGCAGCAGGACAAGACAACATTCCAGCAGAGGCAATGAAAGCAGATGTAGAAGCAACCGCGAAAATATTTCACATCCTCTTCAAGAAGATTTGGGATGAGGAACAAGTACCATCAGACTGGAAGGAAGGATACCTGATCAAAATACCAAAGAAAGGCGATCTCAGCAAGTGTGAGAACTACAGAGGCATCACTCTTCTTTCAATACCAGGCAAAGTCTTCAACAGGGTATTGTTAAACAGAATGAAGGACTTCGTAGACGCCCAACTTCGAGATCAACAGGCCGGATTTCGGAAGGATCGATCGTGTACTGACCAAATTGCTACATTACGGATCATTGTGGAACAATCAATTGAATGGAACTCACCACTGTACATCAACTTCATCGACTACGAGAAAGCATTCGATAGCGTGGACAGGAAAACACTGTGGACTCTTCTTCGACACTACGGGGTGCCTGAGAAAATAGTTAACATCATACGGAACTCTTATGATGGATTCAACTGCAAAATCGTGCACGGAGGACAGCTAACGGACTCTTTCGAGGTAAAGACCGGTGTGAGGCAAGGTTGCTTACTCTCACCCTTTCTCTTTCTCCTGGTCATCGACTGGATTATGAAAACGTCAACAGCTGGAGGGAAGCACGGTATCAACTGGACAGTTAGGACGCAGCTGGACGATCTGGACTTCGCAGATGATCTGGCTCTTCTATCGCACACTCAACAACAAATGCAAGAGAAGACGACGAGTGTAGCAGCAGCCTCTGCAGCAGTAGGTCTCAACATACATAAAGGAAAGAGCAAAATTCTCCGATGCAACACAACATGCACCAATCAAATCACTCTTGATGGAGATGCCTTGGAGGACATTAACACCTTTACATATCTGGGCAGCATCATCGACAATCAAGGTGGATCCGATGCAGATGTGAGGGCACGGATTGGCAAAGCGAGGGCTGCATTTCTACAGTTGAAAAATATCTGGAACTCCAAACAGATATCAATCAACACCAAAATAAGGATTTTCAATACAAATGTCAAGACAGTTCTAATGTATGGAGCGGAAACATGGAGAACTACCAAAGCCATCATCCAGAAGATACAAGTGTTTATTAACAGCTGTCTACGCAAAATACTTCGTATTCGTTGGCCAGACACCATCAGCAACAACGAACTGTGGGAGAGAACAAGTCAGATTCCAGTGGAGGAGGAAATCAGGAAGAAGCGTTGGAAGTGGATAGGACACACTCTACGAAAAGCACCTAACTGCGTCACGAGACAAGCCCTCACATGGAACCCTCAAGGCAAAAGGAAAAGAGGAAGGCCAAAGAATACATTACGCCGTGAAATAGAGAAAGATATGAGAGGAATGAACAAACATTGGACAGAACTGGAGAGGGAAGCCCAGGACAGAGTTGGTTGGAGAAAACTGGTGGGCGGCCTCTGCTCCATTTGGGGTAACAGGCGAAAGCCAAAAGCCATGATCAATCTAGGGGTTTTGCGTGACCTCACTCATTGTCTTCAGTAGTTACTGCCCACACCTGATAGGGTTGAACTCATGCCTTTTCACAAGAACTCCCAGAATTTGCTCACGAAACTAGTCGCTAGTGAGCACAATGTACGATTTTTCATTGTAGATTTATGGGGATTGTTGCTTATTATTGAAATCCTCAATCATTCATTTTTAGACCATCGTTAGAAACCTCAAAGCACTGGACGGCACTTTCATTCTGGTATGAAACATTAATACAGTTCGGTGCCGACTTAGTGATTCACAGGTTAGGCGTTTGTGCGCAGGACCAAAAGTCTTTGGTTCAAGTCCTGTGAGTAGCAGGAGTCGTGGATGTGCATTGCTGATGAGTCCCATACCAGGACAAAATGGCCATCTAGTGCAACCAGATTTCTAATGTTGCTCTAACAATGATTAAAGTTTGATTTCAATTATTTATTTGTGCTTATGGATAATTTTTCTCAGAAAGAAAATTTCACAATATAATTGTGTTATCATGACTTATAAAAACTGTTTATCGTTGTTTACAACAGTTAATCCAATATGAGTCCATAGTGGGTTCGAGTTTAGGAGTGCAGATAAACTCTGAGATGCATGTACCCTCTAACTTTCTCCTTCTAAATTTATCGCACTGAATTATACTTTTTGAATCATATCTTCAAACTCTAATCTTCCCTAATACCACTAATGTTTTTACTATCTCTACTACTATCGGATTTGAACTGACAGTTGCATCTCTGTGCTAATGTACTATGGTAACTTGAACTTATATACGTACATACGAACTTCTGACGGACTGACTGACCATGGAAATTCAGATCTATTTTTTTAACATGTTTTTTTCAAAACTATAAAGTTTAATCACAATAATATTGTGTTTTCATAGATATACTTGATCAGTCAGTCAGATGCAACGTACAACTTCGAACGTAAGTACATCAGTTCACGTTGCCATACCACATTGGCACAGAGATGTAATTGTCAATTCAAATCCAATAGTAGAAGAGGTAGTAAAGGTATTAGAAGTATTCGGAGAGGTTAGGATTAGAAGATATTCAAGAAGTATGATTCAGTGGGAAAAGTTTAGAGAGTCAAAACTAGAGGTGTTGAAGAATCCAGAAGATTAGGATTCGAGAGAACATAAAGAATAAATGCCTCGGCGCCATTGCAAACGGTTTTGAGCCATGTCATTCAAGGTCTCTAACCATCGATTATTATCATCTCGTGGACCCAACCAGGCAGTCGACAACTACCGACATGACTCAGTCCACTCGTCAATGACCTCATGGATTGCTGAAATGTTTTGGTTTCGCCTCCCTTAGCTTTCTTCCAACCTACTCCTAAACTATAAAACAAAGCTCGTCGAGGCAGTCGGTGGTTGGGTATAAGATACTTGATCATGTATACATATAAGGTTAGATCGTATATGAAGGCAAATATGCGCACAGGATGTACATACACCGAATGAGACTCAACAATTCCAGTACAAACACATCAGTATAAATGAATTAATCTTCATTTTATTGCACAAGCGGATAGCATTTGAAGCATAAGGTACTGGGTACCGAATCCTAAAGATGCAGGTATATCCAACTGGACACAAATCACAAACAGCTATACATGTGAGGTCTGTATTCTACCGATAGCTTTCATTCTATCGACTATTCTAATTATAAAATATATTTTTATATCTATCTAATTGACACGTATACATATATATATATATATATATACAAATTTATAAATTTTGAATCAATGATACTGTATTCAATTACAGAAAAATCATTTTAACTAAACAAAAGAAACTGGAATTTAAAAGTTCAGCATAAACTCATTATATTAACTGTAGAATTTTTCACTTCCATCTTATTGTTGTATTCATCAATAGATAGTTGATAATAACCAGATTGTAATCATTATTGAAAATGTTATCGTTTAAAAAAAAAATTATGAAATGAATGAAACATTGTTTTTTTTTAAAAATACAGATCGATAAATCCATGAATACACTATTTGATGAGTAATTTTTGCTACAATGTCCATAGATTACTATCCAGTCTTAACTTTGTTTTCTTTATTGATCTATAACCTTGGTGTATACTACTACTCGTAATGTAGTTTATAAGTAGTCTGTGGTGGAGTATGCAATAGGAGTTAATGCAGAAGAGAAAAGTGTTCTGATAGCTGGTGGTAATTTGCTTGTATTACAAATGGAAATAAAAAAACTAAAGTGTATATACTTTTACTAGTTTTCACGTCCCACCTTCATCATACTTTTGAATATGATGATCATGTTGAATTATGTTTACTGGTTACCGTTTTTTCTGGTGAGGAGGAGGAGCAGGTAAAAACCTTGAGATATCTGGGTAGAATCATTGAAAATCAGAATGGATCTGATGCGAATGTAAAGGTGCAAATTGGCAAAGCAAGCGCTGCATTTCTACAGTTGAAAAACATCTGGAACTCCAAACAAATATCAACCAACAGCAAAATCAGGATTTTCAATACAAATGTCAAGACAGATTTACTGTATGGAGTGGAAACTTGGAGAATTACCAAAGCCATCAACCAGAAGATACAAGTATTTATGAACAATTGACTAAGCAAAATACTTCGGATCTATTGGCCACACATTATCATCAACAACCTTCTGTGGGAAAGATCAAACCAGATTCCAGAGGAGGAAGAAATGAGGAAGAATCGTTGGAAGTGGATAGAACAGACATTGAGAAAAGCATCCAACTGCGTCACAAGTCAAGCCCTCACTTGGAGCCCTCAAGGTCAGAAGAAAAGAGGAGGGCTAAGGAACATATTACTTCGAGAAACGGAGACAGATATGGGAAGAATGAACAAAAATTGGACAGAACTGGAAAGGAAAGCAGAGGACAAAGTAGGTTGGAGAATATTGATAAGCGGCCTATGCTCCATGGGGGTAACAGGTGCAAGTAATTAAGTAAGTATGATCATGTTGAGATTGTAACAAAGATTTTCAAACTTTGTAAAATTTGTTCGATTTGAAATAATTCGAATTATTTTGATTGTTAATATATTTTTTAGCTGATATTTAATTTTTCTCTGTTGATATATTTTCATTTTATTCTAGTAAGCGGCTATTTGAACTCAATAACGAAAACAGATAAATTGATGACACTTGAAGTGAACACTCTGAAGTACAAGTTCCAGTGCGATTCTCATCTCTAAGTTGCGGATACATCTAACTGATTAATTTATATATCCGCTTGACTTAGATTTTATTCACTAACCTGATATTATCAGCCAAATGTTTGAAAATATATGGCTGTTCATTATAATTTGAACTGAAATCTATCTGTGAGAATATATGTCGAGAAGTCTGATAAATGTGAAAGGAAAAATATTCTTACTGACTAACTGAAACTACCTCAACACTGGAACTCTACTCGTTGTAAAACTTATTGTAGGTTCATTTTCGTCCTGCCTAACTTGCTTACTTACTCCCGTTACCCCCCAATGGAGCATAGGCCGCCGACCAGCATTCGACAGCCTACTGTGACCTCCGCCTTCCTTTCTAGTTCTGTCCAACTGTTGTTCATTCTTCTCATGCCTGTCTCCATTTCTCGGCGTAACGTGTTCGTTGGCCTTCCTCATTCCCATTGACCTTGAGGATTCCAAATGAGGGTTTGTATTGTGACATAGTTGTATGCTTTCCTCACTGTATATCCTATCCACTTCCAGCGCTTCTCCCTGATCTCTTCCTCCTCTGGAATCTGGTTTCCTCTCTTCCACAGCACGTTGTTGCTGATGGTGTCTGGTCAACGGATCCGAACTATTTTGTGTAGACAACTGTAAATAAACACTTATATTTTGTGCATGATTTTAAGGAGACATGTATAGAGAAATCAGAAAAATCCATATTTTTCAATCTCTTAAAATTCTTTTTAAAACCAATCAACACTGACTAACTTACAATATCCGTAGTCTAGAAGTTTAATCGTTCTCACTGGATACCGAAGGTCTTAGATTTGAGCAGTCGCCTTATAGGACGTAACGGCCATTTAGTGCTTCCAAGTTTTGGAGCTAATCTAGCCAATATTGGTTTCATGATTGCAATGAAGTCTGGATCATAGTTTTTGAATAAATATAATACTTCATAGGTATTTTTCAAATATGTATAACTTTTAATCTTTCAAAATTTTTTTCACATCAAAACCTATTTCAAGTCAGTAATGATACAGACAGTATTAAATAAAGAAATCAATTGACCTTTTCAAAAAGATAAGAGAAGATAATCAACAATTTTGTTTCTTAGAAATTATTAAGAATTTTTCATTATAGAGTTATAAAGATCAATTATTGTGTTAGACCATCATTAAAGAAACTTGAAAGCATTGAAAGATGGCCATTTCATCATCCTGGTATGGGACTCATCAGTAGTACGAATCAACAATTCCATCAATGAATCATTGATCCACATTTCAGTAATAAGCAACCATCTCCATAACTCTAGAATGAAAAATCAATAGTGACTGGCCATGCAAAGAAATTCTCTGAGTTTTCTAGTGAGAAGACATGACCAGTGGAGTTCAACCCTGTCAAGTGTAGGCAGTAACTACCGTAGACAAATGAGTGAAGTCGCGCAAAATCCCTAGATTGATCATAGTAAGACATTAACACCCTTGGATAACGGCTCGGTGGCCCAAAGGATAGGTGTTCGCAAGCAAGACCAAAGATCCTGGCTTCGAATCGTGCGAGTAATAGAAGTTGTTGATGAGCACTGCTTATGAGTCTCATACCAGGACGAAACGGCCGTCCAGTGCTCCCAGGTTTCTTATGGCGACCTAACAATGATTGATTTATGATTCCAATGTGTAAACACACTGATCTCCATAACTCTAACTGAAGAAAAAATAGCTAGTTAAGAATACCATGTTGCAGTAATGACATCATGCAAGACAAAAACTCCACTTATCACAACTAAATACCAAAAAGAAAAAAAGAACATCATTTCTTATCAGCAGCTTCCAATGTGTACACATTTCTTTGAATTCAATGATCAATGGAACTGACAAACTAACGCTAATAATTTTGTATGTTTGTTTATTTTTAATTTTTTTTTCTATTCTTTATCGTTAACATGACAACGGTAATTGGATTTCATTCAAATAAAATCTAATAAAAATATTGTTATAATCAGCTTCTATTGATAAGAATGAGGTCATTATTTTTATGTATTGAATAGAAATTTTTAGAACAAATTTTTTTTCTGTATTTCTATTGTTTTTATTTATTTATAGAAACATTGAAATTTGAACAAAAAATTACCAGAATACATGGTGGACAGTAAAAAGTACAAGATTTGTGTGGATTCAAGGTCACAACCATGTTCATATTCATTCATTTACACTAATTACAGTTAGTTTAATTTCGGCATCATTTAGATAAAGTCAAATGATAGTTTGAGATAATAATTTGAAATCATGAATCGATCAGCTTTATGCTACCCTATTAGAAACCTGCAAGTAATGGATGGTCGTTTTGTCCTGGTATGAGACTCATCAACAATGAGCATCCATGACTTCTGCTACTCGCAGGATTCGATTTGGTCTTGTGTGAATAGACTAGTGACCAATATTCTCCAACCTTCTCTATAGCAAGCCTTCCTGTCTAGTTCTATCTAATCGCTGATCATTCTTTTGATGTATGTCTCCTATTCCCGGAACATTCTGTTCTTTTGTCTTCCTCTTTTCTTTTATCCCTGAGGATTCTAAGTGAGGACCTGCCGCGCGCGTGTTTGTGTGTGTCGTATCCAACACCAATGCTTCGTCCTGATTTCTTTATCAGCTGGAATCTGCTTTGTTCTCTGTCACAGTAGGTTGTTACTGATGCCTTCTTACCAATAAATCCAGAGTACCTTGTGCAAACAAGTGTTAATAAACACTTGTATCTACTGAATGATGGCTTTTGTGATTCTCCTAGGTTCCTCTCTATTTTCAATAGAACAGTGTTGACGTTTCCTCTCAAGAATTGTGAGTTTGGTGTTGGTTTTGATCTGTTTTAAGTTCCAGATTTTTTTTCATTTGTATAAATGTTACCGTTGCTTTGCTAATCTTTGTCTTCAAATCTTGATCAGATTCACCGTGTTTGTCATTGATGCTGTCCAGTTTACGTACGTACGTACATATCAGTTCAAGTTGCCATACCGTATTAGCACAGAAATATAAATGTCAATTCAAATTCCACAGGAGTAAAGGTAGTAGAAGTATGAGCAGTAATCGGAGAAATTAGGGTTCGAAAATATCATTCAAGAAGTAGAATCTAGTGAAAATAAACTTAAAAAGGAAAAGATAAAGGTGATGAATAATCCGAAGAATTAGGATTTGAGAGAAGTCAAAGAATGGATGCACCTAAGCCATCGCAAACTATTTTGAGTCATATCATTCAAAATCTCTAACCATCAATTACTATCAAATACTCGATTGTGAATAGATAGATTATAAATACAAATGTAGGAATGAGAATTCAAAATGTATTTCATCGGTAGAACAATAATAAAACAGCGATACTGAACAACTATTTGACTATTTGTATACTAGTAACTTCATTATTTAACTAAAACAGTGAAGAGAACATTGGCAAACAGAAAAAAAATCTAAATTTTCTCATTAATAACCTATTTTCTGTTTGAGTATTCTAAAACAGTTAATCAAGCAAGCAAGCAAGCATACTACGACTAACCGGTTTATTCACAATTATACATAATAACAATCTATTGGCAAGAGTAATTTTTACATTGGTTTTCAGGAGAACCAAGGAGGCTGCCCTTTGTGTTTACATTTCAATATGAACAGTTCAGCTGAATCCTGTGGTGCAATCACATAGCTACCTGACACCCTGGTGGATCATTCACACCATTTATATACACTAATACACATATATAGTGATTATTTCCAATGCATAATAGCGTCGTCAATCATGAACAGGCCGATTTGAACCATACCGCTTACATGACTGTCACAGACTCATTATTATTAGCAACGATGATAGGCATTACAGCGTCCCAATGACAATGGCCGTTGCAGGACAACCACCACCAGTATCAATGCTATCGGTCGCCCTGCCAATCAATTTTGTATATGGACTGTTAGCAATACTTGCCAATACAATGCCAAGCCATTCACAATGTTCACAACGAACCTCTGGTCTCATAGGAAAACTTCAGCTTTAAATAGCAGTTTAACTGAGTGTAGTGGCGTGTGCCTGTCCCGACCGCAGCTGCTACCTTGACATGGTGGTCGGGCTTGCCTATCGTGATGACTCAACCTAGCTATATAGGCTGGAACATATGTTCCTGAAGGTTCTACCATGCCAGGCAGGTCGATTGGAGAACGATGAGACTAAAAGAAGCTAATCAAGGTCTAAGGACGAAGTCGTACTGCTGACTGTAGAGGGGTGTGACACAGCGATGCTGCCTTCTCACAAGGAAGGAAGAGGTTAGAAAAGGTCGACCCTAAAAATGTCGCACCTCACCCTACATCACGGATTTCTGTCTCCGTCGGTATAGGTGTCCACTAAGGGCCTTTGAGAGCGCAGCTAATACTCAAAAAACCTTTCATAAGAAGGCCGTTCGTGACCGGCCTCAAGCAGTTGTCCCTTGGACTCTGCGGCCACGCACCCAGGTTCCTAAGACCGACACTAATCTATCTTCCTTTTCAGGTTCCTCAAGAAACAAACTTCCACGGTGTGGGCAGCCGGGAAGTGACAACCGCCCTCATACCCGTAACAGCACACGAGACCAAATTGGTCTAAATCAAATCCTTCCTACACCCCAAGTGGCGTGCGCCTGTAATCTATCTACTTGGAGCCCAGGTTGCGGGGTTTCGCGGAACCAGGAGTTATAGCATGTGGATACTCATGTAAATCAAACGTCCATCCCAAGCACGGCGCCTATATGGATGACCTGTCAGAGGGCGGGTTGTCTATGTTATCTAAGTAGGGATAGACCGGTCCAGGGTAGAAACCTAGCTATCTGATTATTCAGTATCCAATATTTATTGATTAGGTTTCAGTTAAATCGGTAAGGCATCATCACAATGTAATCTTTGACAGATTTAAGTCGGTCTAAGTTGCAATACTTCAACCTATGGTAAAATTATTCTTACTTATCTATCTACTGAATGAATAGATTACTTAGTCTGCTGAAATGTATTCATATCCATGCTCATTGATTCAAATAAACTATTTTCCACTAATTTACTCCGGGTAATTGCTTCAGAAATAGATTTTTTTTATCATTATGATTTTTTGAGTACATTTTATAAGTTGTAAGCTATTGAAAAGAAACTGAATGAATTTACTTAGTCAAACTTGTTAACTTGATAACTATCTAATTTAATTTGAATCGGTTTCAAGAATTTTAATTTCAATTGTTCGACCACCATTAGAGACGTGGAAGCACTGGACAACTGTTTCGACATGATATGGGACGACTCATCAGTAGTTGTGCGCATCCACGACTAATACACCTCTCATGATTCGAATCCAGGACCTTCGGTTTTTGCGCGCGAATGCCTAACCTCTGTTGAAATGTTTATTCATATCCATGCTGATATATGTTCCACTAAAAACAAAACGATTCTCAACTTATCTACTTTCGATAATTGTCTCAAAAATCGATTTTTCAAGTATATTTTATAAGTTGTAAGCTGTTGAAAAGAAAATGAATGAATTCATGTTGTGATTTTTTCTTGAAAACTTTTGTTTGTGTTTTCTCTTCAAGATTATTTCATTAAAACATTCTATGCGTGTAGGATGTTGAGAATGTCGTTAATTTTTTTCAAAGTTATAAACATATATATATACACCACAATAAATAGTTGTGAATATATAACACTTAGATTAGGAATCGATTAAGTTGATAGTCTTTGAAATAGGTAGATCTGTGGTGACTTCACTTTTAAGAAGAAAACACATTTGGTTATATGGCAACATTCATTATTATAATCAATTGGACCAGTAAACATTTTACCAAACATTTTGTTTATTCATACTTTCGTACCACACATTCTTCATATGCGATCATCGCCATATTGCTTTTGCTGCTCTATACTTTTCACCCATTTTCTCCGACACGTATACGTATTTATAGCGATAATCTAGGGCTGAATAAAAATCAGACATAATTTATACAATCGTGTCTTCACACATCATTTTGCATGATTGACCAAAAGACAAAATGCTTAATTTCTGAACATTTTATGTTTGATGCTAGTGATCATGTTGTATGTACATTGAAGAAATTCCACTGATTACAATCTCAGCAATTGTTCTAACCATTTATTTAGTTCATTCCATATTTTATCTTTTTTGTAAAAAAGTGTTTTTTTCAATAGATGATTTTATTTTTACATAGTCAATATTGTTAACTTAATGACTACCTAATTTCGTTTGTATCGGTTTGATGAATTTGCATTTCAAATAATTTCTTATTAATTGAATTCACGACTAACTCTTCAAACAATTTAAGCATATTTCTAATGATTATAAAACATGCAGGCATCCGTTTTCCTATGTAACAAGTGATCAACTAACAATTGAACTGTTAAAAATATTTTCCAGATCTGTTATGAAAAAGGAAAAAAAACTATTCAGCTTTATGTACTTACTGCGTTGCCATGAAATTCGGTCAGTCATTTATAATGTAGAACTGGTTGCCTTACAGCATTAACACACAGAGACGCTATTATCAGTTTGAATCCAATAGTGGTAGAGATAAAAGGAACTAATAACGATAAGGGAGAAGATTGGAATTCGAAGATATTATTCAAGAAGTATAATCCAATGAGACAAGTTTAATTTAAAAAGAGGAAGAAGATAAAGGTGATGAGGAATTTGAGAAAACACAATGAATGGACGCACCTGCGCCGATGCATACAGTTTTGATTCATGTCATTCAAGGTCTCTAACCATCGATTACTATCATCTCGTGGACCCCAGCCAAGTAGTCTAAATCAACCAATATGAATCAGTCTACTTGTCAGTGACTTCATGGATTTGTGACTTGGCCGTTAAGAGTAGAGGAAATTGGTAGGTTACTAGTCTTCGATCATCGATGTCTCCGAAGCATTGCTCGTGTATCCTGGGACAACCGTATAAGCAATGCTGGCGTTAGGAAATGAGTTCTAGGTAGGGATGGCAAGTCAATAGTTGAAGTAGTCAAACTTCATCAGTTGAGGTGGTTGGAACATGTGTTACGTATGCCTAACCACCGACTGCCTCGTCGAGCTATGTTTTGCAGTGTAGGCGTAGACTGAAAGAAAGCTAGGGGCGGCCAAACCAAAACATGGCAGAAATGCATGAAGTCACTGACAAGTGACTGGACTGAGTCATGTTGGTAGATGTAGGCTATCTGGTTGGGGTCCGCGAGACGATAGTCACCGATGGTTAGAGACCTTGAACGACATGGCTCAGAATGGTTTGCAATGGCGCGGGTGCATCCACTCTTTGTGTTCTATGAAATTCTAAGCTTCTGCATTCCTCATAATCTCTTTCTTTCTCCTTCTAAATTTATCTTACTGAATTATACTTCTCGAATCATATCCTCGCTCCTTAATCTTCTCCATTACTGCTAATACTTCTATTATTGCTATCACTCTTGGATTTGAACTGACAGTTGCGTCCCTGCGCTGATGTGGCATGGCAACCTGAACTGATGTCCGAAGGGTAGCTCGAGGCCAGTTGAACTGATCCCTAAAGTGTTCTGCCCATCGATCCTGTCTCCTGGATTGAGAATAAATAATAGTCCCATGATGATGATGAGAATGTTTATCATATTGTCAGTAACTTTTAAATTGCATTATGGGGTTGTGATGATTGTTCAATCACTCATTGAAATCATGAATCGATCAATGTTATAGTTCGGGCGTTCGCAAATCATGCAAGGTGCAAGGAGTCGTGGATGTACACTGTCACTGATGAGTCCCATACCAGGAGGAAACGGTCGTCTTTCTGTTCTTCCTGGTTGCTAATGGTGCTTATCTAACATCCATCGATTCATGATTTCATTGAGTAAGTTTTCAATTATCGTATCACATTACACACACACACACACACATAAACACAGACCTGCTAAACTTGCATACAAATGTAAATTCCATCATTGACATTTTAGAAACATTTTTATCTTAAATTATCTAAACTAAATAAATAAAATTACTCTTCAATTCATTCTGTCCTCAAATAATTCATCTTATTTATTGAAATTAAGTCAATCGGTACATTAAAATTGTATTCTGACTAAAAATTTCTATGCATCATTCAAACATTAGAAATGATCGTGTTCAACAATGAACTACATTTCTATACATATGCACAATCACATTACGCTGTCGTTGACATGAGTACACAAAAGACTACCACTGTCGTGTTTATCATTATTATTAGTATGAGCAATCATGAATAGTAAGCTATAATGTGTGTGTGCTACAATTATCCGTTTGGATAATAATAATAATAGAAAGCAAACGATATGACCTTGATGGCAGTAGTGATAGTAATAGTAGTATTAAGCGTCAATTACAGAATAAATAATCAACTAGTTCAATCTATTTTTCTAAGGTATCATACTACCACTACTGATTATTATCTATCTGATCGATCGATGAATCGATCACAACGATGAATTGATGATGAGCTGATTACAGACAAAATAACAATGATCTATCTATATTCCACCCATCATGATCGTATACGCTTCTTTCTAATATATACATGTACATATATTGATTGACACGAACCACACAATAACAAGTAGATTTTTCAAAAACAGAACAGAAAATATTCTTGAGAGAAGAAAACCACATGACAATTATTGATGTTTAAATGATTCAGCTGAGTGTAATAAATTCGCCGTTCCAACTAAAAGTCAATAATGATGAGAGTGAATTGTAATTATCAATCAAATATATGATTGATTCAAAACTGTGTAATGAATTGTAGTATATTACTTGTGCTGTCGTCCGATTCAATTGTTAATATACACTTTTATGCATGACAAATTCAACTAAACAGAATGATAAAAGAAGACAAGAGATGAGTGGAAAAAAAAACAATTCGTGTGTTTTTCTGCAGCAAATCTAATGAGGTGTTCAACTTTGCCTTGCTCGAACAAAACATCCTGATATGAATGAAACTACTTAGGTGTATAGCTTCTAATGATAACACAATTAAATTCGATAAAACTCTGCATAAACTCAAACCACTTCAAGACTGCTTCACAAGTGATTAATGCATACAAATATTCCATAATGGAGGTGACTGGTTGTAAAACTGAGAAAATATATAACTCGTCAGTGGAAAGTACGATATATAAACAATTATTAAGTACATAACGATACATATTAACACACTAAAACTTATATCTAACGATACACTGATAAAGAGTTAACTTGAAAGAATATTTGTTAGATTACATTCAACCGATCCCAAGCTTGTAAACTGGGGTTCCTGGCATTTGAATATTCAATGTCTCACATAAGCCTATCATTTGAATAATCAAAAAGTGTTTCCACTTTTATTAAGTCATAATATCATTGTTGAATTTTCGATTGACCAGATTCAGTGGGTCTTTGTGCTTGTAAATATGGAACGCATTCTCTAGAAAACTACAGGTGAGAGTATCACATTTTGTTTGATACACGACTCACAAGCAACGAACAGAATCACAGTAAACACAACACAATACTTCATTCGACACAATTACAAGCAGTCACTGTCAACGAGTTCAGAGTAGAAACCAAAAACAGAGAAGCAAATCACATACTTGATGGTCAGTAAGCTCACACCCTTTTTGTCTATGCTCAGTGGCCAATCATATTTGCTTTCACTACAGCACAAAGTGAGTGACCATTAAGAAAGACAACACTTCCTTAAATCTTGGTTGTAATACTGAGGTCAACATGCACTGTCAGATCATCAAACGATTAACACACACCATTGAGACTCACGTTGAACTGCACTATTCCACTGATGTCGCTGAAAGCGGAGTATCGAGAACTAAGTTGCAAAAAATATTTTCGGTCAGGCAGAAACCAACAACAACAAGTTACTCAAGAACCACATTCCTTACGACGAATTTAATCGACCGTGTGAAACGATGATGAAATATAACAGTACAGTTGTGCAGTAGATGTCCATCTTGTACATGCAGAACGGATAATTCCAAATGACATGTGACGCATGAACAAGAAGAGGTCAATCCTGTGAGAAGCTCACCAAGTTTCTAGAAGTTAGAAGATAGTAGACCGATCTGTTGATAACTTCACGCCATTTACTCATACACAGGGAACGACCGGACGTGTTGTCACTCATGTAAGAGCATGTTGGCTACCTTGAACACAAATTCAACTAGGAGACTCACAATCCTGAAACGAGGAGATTCGAAGGATGCCAAAATCTTCCTGGAAGTTTAACGTCCGACCCAACTCGTAATTAGCATCTATGGGAAACAGGTCCTATTCACCGACCCATACGGGAAACCTCAGTCAATCGCATGGCTAGAGATCGACCGAGCAACACACACAACAGAATCGGCAAGACCAGGATACACTAATTCAACCCTTATCGACCATGTAACCAGCTCACCTCTACGTGAATTATGAGCTAACGACACCAAAAGTGAATTTATGCTTGATACAAAACCGAAAGATTCCTTCTCAGCACATTTAGTAACATCGCACTTCCAAACGATTTATCGATCAGTCAATCACTAAACTTACATACTATCTAGCTTGACAGAACTAGACTAGGAGTGTCAAAACACACCGATTTTCGACTTAAGAATTAATTTATATTGATGATAAGAAGAAAAAGGCTGTTGTTTGGTTAAGAAACACAGTTTAGGTCATAATACATACAATACAAATGTGTTTGTTTTTTAAAAAAAGAGGAAGATTAAAACCTGAAAAATCGACTTCTAACTGAAAATCAAGTTCATTCTCAAATTATTTATATTACAACTTATTAGTGTTAGTCCAGTTCACAAATAATACACAATCAATATAAAATGAAATCCACAGTGCGAAGAAACACAGTCCACAAAGTCACACAAAACAACTTAATCGGCACCGACAAAAAAACAAACGATAATTTATGCTTCCTTTTTTTAAAAAAAAACGATGCTCATAGACAATTAATGAATAAAGGGAAGAATAGTGCTATGAAAATGAGTATGTGCGTATGCGTTACGATTATTATTATTATTATCGGTAGATATTATACAGGTCAATTGAAAGATTTCAACTAAGTCAAACAAACTGAAAAAAACACACAAGGGTGTACATGCACAAAAATAACAAATCGAGTCAACAATCATACAAGTGTTTGCAATGATGATTTTAATGTCGCTATGGCCGCCTCCAATTTCGGGCTAATTAACGCTACTTACTTCATTGTCATCGATCGCTTTGACTCATCATCTATCAGATGTTTGTGTAAATGAATAAAACAGGGAGTAACTGAAACACCACTGATGCTAAGAGTACACCACTCGTTTCTACTTCTTCATTCTCTCTCTCGCTCTCACACACACACACACATGGAGGCAGACAAGCGAAAAGTGAACAAAACCAAAAAAAATCAGTACAAAATCGATAAGTAGGACCAGTGACAACTGATTCAGTAATTGTTAAGGTCCAAAATAAGAAAGACAACAGCGACCATTCATAGTTACAATCACATCATAAACACATTTCATCATTGAGTTTTTTTGTTCAGTTACTGATAACGATCAATCAATAATATTGACAATAACAATTTGCAGAAAAATAATTGTTCAATTCTTTTCATAATAAAAAACGGAAACAAATTTGAGCTTGATCATTTGCTTAGTTTCATCAACTACAACACCGTCGTCCAGTGTTTGAATTCTCCGCGTTCGGTGAAACGATCGGTTGATTATTATATGGAGACATTTTCATATCGACATTACTCACTGAAGGATTTGAGCTGACAATCGTATAAATAGCTAGATAATATATACATGTATAGATATAATGTAAATGATAAATAGACGAGTAAGGCAACAAATCAGATATTTCATAACTGCATGTTAAATTTAGTAAAATATCTGTCAATATAACAGATCTTGAAAAGTAGACACATTTTAATGATGCATGATAATAGCTATTAGCTCTAAGAAATCATGTGTGCGTATTGAAAAACTACTACTGAACGCTTAATTGGTATAATGTGATCAACAGCAATAAATGACTAGACAAACATGATAGTGGTCACTATTTTTAATCACTGATCAATCGACTGTCAACAATTCAGTCTCACACAGTCACGTCGGGTAAGGTGAGAGAGTTTTAATCCACCGGTATGCATCACGTACGAATCAGTGACAAGTGTTAACTAGTACAAGTAGGGGTTTTCTTTAAAACGTCTGCAACCACTTACCACCCTCGTTTCCACTTAACTATGCTTAACTAGTCAGCTTCAAGACGATGTCCAAATATAATCGGTATGAAAAGTGAATGTGTTCAACGAGGTTACAATACTGTAAAGTCTGAAGCTCTGTAAATCGACACAAAAGAGAAAATATCTAACCCTCATACTATAGAGTGTTCACAGTTTGATAAAATAAGCCTGATGAATAATAAATTATCCTCACTTTCACCAACTTTGCACTAAAGTTGACGTTCAGTATACAATTCTAAACAATGAAGCAAAACCAGTTGATGTGGTTGTAATTCTGCATTGATTACATTCAATGGGTGGTCATTTTATCCAAAACCAATGACCACAAGAGTTGACTGATGTAGCAGTTTAAACACTAGGCTAGAATAGCCAAAACACAACCTGACAGCTAAATCATATATCTCAGTCATGTAGAGGAAAGTTAAAACTTTCCCACCTGGATTCAAAAGTAAAAGTAGCTCAATAGAGAGAACATGATTAATAGCAAAGTAATTCGTAGATCGTAAAATGGTACAACGCATTCTAAGTAAGATATGCGTCATCATTTCTTTCCTAAATCCTACAATATCAGATGATGCAAATAGCAAAGAAGGGTTGAACACGCCTTGACCATTATGCCACAGCTCCACAATTCAATAAGTGAATACTCGCCCCTCACTTTCACAGTTACAAACTAAGTGAAGAAGCTTATAACAACATGAAATCAACTAAGAAACAAAACTAAATTATCTTATATTCAGATTCACACTATTCTTTCATGTGTTAACTAAGATGAAGTTTTATCATTCTACAGATATATTTTATTCTAAATGTATTTGGCCGGCGTAAATCAAGAAACTCACATAAACATTAAAGCTTGGAAAAACTACAGCCAGGTGATAATCAGTTTATGGACTCTATGAAAACGATAAACAAAGAAACACCATAGCAATAAAAACTAATTCGCTAAGTTTAGTCACTCTATATTCAGTCATATGAGTCAAAATATTGAACTAACTTTGAAGAATAGTATTGAAAGCCTTGTCAACGTTTGTTGAATCCAAGGCTGATGTTTCAATTAAACAAAGTCCATTACGCTCAGCGAAATTCTTCGCGTCCTCCGTCGGTACATTCCGGAGATGCCTAAGATCAGACTTATTCCCAACCAACATGATAACGACGTTGTTGTCCACATGGCCTTTTAACTCATTTAACCAGCGTTCTACATTATCGAAAGTCACCCGTTTGGAGATATCGTAAACCAAAAGTGCACCAACAGCACCACGGTAATAACTTCAAGAAAAAAAATGGCAAAAGTTAATGACACTTGGTAAAATCACTACTCTTCTAAAAACTTCAATTAAAGTGAACCAAGATGAAGCCTAACATTTCAGATATACTGCAATATGTAAACTTACCCATTCAATAACATGTATGAAAGTAATTGGCCAGATAAACTGATGTGAACGCCACAGGAAAATGAAGACCAGATCTTTCATTGTAATGCCAACAACTCATTTCTACTGGTGTCAAGTTTTGCAAGGTTAATTGAAGATGTATCAAAAAATCACACTGTTGCTCATTCACCACCAAATCTAAACACATTTGTACAAAATTAAGGAACCATGCGAGCACTAGATGAAGTTGGCAACAAATAGCGAACTTAGTAAAAACCAGCTTCAGATTCTATTATCGGCAAAGTAGTTTAAAGGCTACAACATCTACATAACATTTCTTTACAAACTAAGTTTATTTCGAGCATCCTCGGCAGCATTTACAGTATGCCTAATCACTGATATATCAACTACTGGTTGGAATACTTAACGTTTATTAACTAAACCGTGTTTGAACGCTGCTTCAACCACTACGTTTTGTGTAATATTAGCGGTTCTCACAAAAAATTAAGACTAGAATATCAGAAAACTGAGTTCAGTTACTAAACCAGATTAAGTTGTTTCGAGTTGTTTACTTATACTAGACATTATACAAGCTCTCTACTTGAACACCACTGGACAACCGTATAAGCAATGCTGTCGTTAGGAAACGAGTTCTAGGTAGGCACGGCAAATCAATAGTTGAAGTAGTGAAACCATCAGTTGAGGTGGTTGGGACATGTGTGATGAATGCCCGACCACCAACTGCCTCGACGAGCTGTTTCGTAGTGTAGGAGCAGGTTGGAAGAAAGCTAGGGCGGCCAGACCAAAACACGGAGCAAACCCATAAAGTCAATGACAAGTGACTGGACTGAGTCATGTCGGTAGGTGTCGACTACCTGGTTGAGGTCCGCGAGACGAAAGTAACCGATGGTTAGAGACCTTGAATGAGATGGCTCAAAATCGTCTGCAATGGCGCAGGTGCATCCACTTTCTGTGTTCTCCCAAATCCTAATCTTCTGGATTTGTCAACACCTTTACCATTGTCTTTCTAAACTTATCTCACTTAATAATACTTCTTAACTAATATCTTGGAACCCTAATCTTCTCCATTACCAGTAGTACTTCTACTATCTCTACCACTATGGGATTTGAATTGACAATTGCGTCTCTGTGCTAATGTGGTATGGCAACATGAACTGATGTACTCACGTACGAAGTTCTGCGTTGCAGCTGACTGACTAGACATTTTGGAAACTTGTACGGTTATTCTTATCCACTCCACCAACTTGAGTAGAGGTCGACCGTCAGCATAAACTGAGATCAAGTGAATAGATGCTTCAACCAAACCACATTTACCATTTTACGGGTTCCCAAGCTACTCAAGTAGGTCAAGAACGCACCAGAACAATTACATCCATACAGTAAGGCAGGAGACTAGTCTAGGCATCTATCCATACACAGATATAAGCTAAATTAACTTTCGAACATAGAAACTAATTCGCAGATTTTAGACGACTAAGAAAACATGAATATCTAAAATGGATTTGAAGATACAAAACTAGATATAATTTGGTAAGACAATGAGATTTCGAAACTCGGGAAAATCTTAAGAGATTGATTAACAGAAGCTGAAATACAAGCATCTATATGAATAAAACCAGTTCAAGATTATAGAACACGTCAACTTACACGCTCTACTGAAACTAGGCTTAGAAGTTTTCATTAATAGGCGATACCGCCAATAAATATGAGTGATTCGACTTAGCAGCTTCTTTACATCAGTATCAACTAAATTCAATCATCTTATTATTCGCCTTACTGTCTTGGTTTGAGTATGTAGTATGATTTAAGCTAATCCAATCCGTATATGAACTCAGTACTTCAGTGGATAACGCGTTAATATTTGAAGCGAACGGCATTGGACTGGAGCTTCATTGTTAACATCAACGCCGAAATGCAGTCGACTACTTCAAAATAAGACGACGCGCCAGTCCTAGATTCCATTGTTAGCAAAATCCTAATATTTCGTCGGTAAAACATGAAGTCAAAAGACCAGGGACCTATGTATTGAAACATGTACAACGACAATCCACTTGTCTGCTCACGTTGAACTAAGTTTAGGGTTAAAGATCTACTGTTCGTTTAGGTCAAATAAAAGAAATATAATGACCCAAACCTTTGAGTTTCTATGCACTTCAATTCTAGAATTCATTAAAAAAGGTGTATAATATCGAGACACCAAGGCACATCACACTGACTTGCAAACTTTGGTTGACTACCAGATTTAGCGATCGGTGTATCATTGCGTCTTGGCGTGACGAAATCATATTCACAATATACTTTATTCCTCGCGCAATCATGAAAGAGACGAAACATAAATACAAAATTAATTATAAGAGGAAAGATCTATATTTGCTAGTTTCCCAGAACTAGCACGGAACTGTGTAGATGAAAATCACAAACTTACGCAGCCGTTATAGCTCGATAACGTTCCTGACCGGCGGTATCCCAGATCTGTGTTTTTATGGTTTTTCCCTCAATATTTACACTCCTAAATGCAATGATAAACATTTTATACTGACTCACTTTGTAGCGAACTCAACACCGATCGTACTCTTACTTTCCAAATTAAACTCGTCTCTTGTAAAACGTGAGAGCAAGTTACTTTTCCCGACACCTGAATCTCCGATCAGTACAACTTTTCAACTGGGTTAGGTTTCTCAATCCTTTATTACCTTTAAATAGATAATCGTAGTGATCCTCTTTACCAGGCGTAGAACCCCCATACATCGTCAACCCTCTCAACGGCCTTGCAGAGTAAACTGTATGAGCTAATTAAAGTAGTGAAGCATTAAAAGACAGTGTCCAATCTTTTTCGTACATTATCCAAAATCCAATATTTTTGTGAAGAGCTTTTATAAAGTAATTAGTATTTTTCTACTCCATTCTTGTTGTTTTTAGTACGGCTCCAGATATTTGGTAATTTCTAGTGGGTGGTAGTCCGATCAACCGGCTCTTTTTTTTTAATACTTTGTTAGATATTTTTCTATTTGATCATCTGTGTTAGTCTTAATGCATTATGGTTTCAGATACCAACATCAATCGAATTTCAGGCAGGACGCAGTAAGGGTCTATTATTTCTGAGCAGTTATATATGTCAGATCACATACGAATATGCACTGTGATAAATAATGAGCGAAATCGAATGTTAAAAGAAAAGACCTGTTTCATGAAGTAGGGAGATGGTCTCAGTTTCAGTCTCAACGTGTAAATGACAGGACACAGTTATTACAGCTGCCTCTTCCATACGTCTGCAGATGGAACTTCGATAATCAGCCGGAGTAATGAGTCTATTTTGATATTTATTGAAGAAGAGTGCCTGATCAAAATACCAAAGAAAAGCGATCCCAGCAAGTTTGAGAACTACAGAGGCATCACGCTTATCTCAATACCAGGCAAAGTCTTCAACAAGGTGTTGCTAAACAGAATAGAGGACTTCTTAGATGCCCAAATTAGATATCAACAGGCTGGATTTCGTAAGGATTGGTTGTGTACTGACAAAATTGCTACATTGCGGTTCATTGTGGAACAATCAATAGAATGGAACTCACCACTCTACATCAACTTCATCGACTACGAGAAACCATTCGATAGAGTGGGTAGGAAAACACTGAGGAGGCTTCTTCGACACTACGGTGTGCCTGAGAAAATAGTTAGCATCGTACGGAATTCTTATGATGGATTCAACTGCTAAGTCGTGCATAAAGGACAGCTAATAGACTCGTTCGAGGTGATGACCGGTGTCACGCAAGGTTGCTTACTCTCACCCTTTCTCTCTCTCCTGGTCATCGACTGGATTATGAAGACGTTGACATCTGGAGGGAGGCATGGCATCAGCTGGATAGTTAATACGCAGCTGGACGATCTGGACTTCGCAGATGACCTGGCTCTTCTGTCGCACACGCAAAAACAAATGCAAGAGAAGACGACCAGTATAGCAGCAGTCTCTATAGCAGCAGGTCTCAACATACATAAAGGGAAAAGCAAAATTCTCCGACGCGACACAACATGCACCAAACAAATCACTCTTGATGGAGATGCCTTGGAGGACGTTGACACCTTTACACCTTGGCAGCGTCATCCACGAGAAAGGTAGATCCGGTGCAGGTGTGAGGGCGCGGATCGGCAAAGCAAGGGTTGCATTTCTACAGTTAAAAATATCCGGAACTCGAAACAACTTTCAACCAAAACCGAAATCAGGATTTTCAATACAAATTTCAACAGAGTTCTACTGTATGGAGCGGAAACTTGGAGAACTACCAAAGCCATCATCCAAGTGTGTATTAACAGTTGTCTACGCAAAATACTTCGGATTCGTTGGACAGACAGCATCGGCAACAATCTACTGTGGGAAAGAACAAACCAGATTCCAACGGGTGGGGCAATCAGGAATAAAAGATGGAAGTGGGTGGGTCACACATAGCGTACAGCACCTAACTGCGTCACAGGGCAAGCCCTCACTTGGAACCGCCAGGGTAAAATGAAAAGAGGAAGGCCAAGAAACACAATACGCCAAGAAATAGCGAAACGTATATGAAGAGTGAATAAATATTGGATAGAATTGGAAATGGAAGCCCAGGACAGAGTAGTTAGAGAACACTGGTCGGTGGCCTATGCTTTATATTGACCGCTTAAATAATCCAATGACTTATATATATATGTACATTTTAATCCTACTCAATAGCTCGTTTGCCGGCTTGATCTTCGTCACCCTCACGATATTTTCATTTTCGTGTCGTATGCCCGTACTTTTGTGATCTGTGTGGTGTGATAATAAACGTCTTCAACGCTTCATACTCATCTTCTGATTCATACGCCTTTGAGCGTTACCTAGTGCCGGTTTTTCGGATGAACAGTTTATGATATTTAGGAGAATATCGAATACCGACCGCCAAAGAACTGGTGAGCCCACGTACACCACAATATTTATTTACTTTCGTGACCAAAAAGTGAAAACCACATCTCTTGTCTCTACGTTGCGTTTCTGTGTAATCGCAATCATATTAAATATCCGTTGCTCATTCGTATGAGTTGTGAACTAAAATTAATTACCCTGTTTATTGTGCTATGTTTTTGCTGTTCAAATAAATCCTCCCTACACCATTAAATGAAATCAAATGTATATGTAGTTCTCATCCAAGGAATCCGTGCCCATTGAGTTAACTTTATTTGTGGTGGCAAGTCCAGCAGGAACTACAGAGAAACATCGAAACGTCTGTCACTATGTTTTTGATTAGAAATAGGCTCAATTTAAGGAGTTTCTAATTATACGACAGGTACGCAATAATGGAAGTCGAATGAATGGTAGTCTTCTAAATCGGATCTAACATCTGATTGGACAAAGAGTTAGTCCGTAACAACTTCAATGTGCAAAATACTCATAACTAGGTCAAACCGGAGGTCAGTAATGAAGAGAATCAAAGGTATGTTAGCACGATGGTTAAAATGTCAAAGAGTATGTGGGCTGAGCTTGCTACTTGATGCGAGGAGTTGCGCTGCACGGTGCACTCCGCGGTGATCTGGTCAGGATGAGTGACCGAGTGCATTCAGCCAAGGTGTGTCGAGTAAAAGGAAGACTTACAAAACTACTTATTTTGGGGGAGTTTAATAATAATAATAATTTATTCTCAAATAACAAACATGTTACAAGAGGCATGCCAATTTACAGGCAAGATCAAAATTTTAAGCTCAAAAACATATTTCTTTTAAAGTGGTGTACAGTCACTGAAATATTTCATAAGATACACTGGTTCCATTTAGATTGTCTACAATGTACAACGCGAATAACTGAAGCGAGTTACGGCGGGTGCGTTACGGCGAGCTTCTTAATAACCATGAAACAATGCAAAGTAGAGCCATTTCTGCATATAACAAGAATTGATGAGGTAAATGTGCCAAGAGCTGGTTAGTAAATTAACAGGCCCTTGGGTAAAGTAACCAAGTCTTCGGCAAATATCCAGTCTAATACGTAAGTATTGCAATAAGGTTCTGAAAAGAGAGAAAAAGAGAACGGGGCGAGGAGCAGAACAGAAAATATTCTTGTTCAAAGACGAAGAATGACTCAGCATATACGTTTCTGGATAAAACAAAGTTATGTTTACTAAGACTTTTTCTCATTAGAACACTAACTGTACACCTGGATTTTATCTTGACTTACTACTGTATTTACTAATTTAACCTGACAGGTTAAGTAGTGCTTTGGTTATATATATACATTCGCCACACTGCTGCCTTTTTCTCTATCTCTTTTCTCCTTTTCAGAACCCCATTCACGGTGGGAAATCCTTGGCAACTCTAGGGAACATGCAACCTATGTGCATGACTGTCTGGATCACAGCTCATATCAAGGGCGTTCCATATGACCTTTCACAACAAATTCACTATTGATCTCGGCTAATCGCCAAAAGAACCTATTGTGCACCTTCCTTATTTGTACTCTACTATTGAAAATGGGGTTGTATTATACTGTTTCTCTCAGTGACATGGTGTGAATATGCTATCAGAAACTGACTCTTATCCTTGATATAATTGCTATAACTTTAGAGTAATTGTGAAAGCATTTGTGACAATTTGATCTAGCCTGTAAACTGGCGTGACCCTTGTAATGTAGTTATTTGAGAATAACTATATTATTATTATGTTTACTCCCATGCTATCAATCACTTAGTATGTAGATTAGCAATGCAACTGTATCCCTATTTTCGGCAGTGCAGCAATGACGCACTAAATCAATGGAAAATCCCCGAAGATCTCAGATATCACACTTTTATTGACATTGAGACGGTTTAAGTTCCTAATCCGTGCTCTGTTTGACAATACTATATTACCTCATATTCTCCAACAACTTGGCAGAAATACTCTAAGCCATTGAAGTTTATCTTTGTAAGATTTGTTTCTCAGCCCTATGATCTACTTAGTTGCTTATCTCTGGACATGGTCTCAGAGATTTATATCTCTTTTAAAGAATCAACTTCGAGTTGCGGCTTTAAGCGAGCTTCATATAGTGGTAGAAAAAATTCTAGGCATCAGGCTTCCTTCTAAAAAATTTCGGAAACCTTTCCAATCATATAGAGCATTTGAATTTTAATTCTCTGTCTATAATGACAGAGAATTAAATTAAATTAAATAACGCTGCCAACAGCTACATTATCACCAGTTTAAGTATTTGAAAATAACAGTTTCTAATGCTATCTTCATTTTAATTTACTGTAAACAGCCTGTAACCCTACTGGGTTTACTGCAGGTTGGAAGCCTGGATAAGGGAGTATATCCAATATCCAATATTCAATATCTTTTTCACGAGCTAGTATAAATCAATTGATTTATTTGCGCTCCATTTTTGTTCTTTCAGTACGGTTCCAGGTGTTCGGTAGTGTCCAATGTATGGAGTAGGGTTGTGTTAACCACGTCTAAGTCTCATGCTCGTAACCTTGCGCTATTACAAGTAGATCTGGAAAATTATGGGGATAAAGAGCTCACTCATAACTTCTTGAGCTGCAGAGTTAAAAGAAAAAGAATTAATGAAATACCAGTAAAACACCAGATCACTGGGTTTCATTATTATGTTCATTGAATCAACGTTGTTTCATCACGTCTTCATATTCCTTAAATATTAGTTTCGTTACTTTACTCCCAAGCCTGTGAATTTATTATCTGACGAGTTTCAACATTTACCTCATCCATTCTTGTTACATGCAGACTTGGATTTACTTTGCATTGGTTTCCAACAATCAGTGGTTCATCGCGACGTAACCATCGTGACTCGCGCAAACTATCGAACTGTACATTCCCGAGTCTGAAAAATTATCTATAGTTATATTGGAAATTTGTTAGCTATAAATATAAAGCCAATGTATCTTGTGAAATGTTTACATAACTGAACAACATCTTAAAGAAAATATGTTAGAAATTTCGCCATTTTTATCATGTCTGTAAATTTGCATACTTCTTGTAACATGTTATTGTTATTTGGGAATAAAGTTATTATCATATTATTAGTTATTATTTAAACTTCGAGTTCGGTGATCGCATACTCAACCACTGATCACAGTTTCCTGCTAGAACTAACACAGCCTGATACATTTAAAACAACTTATGTAAGATTATTGGATCGTATACCATAAACCTATCTGGTTAGGGTATTTTAGCAAGGTTGATTGCTACAGAATGAGGTTGCGATCCTCATCTTCAACCCTTTTTCTATTTGTATTTTGTTATGATTTCTATTTTTTGTATCTTTATTGGAGTTTCCATGTTTTCTGCTGTGTTTAAACTGATACTTAATTATGGCGTCAGACATATCGGATTTGATACCCTGCTGGGTGAAACGTACGTCTGGACTGGAAGGGTGCGATTTTGGACCTAAACGGAAGCATTCTTCTAGGATTGGAAACACATTGTGCTAATTTGGAGGTAGAACAGTGTAATATTGTTTAGGTAATGATTTGTGAATTTTAGTTTATAATAGAATCGTTTCATACCCAGATAAGTTGCTTTCTATTTGGATTAACTGGGAAAGGCGCATCTCCAAACTTCCAGAACTGTTTTTTCCGAAATCAGAATCCATTCTGAACCTTACAGTTCTAAACAATATTTGAAGAAGAATATTTCGGTTTTCCTAGCTCAACAATAATTCAAGAAGACAGAACTAGTGAATTCTAAATTCTGATCAATATTAGTTGGTTGGAGTTAAAAACTCTATGCAGTAGTTCGAATTTTATTTTTCCTGAATTGCAGGTATTACAATGAATTCTCGTAAGAAGAAGTCAAGCTCAAGTCTGGTGGGAAGCCATGAAGATAAACAGAACTAAGAATCCTTTTTTATAAAGCAAGTGCCTTTTCCGTCCCTCAGATAAGGAAGATCATAATTCTAGGTTATATTATCGTAAGCTGTTGTTAGTGTGCACTAAAAATTGTGGTTTGGATGATGATTTTCAAGTACCTGGAAAAAATTTGATGTCTATAGCACTGGTTATAGACCTAAAATTACCAAGGGTTGAGGTAAGCTACTTTGATGGACAACCTCGTGGATACTGGAAATTAATGCGTCAATTTGAAACCTATGTAGAATCTCGAGTCGATAATGATAGCGTGCGTTTACTCTACCTGATCCACTACTGCAAGGGTAAGGCAAAAGCAGCTATTGAAGGATGCGTCATGATGGAAGCAGGTGCTGGTTGTAAGAGGGCTAAGGAAGGCTTTTCGGTCAATCTCATATGATAGCCAGAGAACCTTTAGAAGAACTGTTTGTGTCAGGAAATGCTGATTACAATGACGCAAAACAGCTATCGAACTTGAGCGTAGGAATGGCCATGGTGTTGAAGTATATGAATTGCGCCACTGATTCGAATTCCTTAGCAACTTTGGAACGAATAGTAAAGCTCTTACCTCACCGCATGCAAGTCCAGTGAGCAGAGCTGACAGTGAGATGGAGTGATGAGGATAGAGAACCCACATTTGCCAAACTCATATAGTTTATATCGTCCCGTTCAAAGATAGCCAGTATTGGATTTGGATGATAAGCCAATCGCCTAAAATCAGGACACGATATGAAAGCGAATAGTCATCTGTGATCGGAACATAAGAATTCTTCGAATGGTTTTGGACCTACATCACGCCCAGAAATTAGAAAAGTTGTTAACCGTGTTAGTGAAGTACAGTCTCATGAAGATCGAATATGTAAGCCTTATGATGCAGAGCTTGTTGACGAGTATCCTTGTGAGAAGTCAGTATCTGTAGAGGATAAGCAGGCTTTTTCGAGGATAGTGCAGAAGGAATAAGGCAGAGGGGTTAGGAATCCAGAAGGATCCGATGGTGGACGTCCCCTAACTGCTCGAAATGTGAATTTCCCTTGTTTGGCAAGGAACGGTAATTTGAATTCGAGTAAACAGAGGGTAATGGAGGCCGTGAGTATAAACAAAGACGAAAAGGGTTTGATTGTATGGAATTAGGCTTGTATTCTGAACCCTCCATGTAAGTTAAATTATCTGCCACTTCCTACAGCTGATCCTAGGATAGCAGGATGTCTGCGGACTACTGTCTCTAGTTCTACGGAGTAGCATAGTAGCGGGGCGAAAGATAATAGTAGCTTAGCAAGTCCAGCTGGTGTTTGTGCGGAGTCAGAAGGTGATGGGCAGTCGGAAAATAGTCCAAGTGGTCATAGCAATATTGTTACTTGTAGTAAAATATTTATTACTCTCGCAGTTTGCTCTGAACCTGGAAGGTGAAGGTTCACACGCGTCTCGCCCAGTCGAAGTCCAAAAACGATAATTCTGGGAAAGAACGGTTCTATATTTAATCAAAAAAGAAAATTCAGACAATTACCAAAACAATATTACACCTTCGAGTTTCCAATTACCGCAATAGCTTCCGTTACTGGAAGAATAAGTGCTTCCAGTCAGTAACTGCTAGAGAATCAAATCCAAATATGACTAGCCATATTAAATATCAATTTTAAACAACACATATATAGTTCAGAAGGAAACGTAGAAACTTCAATATAAGTACAAGATATAGAAATAATAACAAGGTACAAATGATAAACCCCTAAAATGGGATCAAATAGAGTACCAAAATATCGAACAGAAAGAGTCAGTCATATCATAACACAAATATATATACATAAGTCTATTGATGGCGTGATAGATGTGAGTAACAATCGTGATGGTAAAGAGGGTGGAATCACTGTATGTAGTGCAGGTTCCTCAATTGTTATTAGTTTGGTTTCATAGGGTACTTCAGTTCATGGCAAGGTTGGGTGTCTGAGCATGGAGAATGAAGACGAAGGTGGCAACAGCATCAATCAAAGTAATGGCACTACAGGGAAGACTCATAATCAGTGTTCTGGGTGCAATGAGGAGTCATCTAGGTTTCATGGACATGCTGTTGTGTTGATTATTCAACATGAGGAATCGATCATGGAATTGTCCACCTGTCGCACTACACCATCATTGACTTGTACCACAAGTCCCGGGAAGAGCACTACCAACAGTGATAAGACAGATGAGGTGAATGACATTCGTAATAATGAAAGTAAGTTTCGTCCAGCAGAGTTGGGCGTTACTCAGGAGTCGAATGGGAGTCATGGAAAGAGTACTACTATTTCTACTGCTACGACTACTAAAGATTATAGTATTGATAATACTCCTGCGAATAATAGTAATCGAGTGACATCGAAAGACACTCGTTGACATTGTAGTGGGCGTACATTACGTTCACATCACATCACACATATCATAACATCCACCTCGGTGCCTTTCATTTTCACTTAGTCTACCTACTTGAGCATTGAAGTCACCAGCCATTATAACTATATTAGAGCGCTTAACGTTTTGGAGGAGGTCCGAAAGCTTCCTGTAAAACTCATCTTTTACATCGTCGGGACTGCGGTCAGTGGGTGCGTACGTTAATATGACGAAGAGTGACGACGAGTGTCCCTATCCTTTCGAATCCTTACTATCCCGTTTAGTCGGATGGCGCACAGGCGACTATCTACTAGGATCAAGTCTAGGAGATATTGTTCTGCCCTACAACTCAATGCTATACCTACACCAGCGAGACCCATGGAAGCAGCATCAGGGCTACCGGATACACGAAGGGTAAATCCAGTTGCTTCTTTATCTTGACATGCGGAGTTCAAGTGAATGATGCTACTCGGATCGTGTATGCGCGTTTCCGAGACGCAGCCCATATCTAAAGTCCTAGCTAAAAAAGCCTGTTGCCCTATTTGACACAATGTCCGTACATTAAATGCTCCAACATGTAGTCATTTCCCGGCTGCCCACACCGCGGAAGGTTGTTTCTTGAGGAACTGGAAAAGGAAGGTAGAATAGCGTTGGTCCTAACGACCTGGGAGCGTGACCACAGAGCTTAAGGAACAACTGCTTCAGGCTGGTCACTGATGGCCTTTTTATGAAGGGTTTGTTGATTATTAGCTCCGCTCTTGAAAGTCCCTAGTGGGCACCCTTACCGCCATAGATGGAAATCCGTGAGGTAGGGTGAGATGTGACATTTTTAGGTCCGACCTTTACCAACCCCCTCCTTCCTTGTGGGAAGGCAGCATCACAGCAGATGCTGGTTGTCCGAGGGAAACACCTTACTGCTGTCACACCCCTATGCAGTCAGAAATACGACTTCGCCCTCAGATCTTGAGTAGCTGCTTTTAGTCTGATCGTTCTCCAATCGACCTGCCTGGCATGGTAGAACCTATAGGAACATATATTCCAGCCAATGTAGCTCGGTTGGGTCATCACGATAAGCAAGCCTGACCATCACGTCTACGTAGCAGCTTCAGTTGGGAATCAGTTAGTGTTACACCATCATTAGAAACTTAGAAATAATGAATGGACGTTTCGTTTTAGTATGGGACTCTTCAGCAGTGCACATCCACGATTCTCGCACTCGTTAATCTAACCCAGAATCTTAGGTCTTATGCACGAATACTTAAACTTTAGAATACTGAGCCAGCACCCAACAGTGTTAATGCCTAATTTTTGGTCAATTTTAACATCTTGAGCATCCTCTGTAAATGTATTTCTACAGTGGCCGTCCCAATTGGTTCCAATAGAGGCACTCCTGTACGCTTTTCCTAGTCCCGGGTCCCAACCAATTCAAAAAGGACAAAATTCTAGGAGAAAACGTGGAAATTGTGCTTCTTCCAGGGTAAAGTTACTCCGCAGAGTATCAGACACAATAACCAATAAGTGACGCTAAGTCCAGCGGCCACTGCGTCCGTCCAAAAATGTGGCGGTAGCCATATTATATCAAATTTAAACAACATATGTACAGTTCAGAAGCAAACACAAAAACTTCAATATAAGTACAAAATATAGAAAGAATAACAATATACAATGATAAAATCTCAAATTGGAATCAAATAAAGTACCAAAAATGTCAACAGAAAAAGTCCGTCATGTCATAGCAAAAATATGTAAACATGGAGGGATTTTCCAAAACACAAAACATTCAAAAAGGATTCTACACCGGCCCGCAAAATCCCTCCATGCAAAAGGAGCAAGCGTTGATGACACTTTATTTAGGGTTCCCAGTTATCCCCTAATCCACACCGGAATAACGGTGTAGGACTTACAGCAGTACACCTACCCGCCATCCAACATGGATATGACCTATCGTGTTAACTAGGTACCTATACTTTCCCATCAGGCCCTTGATTCCCCTATCTATCGTGGCATGACCTAACGGTAGTATAAACCTTACCCAATTAACCCACACGAACATGAACAACACGTCGTAAAACTGGTCATATCCTATCCGGGAACTACATTCCCTATCATGGGGACGAGTCGCCAATCCACCACCACTTGCTCCGATCAGCAGATACGATGAAGTCCGTGATGCTAACTTATCAACAGAAATTCTTGACCCATAGATAATATGCAAGGGTGGGATCTCCAATTTTGACATTTCATCGTCTCCAGAAGACCTTAAGTAGCATAACGTGGGATCAATATTTATCTTTCCATCTCCCGATACAGAGGAGGTTTGATCAGTGTTCGTCATCGTCGGTAACTCATTTGTCACATCAGTGACATCCAGTTTATTATCAACGTCTAAATGATTCCGTTCTGTCAGACAAGTCGAGTCGATTCGGTGTGCATTAGCATCCGTTTCAGAGACACAAGACATATGCTCATCAATAGCATCGTCATCACACAACACTGTAGACTGGCTGTTACCATCAAACACTTTCTTCTCACCATCACTCGACTGACAGTCAACCGGAATATGAACAGTTACAGTTGCAAAAGCTTGTGCATCTTCAATCAACTTAGCATTCGTGACGAGGTCCAATGACGTCGAAACACTAGGAGGCTCATTCGATGTAGTTGATAGACTAGTCACTATAATTGGACTGCTGACACTTTCTATCTCCTTATTATCACTGTCACTACTAAGGTTCTGATGACTACTATTTCCATGGCTAGTCGTAGCATCCGAAAGAGAATGAGGTTTAGGCTTCTTTATAATAGTAGCATCATGTTGTCTCCTAGGCTTCTTAGCCTTTACAGTACCACCATCACTTATCCTAGAATCTACTCTAGGTCCAGTTATATAATTTACCCTAACTGAAGGGTTCCGATAATAAGCTTTATTCCGTTCAGACAATCCTGCCTGGGCCTTACTCATATTTGCTGAACTCATTAACCTCTGATTACTCGAATCCAAATAACCGTTCCTGGCTTTTCGAGCAGCTAAGAGGCTTTTATCATCACACACTGCGGATCCATCTTGATGCCTACACTTTTCACCTTTTTCTTTCTTTTCTATACTTAGAAAAGCCATCTTATCTGTTACACCAACCGGCTTCTTACTAGGACACGCATCAAGAGGTTTTACATCGTTACGGTCACATACTCGTCCTTCATCAGCGTATGCTTTCGTGATATAATTGACAAATCTCTTATCTTCCGGACGTGCTTTAGGTAGAAACGAAAAATCCTCATGTCTCGCACGCAGACCACTAGTAGCTTCCGTATTGTTTCCTGTTTTAACCTGATAAGCTAATCTTCCAAACCTACTACTAGCTATCTTGGCACGAGACATAATGAACTCCGTCAATTCATATAAATTAGGCTCTCTATCCTCTTCGTCCCACTTGATTACTAGCTCTGCCCACTGGGCTTGCATTCGACGAGGTAAGAGCCTGACTATTCGTTCTAAAGTAACCATGGAATTAAGTTCCGTTGTGCAATTTAGCTGTTCTAAGGTTAAAGCAGCATTCTGCATTTTAATAGCCAAGTTAGTCAATAATTCAGGATCATTAAATTCTACATTCCCAGTTCTAAATAAATCCTCTAAGGTTTCTCGGGCTATTACATGCGACTGTCCAAAGAGCTGTTTTAAGATGGCCTTAGCTCTCTTATATCCTGCTTGTGGATCCATAATAATACAGCCTTCAATCGCATTTTTTGCTTTTCCCTTACAATAATGAATTAAATACAATAAACGCACTTGGTCATCTTTTATTCGGGGTTCTATAAACGTTTCGAATTGTCGCATGAACCTAAAATAGTCGCGAGACCTTCCATCAAAAAATGAGAGTTCAACCTTAGGTAGTTCTATACCCTCTATCGATGTCTTACGTATCTGATCTGTCTCTGGTACCTTGGAACTCTCACTTAATCCTGGTTCCTTATTGCCTGTCAAAGGTGACTTACAATAATAAATATCAGACATAACATGTGGGTTACCCATAAAAAGTTCATCATTAACGACTTGCCTAGAGCTCTGTGATCCGTCGAGCTCTTCCACCCTCCTCATGTTTGATTTCTTCCTGCTTGACATTATAAATGAGGTTCAATAAGAAAGGTAACAATACAAAATATAGTAATTCCACAGTTCAGCTTCGGAATATGATAAATAATCCAAACTTCTTCCTCCAAGAAAGTCTAGTGTGATAAACGATTAAAATTCCAAATGTTTCTTTATAATTCTTAATAATCCAACTGTAATCGTAATAGATAATTCCAGGATGTAATCGTTGATAGAAGTATTTCCAGACTGTAAATGTATTTCTACAGTGGCCGTCCCAATTGGTTCCAATAGAGGTACTCCTGTACGCTTTTCCCAGTTCCGGGTCCCAACCGATTCAAAAAGGACAAAATTCTAGGAGAAAGCGTCTCTGTATTAGTTAAAAAATGGAAATACAAAGCATTACGGAAATAGTGCTTCTTCCAGGGTAAAGTTACTCCGCAGAGTATCCGACACAATAACAAATAAGTGATGCTAAGTCCAGCGGCCACTGCGTCCGTCCAAAAATGTGGCGGTAGCCATATTATATCAAATTTAAACAACATATGTACAGTTCAGAAGCAAACACAAAAACTTCAATATAAGTACAAAATATAGAAAGAATAACAATATACAATGATAAAATCTCAAATTGGAATCAAATAAAGTACCAAAAATGTCAACAGAAAAAGTCCGTCATGTCATAGCAAAAATATGTAAACATGGAGGGATTTTCCAAAACACAAAACATTCAAAAAGGATTCTACATCCTCATCTATTGTCTTCGATGGATTATGTTTAGATATTATTAACGTATGTCATCGCGAAATTCAATTCACCAATTAAGTAGATTGTAAGTTGCCGAGCGATACTCTTAATAAAGAATCTATTCTTCAGTGAAGTAGATCTGTAGTGCCTCCACATATATTCCAGTTCGCTTACATCTAACTTGCTTAAGCCTTTTCAAATAATTTATTTGGCCAAGCCATTTGCGTAGCAACAATTTGTATGTACCTTTCGCTCTTACTTTTGTCTGGTTTGCATAAGCTCACATGACTTGTCTCGCTTGCTTTTGACCTTGTCAATCATTCGTCGCTTTTATTCATGTGTGCATGCCTAATTCGCTTGTCACATGTCCGCCTTATTTTTTGTCTGACTATCTATCCTTGCTCATGCTCTATCTCTGGGAATCGGCTCAACAGCCTTCTCCAATTCACGTCGCCTCATTCGTTTTATTTACTGCTTCACCGCTTCGCTTTGTGATGTGTCCCAAATAAACGTATTCAACACTACGAGTTCACCTTCTGATTTATAGCCGGCAGTAACGATTGTCTGGACGAGCTAATTACCGAGCTTAAGAACACGCAGATATTGGCCACTACAAAAGATCTAAGCAGATCATTTTCATATATATATATATCAGAAAGATTACTGTCAAATTACTCGGCCGTAGCTCCTATCCTGATGTGGTCGTCAGGCTTGCGTATACATGTTTCTGAAGGTTCTACCATGCCAGGCAGGACGATATGAGAATAATGAGACTAAAAGCAGCTACTCAAGGTCTGAGCACGATGTCGTACTACTGATTGTAGAGGGGCGTGACAACAGTAAGGAGTTTTTCCAGCATCTAGTGGGATGCTGCATTCTCACAAGGAAAGAAGCCGTTAGAAAATGTCGGACCTAAAAATGTCACATCTCACCCTACCTGACGGATTTCCATCTCCGTCGGTAATGCCTTTTAAACAGGAGCGGAGCTAACACTTTTAAAGCCTCTCATGACAAGGCCATGCATGACCGGCCTCCAGAAGTAATCCCTTGGACTCTACAGTAACGTTCATAGGTCTCTAAGACCAACATTTATCAAACTTCCTTTTCCGGTTCCTCAAGAAATACACTTCCATGGTGTGGGCAGCTGAGAAGTGACATCCGTCCTCATACTCGTTACAGCCCACGAGAGCAAACTGGAATAATTGTCCGATCAAAATGTATACAAACTAATAATACACACTAGTCATAACAATTTATTACAGAAAATATTACTTATATAGTTGTAGTAGTTGTCTCAACAACAAAAATATTCTTTCTTATGCGTATTCTATGTGTTTCATTTCTAAATATTACAGACAATCCCTACTTTAACAATATATATTCAACAATAAAAGCAAGACAGTATGAAAATTAGGTTTGTACTTAAGATTACGTCATACAGTGTAAATCAGACATTGCAGTGAGAGAGAGATAGAGAGAGGAAGATGAAGAGGGAATAGAACTGCATTTAAAAGGATGAAATGTATATAAAATGTATATTTTTTTTGAAAATAATTTTGTTAAATATACATATTATGTAATTCATTACATTCACTTTGCGGTATACACATTAAATAGTTGTAAAAACCTGAGAGAATTTCTCCACAAATGTGATTCATTCGCATACTTTACAATCCAAAGTTAGCCTTAACTAAGACTACCATTAAAAACTCATGAAGCACTGTTTTGGGGATGTTAGATCCCCAGAACTCGCTTGATAAATGTCTTTATTTTGGATTTACTTCATGGGCTGATCAGTTGACTTAGAGATCATAGATTCCACCACGAGAAGCCTTGGCTGTGATTGGTTACTGTATTACTTTTGTGTGCTATTTTGTGACTCTATCAACGACGTCTCCATGGTGTATAAATAAACTCGATTCGTGCGCTTGTTGAGTGTTTGTAGAATACCCTTCCTACGCTATATCAAGACGTCTGGTTAGTACATTTGGGCCAAGGAATCATAGTAGTCTACCTGGACACTGGTTCACTGTTTTGTTCTCGTTGTTCGACTAAGGTGGACGCGTAGTAGTTTTAAGCATATCTTGACACGAGTGTAACGCACTGACAGACTTACAAAGGAAAAGAAGGATGCCAAAGGAAGGACACATTACATCGAGAATTGGAGACAGAAATGAGGAGATTGAAGAACGATTGGATAGAACTTGAAAAGTAGACAGAAGATAGAGTAGGTTGACGAATACTGGTCGGTGGCTTTGGCTCCACCTAGGGATAACAGGGGTAAGTAAGTAAAGTAAAATGATTTACTTGTTTTTATTGGAATGAAACTTTTCAACAGTTCATATAGACAACAAAATTACACAGAACTGTAATCAAGATCCACAGTATGTTTTATACGCAAAATACTGAGGAGCTGTTGGCCAGACACCATCAGCAACAACGTACTGTGGCAGAGGACAAACCAGATTCCAGTGGAGAAGGAAATCAGAAACAATCGCTCGAAGTGGACAAGACACATATTGAGGGAAGGACCTAACTGCCACCTCACATGGAACCCTCAACGTCAAAGGAAAAGAGGAAGGCCAAGGAACACATAACGTTGAGAAATAGAGAAAGACATAAGAAGGGTGAACAAAAATTGGACAGAATCGGAAAGGGAAGCCCAGGACAGAGTTGGTTGGAGAAAGCTGGTGGGCGGCCTATGCTCTATTGGGGTTAACAGGCGTAAGTGTGTGTGTGTGTGTATGTGATTAAAGTACATTAGTAGAGCATTGAATAAGCACTTAAATTAATTTTACATTGAAATCATGAATGAATCATTGTTAAACTACCATTAGAAACATAGAAGCACTGGACGGCTGTTTCGTCCTGGTATGGGACTCATCAGCAGTGTTCATCCGTGACTCCTACTAATCGAGTCAAGGACTGTCAGTCATGAGCGCGAACCCCTAACATCTAGGCCAGTGAGCCTGCGTCCAACAGTGTTAACGTTAAACTCTGATCAATCTGAAGATTTTGCGCAACCTCACTCATTGTCTTCGATAGATAACCACCTACAATCAACAGAATTGAACTCCACTGGTCACATGTTCACACTAGAACTCAGCGAATTTCCGCACGAAGATAGTCATTAGTGAGTATATTATATGATTTTTGTATTATAGCAGTGTGGAGACTGTTGTTTGACATTAAGCGATAAATTTAATAAGTTTTTAACTGACTACTTTCGTAACTTTATATGTTTCACTTCATAGAGTTGATTCGTTTGGGACTTATTATTTTGGACTTATTATTTTGGACTTATCAAGCTGACTATACCTACATTTCAGAGTTGATGTTCACTCCAAAACTCAAAACCATTATCGTTCACTTCAAACGCCGTCGCGTTCTTCACATCCGGATGACCACTCGTTTATGCGATAGAGTAAAGTTTAATCCAACTGTATCGGTTGTTTGAAACATCCTAATGATGTTTAAAACTGGAATCTATCAATCTGTTTGGCATATATGTTTTCGTATATTCATCCAATATCCTAAGAGAATTACTGGTCAATTCCTATTGGTTAATTCGTACTGGTCAATATTATGGTCGTCCTAGATATCAAAGTCACGTACTCTAATGTTGTTTCCTATTGGTCGCCTTAACTGTCAATGTCACAGACTTCGATGTTGTTTCCTGTTCGACCTAAATGTATAAATACGCATTATCTGTAACATTTTATAAACCGGACCCGAGTCCTCAGTCCGGGATCCCGATCCTCTTCTGGACTCGGCCGTCGTACTTTCTGGATGTGTGTAGAACACATGTGTCACTTCATATCAAGTCTTCTTCTTCTTCTACTCCATGGGGGTTTGGGACAATGGGATTAAAGTAGCATTTCGTGTCGCCGGATCCTCGATCCTCGCTCTCGTTTTCCGATTAAGGTAAACTCGTAATAGTTTAAGCATACCAAAATGGCATGTTTACGTTGCATTCGTAACGTATCCTGTGAGGATGCTAAAAGTGCTTGTAACTTGAAGGCGATATCAAGACAATCCGCACCGGATGCACATACGTTAGAAAGAGACAGATCAATTGTTGTCCTAACTAACAATAAACAGATTCAAATAACTAATGCAAACGAACTAATCTTCATTCCATCTCACAGCCAAGTGGCTATCTGGTTTCAGTAGCTGAGTGGTAGATACCGTGAAGCGTACAATATGACGAATGGATGAACGTGCGCCATTGCAAACGATTTCGAGCCATGTCATTCATGGTTCTCTCTAACCGTCGGTCACTGTCGTCTCTTGGACCACAACCAGGTAGTCTACACCGACTAACATGACTCAGTCCACTTGTCGTCAGTGACTTCATGGATTTGTGCCATGTTTTGGTTTGACCGCCCTTAACTTTCTTCCAACCTACTACAGATTGGCTAATCAAAAATCGAAAAAAGTCAAAATCGTATTGACTAATTCGATTCTGATCGTTGTGTTTATTGATTATGAATGAATCTAAATAGTTTGACTATTTATATTCATTTTCGTTATGAGACGAACTTTCTTACACATCATGAGTAAATGGCATGGATGCTACTGATTTCATAATCATTTCTTAACCTTGATTTGATTTGTATGCTTATTGGTACTATGTTCCAATAATGAAGGAAATAATCTGATATTCTCGTCGATCGGTATGCTTGAATGCCATTACAAGTTCACTTAACTCAGTAAACGGAACGAAGACAAACGATGCAGTGACACGATAGGCTATTCTAATCCGTTATCCCAGCTCCGGCTAACGAAAGCAAGAAGTCTTGGTAAGGAGTAGAGAACGCGTTCTACAAGCACCCAGAAAATAAGAAGTTCACTAGCACACAAATCGAGCTTATTTATACAACGATAGAAACGTGCTTTGGGAGAACCACAAAATAACATACTAAAATAATCCATCAACCAATGACAGTCAAGGATTTTCCAAGTGGGAAATGTAAGCTGCAGGTCAACTAAGCAGCTTATGCGCAAAAAGAAAAAAATCCTAAATTAGGACATTTTCCAGGTGGATTCTGGGGATCTGCCGTCCCCAATATAATTCGAAAAGGTCAGCTCTAAAAATAGCACACTCCAAATTGCTTTGTAGACTTGTATTGTTGAAGTGTTAGGTTTGAAAACTATGACGTTAACAAATCAAGAACTAATTACAAAACTACTGTACGGAAAAAACCTCAATTAGTTGTCCTTTAGGATCTATGATCATGCTTCAAGGCTGATAAGGCCTCTCTTTAGCCAACTTTTCATTCTTATCCTCTGAAGTAAAAATATCCTTCTCTAGAGTGAGTAAACCAGGAATAACAACTAATATTAGGAAGACGATATCGATTTTTAGGAATAGTATATTTCAAATGGATGTAGGCGAATATGAGCTTGAAGTTACAAAGATGAGAATAATTAAAAAGAGGACGTGTCATACCTGATCTGTGGTACACCAAAACAACGTTACGAGACCGAAAGCCCTGGGTTTGTTGTGTCCTATGACAGTACCGAGAGCAGGAAAATTTCTAGATGCTAACAAATTTACTTATTTTATGTGGCTATAACTCAACACTTCTATTCTTTCACTTTTAAATACCTTATCAAACGTAATTCTGCATACAAACGTAGGTGTCATCAAGTGTATTTTAGGTTATTTCAATTTGGCTAATATGAATTGAGAATTGAATGATTATTTCTATTTTCAGTTCACACTACTTTGCTTTTAATAGCAGTTTATTTATAAGTAGTGATTTAACAAAGAATTCCTAAATGAATACTGAAAACGTTGTTACAGTAGGGAATTCTCTTTTGATCATACACAAAAGATGCAATTATTCAAAATTTAAATTTGGCAAACATTTTTCAGTGGTTTTTATCCAGTTTTAGAAACCAGATGTTTTCTGAATTCGATTCATGATCATCGTGATCATCACAGACTGATATGTATCGTTCATTTACCGATTTGTATTCGTGCACTGAAAAAAGTAAAGGGACCATGACTTCATTGAGATGGCTAATTCAGTAGTCAATAAGCATTACAACATTAGGAAAAAGGCCAATCAGTCACATGGTCACACGTCAATTTATAGGAATACATATATAGGACTGAAAGAGTCCAGGAAGACAATCAGTCACAGACAAAGTAGTAAGAATAAAGTAATTAAGAACTTGTGAAATGCTTTATCAAAAGCTCACTTCTACACGGAGTTTCTAACGATAATATTGTCTAGAATAACAATGAAGGTTTAGTAAATAAGTAATTCAGATGAGAGAACACAACTGACCTACATCTGCTACGCATAATGGAGCATAGGACGCTGACCAGTATTCTCTAACCTACTCTGTCTTGGGTCTTCCTTCCCAGTTCTTTCCAATCGTTCTTCATTCTTCTTTAGTCCGTCTCCATTTCTTGGCGTAATGTGCTTTTTGGCCTTCCTCTTTTTCTTTGACCTTGAGTATTCCAGGTGAGGGCTTGCCTTATGACGCAGATGGGTGCTTTACTCAATGTGTGTCATATCCACTTCGAGCGATTCTCCCTTATTTCTTCCTCACCTGGAATCTGGGTTATTATCTCTCACAGTAGGTTGTTGTTGATCATTTCTGGCCAGAAGAATCAGAAATATTTTGCGTAGACCACTGTTAATAAACACTTATATCCTTTGGATGATGGTTTTCGTAGTCCTGCAAGTTTCCTCCTCATACAGCAGAACAACTGTATTGACATTCGTATGTACTGAAAATTCTGACCTTGGTGTCATTGGATAGTTAGTTTGAATTCCAGTGGTCCTCCAATTGCAGAAATGCTGCTCTTGCTTTTCTAATCCATGTCCTCACACCAGTATCAAACTTGCCTTGTTTTTATCACCAGGAAAAAGAATCACAATGTAGGTTTCGTATTTAAATAATTCAGCTGATAGAACACGTGATACATAACCAATAATCTACATCCTTGTTTTACATTGTATGAATGAGTTCTTTACTCCTTCTTATGAAGAAATATCACTTCGTATTCAGTGTAGATCACTCATCCAATGATCAATAGACAATGTGTTCTTTTTTACAAGTAGAATAACCCGACACAAAATTAAAAAACAATATATATATATATATATATATATAAACGGAAAATCACAATCCGTATGATGTTAGATTTGAGGTTATTTAGACGATGCAGTTCTCTCCATTCTTCTATAGGGAAGCGAAACATGGCCGGTAAGAGTAGAAGATATTCGTAGGTTACTAGTTATTGATCACAGATGTCTTAGAAGCATTGCTTGTGTATCATGGGACACCTGAGTAAGAAATGCTGCCATTAGGAAGCGAGTACTAGGTAAGAATGGCAGATCAATAGATGAAGCATCGAAACTCCATTAGTTGGTGTGGTTGGAACAGGTGGTGCGTATACCTAACGACCCACTGCCTCGTCGAGCTATCTTTTGCGATATACGAATAGGTTGGACGAAAGCTAGGGACGGCCAGACCAAATCATGGCACAAATCTATAAAGTCACTGACAAAATGGCAGAGTCATTCTGGTAGGTGTCTACTACCTGGTTGGGGGCCACGAGACCACAGTAATCGACGGCTAGAGATCATAAATGACATGGCTCGAAATCTATTTGAAATGGTACCGGTGCATCCACTCCTTGTATTCTCTCAAATTCTAACCTATTGGATTCGTCAACACCTATACGTTTATCTGTCTAAACTTATCTCACTGAATTATACTTCTTGAATAATATCTTCAAATCCTAATCTTCTCCATTAACGCTAATACTTCCACTATTTTTACCTCTATGGGATTTGAATTGATAATCGCGTCTCTGTGCTAATGGGGTATGGCAACATGAATTGATGTACTTACGTACGAAGTTCTACGTTGTAATTGACTAACTAACTGACTGACTGAATTTAGACGAGATTAGGGTCAATGATAATAACAATAATAGAAGTAAATCATTTTTTGTATATATATATATATATATATATATATATATATATATATATATATATATATATATATATATATATATATGCACTCAATGAGTTCCTGAAGTTTAATGCGCGTCTCACGGAAGCGAAAACAAGCTTAGGATTTGCTATTAATTGTATTCAATCTAACAGATATCCTAAAGTAAATTGGGAGTCATTGCGTCGGAACAGAATCTATCCTACTGCAAAAACTCTTGAAAGACATGCGTCCAATGATCAGTACACCTGTCTTCGTACTATCCAATTGTACTTTTGCCTATTATATGTGTAGTGACGTAATCTTTTTCAATTCATTGTGACTATGACTCAAATTGCCTTGATTGGTTTAACATTTTCGTACAGATATTCATGTATATCTGAGAGTAAAGCCTGATGACGATCTAATCGAAAACAATATTGTTCGCTTATATATTGTTGTTCTAACACATAAATATATGTAAATTGAACCTTGAACAATTTGTCACCTTTTAACATGATAAAACTTGCACATGCAATGAAATCAGATCCTGATTTCAGTTAGGCTTTATTTCATTTTTGCCGGAAAAAACCAAACAAACTATTCATGACTAATCATTCATTGTCAGTCACAAGTGAAAACATGCTTCATAAGTAATAAATAACTGGTTAAGTATGACTGAAATTTAAAAAAAAAGTATGAGTGGTTTTTAATGAATGGTAATTTCAGTTGGAGAACAAAAAAGCAAATTTCTACTTCTATTTATACATTACAAGACGATTGATGAGTTGATTATAATCACGAGTCGAACAATGTTAATTTAAACCTACAAACACTACTGGTCAGGCCGTTCCATTCTGGTACGGGACTCATCAGTGTCGGTGCGAAACCATGTTACACTCGTCTCCGGGTATGCTGAAAACTACTACGCGTTCACCTTAGTCGAATAACGAGAACAAAACAATGAACCAGTGTCCAGGTAGGCTACTCTGCTCCCTTGACCCAAAAGTACTAACAAGAAGTCTTGATATAGCGTAGAAAGTGTATTCTACAAACACCCAGCAAGCACACAATGAATCCAAGCAGACAAATCGCGTTTATTTTTACACTATAGGGATGTCCTTGATAGAGTCACAAAATAGCACACAAAAATAACATAGTAACCAATCATAGCCAAGGATTCTCCTCAAGGTCAAGTGATCAGCCCATGAAATAAATCCAAAATAAAGACATTTATCAAGCGAGTTCTGGGGATCTAACATCCCTGACAAACCACAACTCCCGCAACGTGAAGGATTTGAACCCAAGACCTTCAGCCTGGTTTGCGAATGCTTAAACTCTAGACCATTGAGCCGACACTAAACGGTGTTAGTTTATAACTTTCCAAAAAGTAACTCAACACTGTCCACAACCTCATAATGCAAGTTGTTTATAGTAAAAAGTGTTTACAACTGGTTTATCATGATTTTTCATGATAGATTTGTAGAGATTATTGAGTTCCATTGAAATTTTGAAATGATCATTGTTAGAAACATGAAAGCACTGGACGACCATTTCGTCTTAGTATGGGACTCGTTTGGTGAGCACTACTGATGAGTCCTATACTAAGATGAAACGTTGAACCAGTGATTCCATGTTTCTAATAATGGTGTTTCTAACAATGATTGTTTCATAATTTCAGATACGAAATTGTCATAAGTTGAACATCTGGAATATACAGAATCATGGGCCAGTTTGATTTGGGTATTTACCTACTACTTACTTACTTACGCCTGTTACCCCTAATGGAGCATGGGCCACCCATCACTTTTCTCCAGCCAACTCTGTCCTGGACTTCCCTTTCCATTTTTGTCCAATTTTTGTTCATTCTTCTCATGTTTGTCTCCGTTTCACGGCGTAACGTGTTCCTTGACCTTCCTCTTTTCCTTTGACCTTGAGGGGCTATTTACCTATACTGTTGCTATATTTAGTATGGTCTTAGAAACTTCCAGAACTTTAAGGCAGTGTGTAAATCCATGAATATACTTATTCTTCTGTGGATGTTCTAACTTTGGAGCAAAGAGTTGACTCATAAAAATCCCATGCCTTCTCTCTTGTGTTTCAGTTGACGCATACAAATAATTGGCGATATTAGAACCAGTTAAGACAAAAGAGCTTAAGCTTGTTTACTAACAAGACTTAACAATCTAGTCGATACCCCGATGGAGTGTCGGCCACCGACCAACATTCTCCAACTTACTCTGTCCCGGGCGTTTTTATTGCTAATGCTATCTAATTTCAGTTCATTCTTTTCATGTCTGTCTCCATTTCTCGGCATGATGTGTTTCTAGGCCTTCTCCCTTTTCCTTTGACTGAGGATTTTGATTTATGCCTTGCATTGTAACACAGCTGGATACTTTTCTCGATGTACAGCCTATCCACTTATAAATATTATATATATATATATATATACATATATATATATATAGAGAGAGAGAGAGAGAATCAGTTCAAAGTTAAATTTTATCAACTGAATGAATGTTACATAAACAAAAACTAAAATTGAACTTTGGTACACTTTATTCAAACATGAAAAAAATTGTTTTGTTTTGTTTTTTTAAAAAAAAATTATGTCATAAACAAATTCACTTGATAGACGCATGTATTTGATTGATACATTAGTTATCTGATTTTGTTTTTTCGGATTACAATGTCAATTTGAATACAATTTATAGTTGACTTTTTGTTATTTTAATTTCATAAACTTCATTGAACACCAATCTTAATTGAACTGATTAATTTTTATTTGAAATTTTGTTTAAAATAATTTTTAATTGAACATTATCAAATGATAGATTTAAACAACCAATATAAATGAGTTTGATTGTCACTCTGTAGTACAAGATGTTGGCTATCTGAACTCAGTAGTTGTGTAGTGTTTAAATTGAATGATACTAAGTTCAATTCCTGGATTGAACATGAACTCTGAAATGAAGTATGTACATCCTACTGATGAGTTCCAAATTGGCCGAAACATGAATCTTGGATTTCATTACTAGCCGCTGTAACTGAAAAAAGTGAGTGTGACCGAATATAAATATAGAGGCATCAATGAGTTATTATGTATAAGCTTGAGTCAGTCAATCAGTTAATTACAACATCAGTTCAACTTACCATACCACATTAGCACAAAGAGATGCAATAATCAAATTAAAATCCCACATTAGTAGAAGTAGTAGTTGTCTCACGGACCCCAACCACGTAGTCTACACCTACCGACATAGATCACTCCAACTGTCAGTGACTTCATGGATTTGTTTTGTGTTATCGTTTGGCCGCTCATAGCTTTCTTCCAGCCCCGACGTTGACAAAAATGCTGTCACCACCTGGTGAATTGTAGCAATAGAAGAAACAAGATAATTAAATAAGAAATGAATGTGATCATTGAGAGTAGGATACATACAATATTAAGAGTAACTTTTGAATTATACGTAGGTTATAGTGACCATGAAAAGACTCAAACAGGACAAATACTCTAGTCACTATAGTTTAATTGAGCTATCGCGGTTATAGTTAATCTTTAATATGTTGAAGCAGCTACGTTATATCAACCAATTAGAACTACTCCTTCTCCTCTAGTCTGTCTGCCTTACTTACTTACTTTACTTACGCCTGTTGACCCCAATGGAGCATCGGCCGCCGACCAGATTTCTCCAACCAACTCTGTCCTGGACTTCCCTTTCTAGTACTTTCAAGTTTTTGTTCATTCCTCTCATATCTTTCTCTATTTCTCGGCGTGATGTGTTTCTTGGCCTTCCTCTTTTCCTTTTGCCCTGAGGGTTCCATGTGAGGGCTTGTCTTGTGAAGCAGTCAGGTGCTTTTCGTAGTGTGTCTTATCCACTTCCACATTTGTATTGAAAATCCTGATTTTGGAGTGGATTGATATTTGTTTGGAGTTCCAGATATTTTTCAATTGTAGAAATGCAGACCTTGCTTTGCCAATCCGCGCCCTCACATCAGATCCATCTTGGTTGTCGATGAGGCTGCCCAGATATGTAAAGGTATCAACGTCCTCTAAATAATCTCCATCAAGTGTGTCTTAACTCCTTCCTAAAGTGAGTCGTTCCACTGCAAACTATCCACCTTTTATGAGCATATTTATTAAGAACAGATGAATTCATCACATTCGAACGTAACAAATGTTCAATGTTCGTTTTCTTTTTGTAGTTTTCAATCGTTAATTCATTCGAGAGGAAAAAAATATTCATGATATTTAAATTTAAATTTACAATATGTGGTAATAATTTGTTCAATGTTACATTGATTTCATTTGAATGTAACATTGATTCAATATGAATATTATGCGTCCTAATTTCATATGAACTTTGTTAAAACAATTGTTATTATTGTTTTAATATTCTTATGTTATTTCCAATATGTATATGATTTTCAGTTAATTAATTAATTAACAACTGTGTTTATAAAATTGTGAGCGGAGATGGATCGTCGCTAACAGGGGCATTCAGAGAGTGTCCTAAGTCCTAGTGTTAATGGCCACTCTGACATCCAGGTATATCCTGCTTGTAAGATACATTTTTGAAGGTTTGGTTTGTGGAAAATCCCTCCTGTGTATACAGTTGTAATTTGTTCTTATTGACTCCTTCAGCTCTACATTTGGTTAGTCTGTTCCATTCCATTTGAGATGGATGATAATATTTGTATTTTACTGTAGTTTCTATTTCTTCTGCCCTCACTGAGTTTCTATGTTTCTTTCTGAACTCCATTTATGTTGTTTAAGCTGATACTTAATCATGGCGACAGCCATATTGATTTTTCCCTCCTTTGATTGGATTGCTTTTACGGACTGGAATTGTGCATTTTGATTGTGAATTGAAGCACTCATCCAGAATAAGAAACAGTCTGTGTTATAAAGCTACCAAATATTATCTTTTGAAAGAATCTGATCTATCCAGGAGAGATAGAATATCATTTATTTGTTGCTGTTGATTTGAATAATTGAACAATTGTTGGTGGAATAACTGAGTGGTAATATTTGTTTAGGTGATGCTGTACATTTATATTTATGATGAATATTAGAACCATCATTTACCCAATAACTTGTTTTGATTTCAACAGGGCAGTAGCGCGTATCTAAACTACATAGACAGTTATTTCTCAGTTCAAACCTCAGTTTGGATCCTACAGTGCTGACGAGTCCTAAGTAGGACAAAACACACCTCCTGGATTTCACTGTTAGCCACTATTCATCAGTTCTGTTTATAATGCTTTTGACCTAAAGGTAGAATATTGAGGCAGTCCGTAGAGGATGTACATATGCTTAATGGGACTGATCCATTGAAGGAAGTCCTAACTGTCAAACGGGGAAAATTCAACACAGCTAATACAAATGAATTTGTATAAAACTGTTAAGTAATAAATGTATTTTGAAAGCTTGATAAAGTCGCATTTTTCTACCAGTTTTAATTACTTACTTACTTATACCTGTCATCGATAATAAACCATATATCTCTAACAAGTATTCTCCAGCCCTTGTTCTGTCCTGAAATTTCCTTTCCAGTTCTATCCAATCGCTAGTTGCTTATTTTATATCTGTCTCAAGTTATCAGCTCAATGTGTTTTTCGGTATTGAGTATTCCGAATTGGGGCTTGCCTCCCGTTGCAGTTTGGCGATTTCCTCAATGTGTGTTCAATCCACTTCCAGAGATTTTTAGTAGTTTTTTCTCAACTGGGAGCTGTTTCGTCCTCTCCTAAAGTATCTTGTTGCTCATAGTCTCTGACCAACGATTCACGAATACTTTACCTAGACAACTGTTCATAAACACCTGTATCTTGTAGTTCTCCAAGTTTTCACTTTTTATAATAGAACTGTCTTGACGATGGTATTGAAGACTGTGACTATGGCGTTTGTCGATAGCTGTTTTGATTTTCAAATGTTCTCTAGTTGTAGATATGCCACCCTTGTTTTACTTATCGGTGTCTTTACATCTGTATCAGACTTGCTTTGTTTATCAATGTTGCCGCTAAAGTATGTAAAGGTTACTACATCTCCCAAAGCTTCTCCATCAGGAGTTATTTGGTTGGTGCATGTTGTGTTGCATCGAATGATTTTGCTTTTTCCCTTGTTTATGTTGAAACCTGCTTCTGTGGAGGCTGGTGTCACACTGATCTACTTCTCCTCTAATTGTAGTTGCGTGTAGGATAGAAGAGCTAGATCATATGCGAATTCCAGATCGTTCAGCTGTATCTGAACTGTTTAGTGTGTGTAGTGGAACACTTCTAAGAAGAAAACGCGATTGGTGAAAAATAAACATTTATTATTGAACTCGTTTTGTTTAACTGTACCAAAAACACTTACTTGCGCACAACGTTCTTTTACGCGTTGCTGCCATTTTTCATAACTTGCTGCTCTATGTAATGCCTACTTTCTCCTTCAAATAAATATTGAAACCTGGATTTATTTCTATAATTTGTGACGGGATAGTAATGAATATTTAGTGGTGATCATAGTCAATCTCGACTCGGTCACCACTAAAATTGTGTCCGGTGCTTCCCACAAGATATTGATTTCTTCATGATTCAATCTACCACTAGGAGAAACAGAAAGGATGAGAATGAGCAACCATGTTCAACACCGATCTTTAATTAGAACGAGTCTGTAAGCTGTCCTCCGTGAACAATCTTGAGGTTTAATTCTTTGAACGAATTACATACGATCTTGATTATCTTCTCGCGCACTCCGTACTGTCGAAGAAGCTTCCATAATGTCATCCTGTTCAATCTATCAAATGTTTACTCATAGTAAAAGAAGTTGATGTATAGTGTTGAGTTCTATTGAACTGACTGTTCCACAATGATCCGTAGTGTTGCGATTTGGTCGGTAAATGACGGAATTCAGCCTATGGATCTCAAGTTTAAGCGTCTACTGAATCCTTTATTCGGTTTAGCAACAATCTGTTGAGGAATTTTCCTACTATTGAGACAAAGGTGATACTTCTGTAGTCCTGAGACTTGTTGAAATCTTGTTTCTTTGGTATCTTGATGAGCTGTCCTATTCTCCAGTCTGCTGATTCTTGTTCTTCCTCCTGAATCTTACTAAAACTATGCGCACATTGTATACATATGAGCAAATTATACACTTCTTGGACAGAAAAGAAAGAATTAAACTTTTATTATAAAAAGACACATTGGAATATTTACTTGAGTTGAATATGTTGTGGACGTTAGATCCCCAGAACTCGCTTGATAAATGCCTTATTTTGGATTTCCCGTTTGCCAGCATGGGCTGATCAGTTGACCTTGAGACTTCATTTCCCACCATAAAAATCTATGGCTGTGGTTAGTTGCTGTGCATTTTAGTGAGCTATTTTTGTGACTCTCCAAAGGACGTTTCTTTAGTGGATAAATAAATGAGATTTGTGTCCTTGATTACATTGTGCTTGCTGGGTGTTTGTAGAATATACTTTCTATGCTATATCAAGACTTTTCGTTAGTTCTTTTTGGTCAACGGATCAGAGTAGCCTACCTGGATGCTGGTTCATTGTCTCGTTCTCGTTTATCGACTGAGGTGAACCTGTAATAGTTTCAAAGCATACCTAGAGACGAACCTAACACTATCAAAATATTAGAAATTCCTATTGTTTAAATCAACTAAAAACACAATGCTATAAAAAAATAGAACATTGTTTTCAAAGAATTCTATTTCAAATTCGAAATATATGTGCATATCTGTAACTATCGATCATGATGAACATAGATAATCTATTGTAGCGCAGTTAAACTAGTTCAGATGATCCAACAAATGCTAGGTAGAGTATGTTTATTGACTTCAAAAATATCACAGCCTCGATTATATATTTTTAAAAAAAACCGTAACATGAATAAACTTGCTGTGTGCTTGTTACCTTTTTCAAACACCAACTATTTCGGACTGACTGGCTGAAAAAAAAAACAATTAATTTACGATCACATCACTAAAATTAGAAATTAAAACAACAAAAACAAACACTTGTACATATTGATAACACAGACAATTGTCCTTGTACTTTTTTTTAACACAAATGTGGAGATGATGATACTCTATCGTGATTGGATAATTTCAAATGACCAATCAAAATTCAGATTACATGTAAATAAATATTCGTTCATTGAATTAAAATGAGTTGCCTATTCGTTTGCTTGTTTGAATTTGTTGTTTTATTTTGTTCAAAGTTTATTTTTACAGTTATCATCATTGGAAAATTAATTTCGCATCAAAAGGAACATGTTGAATAAACAAAGATGTATAAGTATAATTCTAATGTTTACCGTTATATTGTTAAGTTCAATCTATATAGGTAAGTATATTTCAAATGTTATTCTAATGTTTTTATTGTAAGTTCGTTTGTAATAATAATAATAATGTTTCAAATTGTTCATTATATAATCGTATACATAATCTTGAAGTTCGATAGAAACTTAATGATTACATCTTAGAATTTATTGATTTCTTCAAAATGTTCAAAGATGAACCAAGGATTGTATACTGAAATGGGGGTTTACATCCGTTTATGCTTAGTCGGTACAGTGTTAGGTGTTTTGTAGTAGTCAGCAGGAAAAGTTGAATCTTACACTTGTTAGAAAAGTTTTTTAGATGTAATCTTGAAGAATATTGATACTTTCTGTTTGACAAGAATCCATGTGACTCCTCTTCCTAGTCTGAAACGTTACTACTACCGTCCTATCCAAACACTACAATTAATCTTCTGTAGGACTGAGTATTCTTGTCCGTTCTTCGATATAATATAATCGATACCGAGTCACTTAAGTTAGTGATCAGATTCGATGAAAAAGCATGGCACTGATTGTAGGATCGAAACTGAGGTTTGGATTGAGGAATAACTGTTTAGGTAGTTTAGATACGCGCTACTGCCCTGTTGAAATCAAAACAAGTTATTTAGGTAAATGACGGTTCTAATATTCATCATAAATATAAATGTACATCATTACCTAAACAAATATTACCACTCAGTTATTCCACCAACAATTGTTCAATTATTCAAATCAACAGCAACAAATAAATGATATTCTATCTCTCCTGGATAGATCAGATTCGTTCGATAGATAATATTTGGTAGCTTTATAACACAGACTGTTTCTTATTCTGGATGAGTGCTTCAATTCACAATCAAAATGCACAATTCCAGTCAATGCAAGCGACACAATGAAAAGAGGAACAAATCAATATGGTTGTCGTCATGACTAATAAGTATCAGCTTAAACAACATAATGGAGTTCAGAAAGAAACATAGAAACTCAGTGAGGGCAGAAGAAATAGAAACTATAATAAAATACAAATATTATCATCCATCTGAAATGGAATGGAACAGACTAACCAAATGTAGAGCTGAAGGAGTCAATAAGAACAAATTACAAGTGTATACACAGGAGGGATTTTCACAAACAAAGCCTTCAAAAATGGATCTTACACTGATCTCTGTTGAATAATCAGTCAGTTGTGTAGTTCTATAAAGCGTAATGATATTGACTAGGATCAAATATCAAATGAAACATATTTCTATCTCTTAGACAGCAACAACTGTTAGGATCAAGTATGAATGTGAATAATGCTTATTGATAATTGAACTGTAATATAAGCTTAGTCCTGGATGATAAACTGTCCAACATGAAGGCGAGTGACCTAACTCAGGCATCACCTAAGTACTTTTGGCCAGACAACAAATAGGCCAAACATGTGGCAAGCGAAATAAGCCATGCGCACCTACTCACTTAAGCAATAACAACAATTGAGGTTATAAGCGAATAAATGACAAGGTCAAAAGACGTGTGAATGATAATCAGTCAAGAAAAATAAAACAGGTTAATTAATTCAATGAAAGGCTGGGAAAAGTTGTGCTGATTCGTCACAATAGTACATATTACAATATAATCAAATATTCTATTTTTATTATTGAACTTAATAGATAACTATGAGGCAATAAAGATTCAGTATGATAATCAATGAAATAGTCGTGCGTGGATTGGTTATCATCTTCCAGTTGCTTACAACTGGTATCTGAAGAGGAAATTGAGTTAGAAGTAGTTTTGACAATGAAAGAGCATAACAGTAGGATTGAAAGAATAGCTGTTTCTAGCGCTTTTTTAGAGATGTTTTGAATATTTTTTATGATTTGGTTTTGGCGATGACTGAGTCGCTTATGAAATCATCAGTCGATCAATGTTAGACTACCGATTTGAACCTGAATGCACTAGATAGTTGTTTCGTCCAGGTATGGGATTCATATTTCTCTGAATCCTAGTGAGAAGACGTGACCAATGGAGTTCAAACCTATCTAGTGTAGGCAGTCACTACCGAAGACAAATCAATGAGGTTGCGGAAAACTCTTAGATTCATCAGAGTTAGGCATTAACACCGTTGGTTTCCGATCCAATGGTCTAGAGTTTAAACGTTTGCGAGTGAGACCGAAGTTCCTGGATTTCATTCCTGCGAGTAGTGGGAGTCATCGATGCACACTTCTGATGAGTCCTATAGCACAACGAAACGGCCTTTCAGGTTTCTAATGGTGGTCTAATATTTTAGATATGTTAATTTTAACAATCTTCACAAACTACCTATCATGTGTTTACTGGTGACTAATTTATGAGAGGTAACTGTCCCAGTTCTGATGAGAAGCTGTGATAATAAGAGTTAAGCCATAATCGGAGTTAGGCATATGTTCAATCGGATGCCTCTCTAATGGTCTCAAGTTTAAGTGTTCGTCACGAAAACTAAATATTTCGATTTTAATCCTTTTTGCTGGGTTCATGGATGCACATTGTTGAGGAGGGGTGAGAGATCGTACACTGAGCTGAAAAAGCTCTGAACTGAGTTCTGCCTAATTTCCAATGATCATCTAAGGTCAGCAGTCTGCGATGTGATAAATTAAGAATTATCTTTTTACCCTACTGAATATTAACACTGTGAATATTGAAATAACAATTTCGTTTTTCTTGTAAAAAAATTTCCAATTTTAGAAAAATCAGAAGCGTTGAAGTGTTTAGTTTGTCAAAATTGTACAAATCTCACTATTAAATCTCAATTCACAATACGCAGTGGTTGTAAATATTGTCAGGTAAAGTTTAACAAACAATATTTTTCTCAATAAAAAAACTTTTTTTGGCTTTAACAGTTTTAGGTGGTAGGAAGAATCACAGCTGATGTTACGTAGTATAACAGAAGTCTAAAGCGATTAAAATTCTACTACTCACTGTACTACTACTGTGGTGCGAGCTACTTATAAGTAGTATATGACGTGAGTGTCAACGTAATGTCTGGCAGCAGAAGATGGGGGAAGATCAAGAAAGGAAGAGTTAGAACACAATGGAATTTGTATGAAACGCATGAATAGTGACAATCGATTGATGTTTTGCAACAGGAACAGTCCAGTTCGATATGATGGACTGATATTTTGCAAATGAACGATTTACGATATGGTTTTCCAATTTTACTGAGTAACTCTGTAATTTTCGCTAAATACAATCCGGTTGCCCCACCTGTGTTCTCGTTCAGTACACTACTATTACTACTATTACTACTACTACTACTACTAACAGTAATAATAATAATAATGATAATAATATATTCTGACAATAATTAATACAGAATTCCTGTCAGTTTACAGGAATGATTAGCTTGATATTAGATAGAAGTATCTAATGTAGAGGATAGATATGTCACAATACATTTTTTGAAGAGTTCTAATTCCAAATAAATATTGATATCATCAACTGAACAAATCCAACCATGTTGAAGACGTGAATATTGACCATAATGACAGTATATTTATCACATAAAACAAAAAACGGTTAGTAAATGGAATCTGTCTCACACAGAAGACGAGCTATAGGCTTCTGAGTAATAACCAATCTCACCTTGTGCAGACTGACACGTTTTCATTGAAGAGTTGTGGAAATTGTTGAGTTGCCTTGAAATCATAAGGTTGCACAACACCTTGTATTGATCAAAGTTAGACATTAAGACCGCTGGGTGTCAGCTCAGTGGTCTAGACGTTAAGTGTTCACGCGCGAGACATAGAACGTTCTGGGTTCGACCCCCTGAGAGCGGGGGTTGTGGATAAGCACTACCACTGATGAGTCCTTCTATTGGGACGGAACGATCATTCAGTGCTACCAGGTTTTTAGTGTTGTTCTATCAATGATCGATTCATGATTTCATTGTATCATGTTATTTGTTTTGATTACATAATCATCGCCATAATCATTATTACTAGTATTTCTTGTGTTGCTTTTCTATAGAAAATAGTCAAATTGAAAAATGGTCATTTAAATGCTACACAAAGAGACTGTCTAATGGATAAATGCACGAATGAGAATAAATCCGGTTCACCATGGTTCAACATGACTACTTGTTGTACAAAGAAGGATTTATGCAATGAATCCAATAGAATATCACCATCATCATCATCATTATTTGGAATGAATATTCAATTCATCTGGTTATTGTTTAGTGTTTGGATATGGTCAAATTATTGATTAGAATTAAATATACTCTTTTTTTTCTAAAAATTGTTGTTGTTTCTTTCGGTTAGTGATGATATGAAACAATGGTAGTGTTGAGCAGTCAGGCAGTTACAACGTTAAACTTCGTACGTACGTACATCAGTTCAAGTTACCACATCACATTATAAGCAAAGTGAGCTGGAATTGCTAATTCAAATCTCATACTAGTGTAGAGGGAGTAGAAGTATTAGCGGTAGTGGGGTAGATAAGGGTTCGAGGATATTATTCAAGAAGTAGAATCCAGTAAAATCAATTCAAAAAGAGGAAAAAGGTCATGAGGAGTTCAGAAGATAAGAATTTGAGAGTAGACTAAGAATAAATGCAAATGTGCCATTGAAAACGATTTTGAGTGGAGTAACTGAAAGTCTCTAACCATCGGTTAATGTTGTTTCACGGATCAAAACCAGTTAGTCTACACCTGATATCATGACTCTGTCGTCCAGTAGTCAATCACTTCAAGGACTTATGTCATGCCTCGGTTTGGGCGTCCCTAGTTTTCTCACAGTCTATCCCTACATCAGAAAACATCCATCGTCGAGGTAGTCGGTGGTTGGGCATATGTAGCACATGTCTCAATCACCTCAACTAGTGGAGATTCACTACTTCATCTATTGATCTGCCATCCCTATCCATTGGCCATTTCACAAACCCATCATTGTTTACTTGACTGAACATACTCCAAATTTTCTAGGTTCAAGTGTCCATATTACCTTGAACAGTTTAGTGGCTCAGCATCTAATCAACTGTAGGTATATAATCAGTAATTACCAGTCAAACAATATTACCAACCAAGTGATTTTGTTGGTTTATGTGCTACATCTATTCTAAAAAGTCACAGTGAGACTGCTGCATTTTTCGATAGGATGATCCGATTGTTGGTTCCTACACTTGATTTCGTTTCTGCTGATGTTAGGATATTCATTCAATATCCTAAGAGAATTATTGGTCACTTCCTATTGGTTAATTCGTACTGGTCAATATTATGGTCGTCCTAGATATCAAAGTCACCTACTCCAATGTTGTTTCTTATTGGTTGTCCTGGCTATCAATGTCACAGACTTCAATGCTGTTTCCTGTTCGACCTAAATGTATAAATAAGCATTATCTGTGACATTTTTTAAACCGGACGCGGACCCGGATCCTTAATCCGGGATCCTCATCCTCTTCTGGACTCAGACCTCGTACTTTCTGGATGCTTATAGAATACAGGTACTATTTCACATCCAAGTCTTCTTATTTTAACTCAATATGGGGGTTGGGATAATCGGATTAGAGTAGCATGTCGTGTCACCAGATCCTCGATCCTCTTTCTCGTATTCCGACTAAGGTATACTCGTAGTATTTCAAGTATATCAAGATGACGTGTTTACGTGCAGGTGTAACAGCTGATGAGTTAGGTTGATTTGTTTTGATGAAGTTGAATGGATGGTCATTCTTGTGAAGTATAGACAAAAGATATTTTCCTTCATTGATTCAGAGACTTGAAGCCTCGATTTTACCAGTAATCAAACCAAAAATTTGTGTTCGCTATGTAGTCCACATATTTGTCGTCATCAAAATGAACAAGCTGGAGGACACCTACAATCGGATCAACAAAGTCTCTGATGACATGAAATTCAAAGTGCAAAAAGATTCAGACAATAAATTACCATTCTTGGAATCACTAATCACCAGAAGTTGCACAGGAAAACTGCAAACTCAAGTTTATCGGAAGCTAACCTGAACAGACCTAATTCTCAACTACAGCAGCGAAAACTCAAGAACTCACAAAGTCAGCTGCGTACAAACGTTGTTCAAGAGAGCGAAGACACACTGAAGTACAAAAAAACGAGGAAAAACACCTTGTGACTATCTTTCAAAAGAATGGCTATTCACGCATCTTCATCAAAAAATATCAACCGAAATCGTCAACAGAAACAAAATCAACAAACGGATCGTCCTGCTACACATAAAAGACATGTCGGAAATCGAAACAAGGTTACTGAAACCATTTGGAATAGATGTGACACACAAACTAACAGAATCATTTCAATCAACCCTATGTAGACCAAAGGACAGAATGACAAGGGAAGAAAAACCAAACATCATTTACAAAATAAACTGTCCAGACTGGGGAAAAACATTACATCGGATAGGGTGAACATCCTCTTCAGCTTCTCATTCGTGAATATCAATTAGCAGTCATGGGCCATGACATATATTTCCTTATATCAATACATATGTGGAATACATATGCGGACATACATTCGATTGGAACAATATTGATATACTGGATAGAGAGTACAAAGAACACCAGAGAACTTTTAGAAGCTTGGCACTCCGGTCAATCAGCAATCAACAAACACATCAAAATCGGTTCAATTTATCAACCAATCAGAGAAATCATAGATAAACATCGAATCAGGAACCATTTTAAAGGAAGATACTATCAAAATTAAGAGGCAGACAACGACAATCAATTAAGATCAAAGTTAACGGAATAAGTAACGAATCATATTTGAAGAAATTCGAATACTTCATTTCGCCACCTGAAGTTTGTGCCGATGATATTATGTTCGGAAGTAAACAATAAAAGCTGCACAACCATACTATCCAGCTCAAAGTTCGAAACTCTATCAGAGGCTGAGTTGTACTGAACAAAAATGATTCAATAACTTACTATATGAACACTTTCATTCATTATATTATATAATTAGGCACATTTGAAATCATCAACCAATCGTTTTTAGACCACCATTAGAAACCTGGAAGCACTGGACGGCCGTTTCGTCCTGGTATGGGACTCATCATCAGCGCGCATCCACGACTCCTGCTCCTCGCAGAATTCGAACCCGGGACCCTCGGCATTGTAGGCGAAAACCTTGCCATCGGACCACTGGGCCGGTATTCAGCTGTGTTAATGTCTAACTCTGGTTGATCTGGGGATTTTGCGCGACCTCATCCATTTGTCTTTGGTAGTTACTGCCTACACCCGACAGCGTTGAACTCCATTGGTCACGTCTTCTCAGCTAGAACTCCGAGAATTTCCTCACGAAGCTAGTCACTAGTGAGCAGTGTTACGATATTTTGGGGCAGAGTTTTGGAGGTTTGCGTTTTGACACATTTGAAATCATCAATCAAACAATGATTGATTGATGATCTCCGATCAACCTGAATCGTTAATCGACACAAGTCCTCCAACTCTTTATAAAGTTGAGGAAACGATAGGAAATCTGAGGCAAAGGAGAGCAGCGGGTCCTGTTAGGCTAACTCCTAAAATTTTCAAGGATAGTTTGTCCAGTTCTGGCATCAAGATTGATTGGGATCTTAGGTATAATCTGGGAACTAAGACACGACATACTACTCTAATCCGAGTGTCCCAACTCCCATTGAGTGAAAGAAGAAGACTTGATATGAAGTAGAATGTGTATTCTACACGTACCCAGAAAGTACGAGGTCCGAGTTCAGAAGAGAATCAGGATCCCGATCTAAGGATCCGGATCATAAAATATTACAGACTATGCACATTTATACAGTTAAGTCGAATAGGAGAAAACATTTGAAGTATCTGACATTGATAGTTAGGACGACCAATGGGAATTAACCAATGGGACTTGACCAATGGGAATTGACCAATGGAATTAGACTTACGAGAACGATTCTTGTGTGTGAGATAGAAGGGCTAGATCATCTGCAAAGTCTAGATCTTCCTTCTGTATTCAAGCTGTCCTCAGTATCCGGTACTTCTCCTCAGATGTTTTCATCTTCAAAATCCAGTAAACTATCAGGAAAAATTGTATGTATGAAATAAATACATTTTCACATGAAAATGTTAAACCAATCAAGGCAGTTCGAGTCAGTAATCACAATGAAATGAAATAGATTACGTAGCTATACATATAATAGGCAAAAGTACAAGTTGATAATAATAGGAAGACAAGTGTACTGTGATAGTAGTAAGAAAATTAAAATACAATAACAAACGTTTTTGTCAATAGTAGGTCAAACGTGAATAAATAGACTTAAAATAATCATTACAGAACATTAAACCATTACGTAATAAGAAGTGTATACATAATGAGATAGTGAAGAAGAATATAAACGCAAAGAGGTAGAAAATTACAAACAAATACCAGGATGTGAAAATAATGCGAATAATAGTAAAAATCAGATCAAAATACAAGAAAAATTCTTTTTAAAAACGTTGGTTAAGTCATATCCGGCCACGGAAAAGATAGGGCTGTCACGAATTTCTTCTGAACACATTAATTGGGGTTGAATGTACAAATTCCTATTGCTTCTGCTATGTGTATGAGACGGAATGGAACTCCTTTGGGAAGTGATGGAGATGTACAATAGATCACCCGAAAAGATCTAGACTTATCTACAACATGACCACTATCAACCAGGTGTGCTAAGATAGAACTGAGAATGGTTTTTGACTGACGCTTCGAAAACCATGCTGGGAGATGTTCACTCATTCATTGGTTAATTTGCCTGGTAGTGAGCCCGATACAGCTATCTCCGCAGTAGCAGCTGAATTTATAAATGCACATAGAGGAGACCAATTGAGGTAACTTATCCGCTGGTCGACTTCAGAAGGTCAACGCAATACTAATAATCACATCTGGCTTCTGATTTCTCCTTTCTTATTGATCGATAGAACATATATACAAAGTTAGTAAGTATTTACATTTCATCATCGATTCGGGTTATAAATATGATCACAAAAGTAATTATCCAATCTATAATTATTTCCTAGTTTGTGAACAAACAAATTTAATCCAAATTATTTATCATTTAACAGAATATTTTGACCTACAATTCTTGTTTAAATTGAATAGATATGTTTCATGCGATAATTTAAATGCGTTAACTTTTTGTTACACATGCACTTAAACATGTCATTTGAGACGCTTGAACTATTACGAGTTTACCTTAGTCGGAAACTAGAGCGAGGATCGAGGATACGGCGACACGACATGCTACTTTAATCCGAGTGTACCAACCCCCATTGAGTGAAAGAAGAAGACTTGATATGGAATGGAACCTGCATTCTACAAGCATGTAGAAAGTACGAGGTCCGAGTCCAGAAGAGAACCCGAATCTGGGTCCGGGTCATAAAACGTTACAAATAATGCGTATTTAAACATTTAGGTCGGATAGGAAACAGCATCGAAGTCTGTGACATGGACAGTTAGGACGACCGATAGGAAATAAACATTTGAAGTGACATTGATAGTCAGGACGACCAATAGGAAACAACATTGGAGTACGTGACTTTGATATCTAGGACGACCATAAAATTGACCAGTAGGAATTAACCAATAGGAACTGACCAATGATTCTCTAAGGATGTTGGATGAATATCCTAACACTTTTATCTATTCAGACAATTGTCAGGAAATCATTTTGAGGTTATTCTAAAGGTTTTCTACATTAATCGACAACCTGATGTACAATTTTTAAAAGTCGAAGCAAAGTTGTGACAACAATTTTATTTCAAAAATACCTCACATCAAAAGACAGAAGAATTAACAAGTGTCATGAGGGTAATATAGCTAGTAACTAAATAAACATCAGTCTATGCAATGTAAGTATGAAACATTTAAGCAAACACAAGATATAATTTACGTAGGCTGTCACATACAATCAATAATGTATGTTTGTACAGCCATGAGTAAATATATCTATCTATCTATCTATCTATGTATATTTAGATAGACGCATAAATATTAAGTGATTCACAACGGATCAAAATAACACTTTTGGTCTGTTAAATAGCTTGATTATATAACTTATTGTAATGTTGATAAACATAGACAAACTCATATTGTAAGGCAAGTGCTAGTCGACTGATGGAGAAGCATTTGGAGATGTAAAATCCTTCACATTGCCTGGGCAGTATCATTGATGAGCAAGGTGGATCTGATGAAGATGTGAAGGCAGGGATTGGCAAAGCAAGCACAGCATTTCTACAATTGGACAACATTTGAAACCCGAAACAACTGTCTGTCAACCAACACCAAAATCATAATTTTCAATACGAACGTCAAGATCGTTCTACTGTACGGAGCGGAAACTTGGATAACTACGAAAACCATCATCTACAAGATACAAGTGTTCATTAACATCTGACTACGCAAGATACTGAGGATCTGTTGGTCAAACATCATCACCAACAACCTACTATGGGAAAGAACAAAGCAGATTCTAGTGGAGGAAGAAATCAGGAAGTGGATAGGACACATATTGAGGAAAGCACTCAACCACGTCACAACATAAGCCCTCACTTGGAATCCTCGAAGCCAAAGGAAAAGAGGAAGACTAAGGAACAGATTACGCCGAGAAATAGAGAAAGACACGAGAAGGACAATTGGATAGAACTAGGAAAGAGGGCTCAGGACAGAGTAGGCTGGAGAATAATGGTGAGTCGCCTATGCTCCATAGGGAGTAACAGGCGTAAGTAAAAAAAATATTATATAAGGCTGAAAGGAGTACATATTATCTGATTCTAAACTCTCACATTCAAGTTAACTGCACTTCGGGCAATAGATTATTGGTATTATAGGGTTGTGGAGATTGTTGAGTTGCATTGAAATAATCAATTGATAATTGTTTGGTTGGTCACATGTGACTAGTTTCGTGAGGAAATTGCAGGAGTTCTGGTGAGGAACGATGGCCAGTGGAGTTCACCCGTGTTCAATGTGAAATAGTTACCCACAAAAGACAGAGGATGAGGTCACGCAGCATAGTGGGTTGATTAAAATTAAACATTATTAATTCAGTCAGATGCCGGTTCAGTTAAATGTTCACGCAATAGATAGAATGTGTCGGGCCCGATTCCTGCATGTGGTGCATGTGGGGATGTGAAATGCTGATGAGACCCAGACTAAGACGAGACGGCCGTTTAGTGCTTCCAGGTTTTGAATGGTGATCTAACATTGATAGATTCATGATTTCAGTTGTGATGCTTCTTGCTCTAATAAGGCCTTATTATAAGAACATAATTTCAATTTATTGGTAAGTAAAAATGTATTCTAGTTGTATGAAAGCTAATAATACTACTCCATTGTTAAAATCTAAGCTTTAATTAAAAAAATTCAATAATGACAAGTCAAGTGTTCAAGTCGTTTACGCAGAGTTACACAACTCTGGATATATATCAGTAATTGATATGCTTGCAGCTTTTACGAGTTTATCTTAATCGGTATCTATGGACGTTAACCTCTGCTGATGTTCCCATAGCCGTACTCGGTATCGATTCCCTACAGCTCTATGAATGGTTATTCGATTCACCTGGGCTGTAGTTAATCAGTACTTCGTCCAATATCAAATACATGGGTTTTAACGCTCAGACAGATGTGTACCGAATCACCAATATATACATTTTGCATTATTACTTATTTCATGGTATAGTTGATAAATTCCCCAAAGTAACTAAACCGAGGAGATTCTATCGGTGATTAATTATGTGGTAAGCCAGATCGTCGCCTGTAGACCCCTAATCACGGCAAAACCTCGCCGACTGGCACTAGACAAATTGGTTTTTTCTAAGCGCGAGTTTGACAGTTTACTTGCTATATGTATTCTTCGTCTATCTCACAGTCCTTAAGCCTCCTCTCTCCATTCGGTTCGCAAGAAAGATGGCATTAATTGGAGATAACAAGACGATTACAGAGCACCAACGGCAGATATCCGGTGTTCCGCCTCTAAACTTGTATACGGCAAGACATTGCATCTGGCCGAGGAATTTTTCACACCACGGAGTAGTGATTTTATGTATATCAGATAACGTCCATCGACTACCTGCGTAGATGCGAACACTACCTCCGGTGTGAATTAGAATATAACATCGACAGGTCGCTCCTCCTCGAAAGTTATTTACCTGTCCATATGTTTTCATACAAGTAGGTTCGGTACACAGACCTTTGCAACAGCCTTACGAAGGATAATTACACGTGATCTCTCGTCACGAAAAGATCTTCAAGGTTAATGGACACAGTTAGCATTGATCGCCTCATACCAGCACACGTCAATGACAGTGCCCTAGCTGGTAAGTCGAGATTCAATGCTGGACTCGTCCAACTAACTAGCGGGATCCCTATTTCTCCTTCGGATCCTACTCCAGATATATCAGAGACCTCATCCTCACGTCCCAGTCAACAGCACAAGTCATCTGCCCTATCTACGGATGAGACTCTGGTCTCAAGTCCAGACCAGCAGACCACGCCGCCATTGACTTCGGATGAGATTGCAGGCTCACGAGGTAGCGCTAGACTATCGTCTCGCATTCCGGTCGCCGCGTACACCTGCCTGTACGTTTTCGCGACTGACCACCCAATCAACAACGGACACAGAAAAAGACATTATCCTCATACTACATGCATGCTAAACCTTTCTCTGTTTCTTTATTTTTTTTTTCTATCCTGAGCCCATGCCTCCGACCATTGCCCTGTTGGTACCGTCGACTTCAGTCAACCGTGGCGAAAGCTGGCCTGATCACCCACACTCTTGTCAATGCACTCAGTCGATTTTCTGGTTCCGAACATATCTGGCATACGTATGCTTTCGAACTTAATCGTCCTGGCTCCTTCACTCAATCTGGTTCCGTCCTACGTCTGCGGCGTTTTCTAGTCCGGACACCTACGAACGCAATCTCCAGACTCTGGATACGAGCCACGCTGGTGTGGCACGCCAGCTCGAGCAGCAAACCTGATACGTTACTATTGGTACAGTTCAACGCAGAAGACTTTCGGTGACAGCTTGAGCTTCATTGGTCACTTCCTGTCCGTCAACCCTTCCGCACTACGATCACACGTTGACCGATCAGCCCCTCCCCGCACGAAGACCCTACGTATCGAAAGTGTACACCCTTTCTAGGTGGGGCTGATGTAGTGGAACACTTCCACTAAGAAAACGCGATTGGTGAAAAATAAACACTTATTATTGCACTGGTTTTGTTTAATTGTACCAAGAACACTTACTTACAGCGACCTTCTTTTTTCGCGTTGCCGTCATCATTCCTAACTTGCTGCTCACTTTATCGCCCTCTTTCTCCTTCAAATATATTCTTTACCGTGGATTTACTTCTGCTTATCGTGACGGGATAGTAATTAGTATTTAGTGGTGATCAGAATCAATCTCGACTCGGTCACTACTAAAGAGTATTGAAACTTCATCAGTTGAGGTGGTTGGGACATATGTTACGTATGCCTAACCACCGCCTGCCTCGACGAGCAATGTTTTGTCGTGCAGAAGTAGGTTGGAAGAAAACTAGGGGCCGTCAAACCAAAACATGGCACAAATCCATGAAGTTATTGAAAACTGGTGTGAGTCATGTTGGTGAGTATAGACTACCTAGTTGGGGTCCGCGAGACAACAGTGACCGATAGTTAGAGACCTTGAACGACATGGTTCGAAATCGTTTGCAACGGCACAGATGCATTCATTCATTATGTTATCTCATATTATAACCTTCTGAATTCCTCATCACCTTTATTTTTTTTCTTTTTAAGTTTATTTCACCAGATTCTACTTCTTGAATAATATCGTCGAACCCTAATCTCTGCTACTACTGCTAATTCTCCTACTATCTCTACCTTTATGGGATTAGAAGTGACAATTGCATCTCTGTGCTAATGTAGTATGGCAACCTGAACTGATGTACGTGCGTACGTACGAAGTTCTACGTTGTTATTGGCTTGACTTGCATACCTGATCCTTTATGGTTAGGTTTGTGTTACAAAAGTGATCAATACATCCCAGTGTCAAAGATTGGCATCTTATCTTTAGACGATAGCAGCTTTTCTGTTGGTAATTGTCTACGTGAATTATTCCAACTTTTGGTCACACTAGTTAATCCAATTATTTCAAGGTGTGATAAACACATAGTTTGAAATTTGTCAATTATACACAAGTAACATTGATTGTTTTTGTAATAAATGTATTTGTAGGCTTTTTTTCAATCACCTACTCTATTTGTTACATGTTTAGTTTATTTTTATATAGAACAATAAATGTTGAGTCACATTTAATAAAATTGAGGAGGCTGAGAAGCCATTCGCCATGTTTTCTGTTTGTTTAAATGAATTCTTTCAACACCATTCGTATTCAACCGTTAACTCGAGTATAATATACGAAATTAAATGAAAAATCCATCGGTCACGGATCATTCATTGTTGTCTGTCAGTCAGTCAGTTGCAACGTAGAACTTCGTATGTACGTACATATGTTCGGCTTGCCATATCAATTAGAACAGAGATGTAATTGTCAGTTCAAATCCCATAGAGGTAGAGATAGTTGGAGTATTAGCGGTAGTGGAGAAGAGTAGGGTTCGAAGATATTATTTAAAAAGTATAATTCAGCGAGATAGCTGTAGAAAGATAAAGGTGATGAAGAATTCAGGTTATAATTTGAGAGAACACAATGAATAAATGCACCTGCGCCAGTGCAAACGATTCTGAGCCATGTCATTCTAGATCTCTAACCATCGGTTACTATCGTCTCGCGGACCCCAACCAGGTAGTGTACACTCACCAACGTGACTTAATCCACTTGTCAGTGTCTTCATGGATTTGTGCCATGTTTTGGTTTGACGGCCCCCAGTTTTCTTCCAACTTCCTCCTATTGTTGTTTGTAATGGAATCGATTCTCAGAAAAAGGGGACTAAAGCACTTTCCTATTAGGTATTTTGAGTTAATAATCTTCATTTTGACTTCCAGAATGTTATAAAGCTGCTATGTAGCTATTCGGAATCGTACTGATTGACCAAATTCAGATATTCCAATACGACCCCAAATACTGTACCCAAATCTCCAATATATCAGAACATAACACCGCCAGATGAAGTTGTTTATGGAGTTGAGTACAGAAGCAATGAAGGAAACATAAGCTTTACAGATAATGCATATTTATACAGTTAGGTCGAATAGGAAACAACTTTGAAGTCTGTGACATTGAGAGTTAGGACGACCATAATATTATTGACCAGTAGGAATTGACCAATAGAATTAGACTTACAAAAATAATTCTCTTAGGATATTTAATGAATATCCTAACACAGACCTTTTGAAACTCAATTAAAATTTGTTGTTTTAACTCCACAATAACTCAATTGAATATACATTATCATTTACAGTTGTTTTATTGACTAACTATAATACTTTTTTTTCAGTCATTATTTTATTTATTAGAATCCTATTGCTTCCAGTTAATAATGGCAACATGAACTGATGTACGTACGTACGAAGTCCTACGTTGCTATTGATTGATTGATCGAGTTAATAAATCATTGAATAGAAATTACGTAATCTATTTGAAACTATATAATTATTACGTCACATTCCTAATCGAAAAGTATAACTCCGCCTGTAGTCCCTTCGGGGCTACTGCCGGTCCCAAGCCCGGATAAAGGAGGAGGGGTTGGCGCCCCCATCCCAACTAAAACTAACTTGCCAAAAAACGCTAACCAGAAAAAATAATTCAAACCATTTTAACTCTGCCCTGGGAGTTGAATTGTGACGTCGCGTGATGAAAGCCGAGTTCCCTCGGAAGTCACGGGGCCGATGCCTCTTCTGACAACCAGAGCAACCATCTTTTTAGGTACATGGAACGTTCGTACATTGTGGGAGACTGGAAGACTATTTCAAGTTGCGGCAGAAATGAAAAGATACAACCTCGAGGTGCTCGGCATCAGTGAAACGCATTGGACACAGGTAGGACAACTGAGACTAGCTCCAGGGAAACTGCTGTTATACTCTGGTCATGAAGAGGAAAATGCTTCACATACACAAGGAGTTGCAGTGATGCTGTCCAAACATGCACAAAAGGCACTGATAGGATGGGAATCTCATGGACCCAGGATCATTAAAGCATCCTTCAAAACAAAGAAAGAGGACATTACAATGAACGTCATCCAATGTTATGCACCTACCAATGACTACAATGACGACGTTAAAGATCAATTCTACGAAAGGCTGCAAATAATCGTCGAGAAATGTTAACCAAAGGATTTGACGATTCTTATGGGAGACCTGAATGCCAAGGTTGGCATGGAAAACACTGGATATGAAGACATCATGGGACGACATGGACTGGGAGAAAGGAACGAAAATGGTGAGAGATTTGCAAACCTATGTGCCTTCAACAAACTAGTCATCGGCGGCACAATATCCCAACACAAACACAAAGCCACATGGATTTCACCGGATCACACTACTCAGAACCAAATCGACCATATCTGTGTCAAAAGAATTCAGAAGGACGATGGAGGATGTGAGAACCAGGAGAGGACCTGGCATAGCCTCAGATCACCAATTGCTGGTCGCCAAAATGAAACTGAAACTCAAGAAGCACTGGACAACGGGGCAGACAACATCACACAAGTTTAATACGGCCTTTCTTCGGGATACCGTAAAACTCAACGAATTCAAGATAGCCCTCAGCAACAGGTTCCAGGCCTTGCACGGTATACTCAATGGAGAGGACGCAACATTGGAGAACAATTGGAAAGGGATCATGGAGGCAATCACTTCAACATGTCATGAAGTTCTGGGCCGCAGGAAGTACCGCCACAAGGAATGGATCTCTGTTGATACTCTTGCAAAAATTGGAGAAAGGAGGAACAAAAAGGCAGTAATCAACGTCAGCCGAACAAGAGCAGAAAAAGTTACCGCACAAGCCGCATACACAGAATCAAACAGGGAATTGAAGAAGAGCATCAGAGCTGAAAAACGAAAATATGCGGAAAATCTAGCAATGACGGCGGAAAAGGCTGCAAGAGACGGAAACTTGAGGCAATAGTACGAAACAACAAAGAAGCTGGCTGGAAATTATCGTAAACCAGAGCGACCAGTGAAAAGCAAGGAAGGCAAAGTAATCAGCAACACTGAACAACAGCGAAATAGGTGGGTAGAGCACTTTAAGGAACTCTTGAATCGACCAGCTCCACTGAACACACCCAACATCGAAGCAGCATCCACGGACCGCCCAATTAATATTGGCTCACCTACAATAGAAGAGATCAGTATGGCCATCAGACAAATCAAGAGCGGCAAAGCAGCAGGACCAGACAACATTCCAGCAGAGGCAATGAAAGCAGATGTGGAAGCAACTGCGAAAATATTTCACATCCTCTTCAAGAAGATTTGGGATGAGGAACAAGTACCATCAGATTGGAAAGAAGGATACCTCATCAAAATACCAAAGAAAGGCGATCTCAGCAAGTGTGAGAACTACAGAGGCATCACTCTTCTTTCAATACCAGGCAAAGTCTTCAACAGGGTATTGTTAAACAGAATGAAGGACTTCGTAGACGCCCAACTTCGAGATCAACAGGCCGGATTTCGTAAGGATCGATCATGTACTGACCAAATTGCTACATTACGGATCATTGTGGAACAATCAATTGAATGGAACTCACCACTCTACATCAACTTCATCGACTACGAGAAAGCATTCGATAGCGTGGATAGGAAAACACTGTGGAGGCTTCTTCGACACTACGGTGTGCCTGAGAAAATAGTTAACATCATACGGAATTCTTATGATGGATTCAACTGCAAAATCGTGCACGGAGGACAGCTAACAGACTCGTTCGAGGTAAATACCGGTGTGAGGCAAGGTTGCTTACTCTCACCCTTTCTCTTTTTTCTGGTGATCGACTGGATTATGAAGATGTCGACATCTGGAGGGAAGCACAGTATCAGACGGACAGCCAGGATGCAGATAGATGATCTGGCTCTTCTATCACAAGAGCAGGCGACCAGTGTAGCAGAAGTCTCTGCAGCAAAATGGGAAAAGCAAAATTCTCCGATGCAACACAACACGCACCAACCAAATCACGCTTGATGGAGATGCCTTGGACGACGTTGACACCTTTACATATCTGAGCAGCATCATCGACAATGAACGTGGATCCGATGATGTTAGGGCGCGGATTGGCAAAGCAAGGGCTGCATTTCTACAATTGAAAAATATCTGGAACTCCAAAAAAATATCAATCAACACCAAAATCAGGATTTTCAATACAAATGTCAAGACAGTTCTACTGTATGGAGCGGAATCTTGGAGAACTACGAAAGGCATCATCCAGAAGATACAAGTGTTTATTAACAGTTGTCTACGCAAAATACTTCGGATTCGTTGGCCAGACACGATCAGCAACAACCTACTGTGGGAGAGAACAAACCAGATTCCAGCGGAGTTGGAAATCAGGAAGAAGTGGTGGAAGTGGATAGGACACACATTACGAAAAGCACCTAACTGTGTCATAAGACAAGCCCTCACTTGGAACCCTCAGGGCAAAAGGAAAAGAGGAAGGCCAAGGAACATATTAAGCCGAGAAATAGAGAAAGACATGAGAAGGATGAACAAAAATTGGACATAATTGTAAAGGAAAGCCCAGGACAGAGTTGGTTGGAGAAAACTGGTGGGCGGCCGATGCTCCGTTGAGGGTAACAGGCGAAAGTAAGTAATGATGAAAAACTAATGGAAAAGAGATTTATTCATTCTGTTTATCTTTTTACTATATTTAAATCATGAACCGACAAATTTTGGACCACTTCTATTAGAAACCAGGAAGTACTGGACGGCCATTTTGTCCTAGCATCGAACTCATTAGCACTGCGCATCCACTACTCTCGCTCGCACAAGTCGAACCCAGGACCCACTGTCTTGCATGCCAACGCTTAATCTCTAGACCACTGAGCTGGCATCCAACGGTGTTTTAGAACTTCGAACAACCCATGCTCTTGAGCAAATTGATCCAGTTTCAAATGAATACTGCTTTACGTCCGACAGGGTTGAATTCCACTGATCATGACTTCTAGATGTGTCTAAACGAGAATCTCCGATACATGATTGAATTTATTTTACGCACATCTGTTGCGAAAATATCATATAGACACATAAGTAACATGTGCGTGATATTACGACTCATTCAACAACGAATTCCACATAAACCTACAATAACACCTTTGTTGATGGCATAGCAAAATACAAGGGGCGGCTTCGCTCCGCAAAAAGATCCAAGTAATACTTTATACTACTTATTTTAAATTAGTAGTATTTATAAAATAAGAGACATAAATAGCATGACAGTAAAACGACTGTAAAACAGTCGAATGGTGTCGATCTATAAAGATTAGATTCTACTGATCTCACGTGAAGCACGAGATACAGTGGACAGCTCGGATACGGCTGGATAATTTGAACTTCGCAGATGATCTACCTCTCCTATCCTATCCACGAACAAAAAATGATGACGGAAAATTTAGCATCAGCCTCTGCAGCTGTAGGTCTCAACATATACAAAGGGTAAAGCAAGATACTGCAGTACAACACAACATGCACCAATCCAATCATAATTGATGGAGAAGCATAGAGAGATGTAAGAACTTTCACATAACTGGGTAACATCAATGATAAACAAGGAGGACCTCATGCAGATGTGAAGATACGGATCAGCAAAGCAAGAGCAGCAAATAAAGAACATCACGAACTCAAAACAACTATCAACTAACACCGAAGTCACAATCTTAATATGAATGCCAAGGCAGTTCTACTGTATGAGGCGGAAACTTGGAGAACTATCAAAGCCATCATCCACAAGATCTAGGTGTCTTTAACAGTTTTTTACGCAAAATTCTGAGGATCCGTTGACCAAGTATCATCAGCAACAATCTACTGTGGTAAATAACAAAACCAAATTCTAGCTAAGGAAGAAATTAGGAAAAAGCGCTGGGGGTGGATAAGACACAGACTACGGAAATCACCAAACTGCATCGCGAGGCAAGCCCTAACTTGGAATCCTCAAGGCTAAATAACACATTACGCCGAGATTTGGAGACAGACATGAAAAGAATGAAAAGCGGTAGGGTAAACTGGACAGGAAAGTCCAGGACAGAGATGGTTAGAGAATGCTAGTCGGTGGCCTATACTGCATTAGGAGTAACAGCAACAGTGAAATCTAATTCATTAGATTATATCGTCTATATTTGATAATTTTGTATGATCAAAAAATCTGTTGGAAAATAATTGTATATTGTAAATTATTCTTGTTACAAAAATATATCAATATAAGAAGCTGTCTAACTAGTATTCACTGCGACTCAATTCTTCTTGTTTTTGACGGTGGACCGTCTTCCTCGTCGCTAGAGATAACCAATTGAGGACTGTGGTCTCGGGGTGGATGAGCTCGTTTTAACGATTTACCACTGGGCTCTTCTTTATTGTGATCTAATACAACACAATCACTACAAAACAATGTGTAACAAAAGAAAAAATTGGTTTTTTTAGACGTTGATTAGAATATAAAATAGTCTAGTAGTGAAATAAATAAGAGACTTTTCGGTTATTCTAGTTTTGTACGTGGTAGAGCACTATGAAAAGTTTTATGATGTGATAATATGTAATATGTGATAACCTGCTATGTGAGGACTAAAACGATATTTCTGAGTTACAAATTGAAACTTCATTTTATCTATGGTGGCTTACGTAACTAGCAGAAGTATTACATTTTAAATGAAATGAATATTGAAAGGCCCATACATGAACTCGTGATCAGTTACTGAGTTACGTGGGATCAAACTTACTGATATCTTAAATAATATCAGTTAGTTATGATCAACGCAGAGATTAGCACAAATATGTTACGCCAAGTTCCAATGCCACATCAGTACGGTAGGATGAAATTAAAAAAGTGAGCAGAAAAGGACTTGATAATGAGAAAGAATGAACATTGAAAATATAACTCGAAAAGACGGAATGAAGAAGTATGTGTGAATGAACACTGGATACACTTAGACCTATGTGACGGATTCTAAGCTAATCCAGCCAATCTTACCAACGAATGAGCATAGATGTCTTCTGAACCGTTAAAACAGAACAAATATTGGGAAGGTTGAAGCTCTTAGTATTATTTTCCGGATCATTATTTACATCTTTACTGTTGCATTTGTGTGTTCACCTTAACGTAAGCTTTCAGTGGACTTATTGACTGCTGTTATATTTTTTATTATTCCCTGGTTACTGCTAATTAGTTTTGTCCTGCTTGCTCTACCCTTTGTCACTTAATAGTAAGAGTTTGCTTAAATTATAGTTTCTCATTTAGTATGCTGTATAGCTGTATAATGTGCTGTATATTGTTGCACGCGTATTGAAGCACATGAATTGGGTACCATAAAGAACCAATGTATATTCTATAGTCATCTGATTGACTACTGGGTTAAAAGGACCATCAATAAAAGTGAAGGCCTTGGTTGATATTCGTTGATTAATGAGTAAATTCGTGAAAAAAGTCACTGGTCCGTCTGGAAACATAGTACGTGATGTCAATTAGTTAGGCCACAAACAAACCAGTTTTCCGAAATAGCACGAGCACATTTGAAATGATATCCCATGAGATAGATACAGTGAATTATAATCGTGTAATGGCTAAGACTTAGTCTCATTAATTTGATTTAATTTAAACATAATTATTGATACTAAAGGGGCACCTAAATATGTATGCGCAACACAAATCATTGGGTTTGTGATTAGGCTAGGATATTGCTTGAATGACGAAACCAAAGCAGACGGATTCCCCAGGGGGCCACACCTCCAACCCTTGACACAAAAGTCTAACCCACAAGACAATTGGGCAACGTAAGGAGATACAGGTCATGGTGGCTGATGACCAGTAATAGGTTCATACGCGATTTGCTTCATCGAGATCCTGGAGCCCGTCTCCATTAATTTTACACCTACACCGCACTGACCTAAATTGATGACATTTTTTGACCAAATAAACTTACTAGCTTGTGTGAGTAGTGCTATAACTTGTTTCAGGACTGTTATCAACACAACTCATACTCTGCAAACAAAATGGTGTGGTTATATGAACTATTCCAACCCATTCCAAATCTACAACTATTGTAGATACCTAACTGATCACTAGCAAAAATTTAGAGTCGTTGGATAACGTCAAGACGTGAGAGCAAGGGAATTAAATGAATCGTCTTGGCTCCTGGGTAAAATAGATTGTAGTTCTAACTTTAGCGAACGACGATCAAAACACAATTACAGGATACCTGAAGCACTAGTTGAGAAAAATCAAAACACATGACGTATTATGATTTAAAACTGGGAGCTTTTGGAGTTAACAATAATCTCGGGGAATTTTTTCGCCTCTGTTACGTTAATAAACATGAATAACGTATTATCGATTAACGTTAATAAGGTTTGAATAGTTATTTACACTTACTTGTCTTTTATCGAGCGAACAGATAATCTGTGTGTGGGAAACTGACGAATATGCCATGATGAATCGGAAGCTTTCACTACATATGGTATGTAAGGAGTCTGACAGTCTGTAACGCACAGGCTGAGAGGATCACCTTGATCATTTAGGGTAGGCAAAACACGAGAGAACAGTGAATCTGGTTTTTTTACCAACCGTTTCATAAACTTCCGAAGGAATTTTTCCACCTGAGGGTTGGAGGTGTCTAGAAGCATTTTAGAACTGTAACCTGGAGGGATTTGAACTACTGATATGATGTAGTCGTCAAGGTTCATTCTCGTAAATAACTTGAAAAGATGGACTTTAAACGAATAGTCAACAGTGAAAATACTCTTATTTGATTAGGAATTAGTTAAACTGGACCAATTAGTTGTGTTTATAAACACAAAATCAAACTACTTCCTTGGGTGATCGAAATACCTTGACAGATTAATTCCTGAACGACTTTGACTGAATTAATAATTCAAAGCCAGCAAAATATCACAAACAATAAGAAAACTTGACAAAACAGTGATTGTGAATGAATATAAAATATTATATCTTTGTGACGCGCGAGTACCAAGCTGATAAATTCTTCGAACTCTTGCAGCAATGTGATAAATAAAAATTATTAATCGTATGCGCTTCGAATTTAGATGACCTAATAAGCAAGACAAACAGGATCTCAAACCGCTACACTAACGTTAACGTGAGACTGTGGTAACGTTAGTAGTAAATACTGCGCCACTCAATTTCCAATATCTCTTTTACGAACTAGTATAAACCAAACGATTTCTTTGTGCTCAGTTTTTGTCCATTCAGCACGGTTCCAGGTCTTTGTCAGTGTTCGACAGATGGTAGTCTGGCCACTCAACTGCCTAATTTTGATCAGTTGACAGTTATATATGAATTTGTATGTCCCGTGATTTAAGTGATTGTTTTTGGGTTTCTGGATGCCAGCAGCCATCACATTACCATGTTAGAGATCAATTAGTTGCAATATAAGGAATAATAAGGATAAAATTCTGATATTGATGAAAAGGGAAATTTTTCAAAAACAAGTAAATAAATTAATTAACTAATTAATTAGAAGTGGAGATTGTGCAACAGAATAGAAAAGTAAGAAAATGAGAGGAAACAGAGATAATAAGCGAGTTATAATAAATAAGTGATCTGAGGATATGACAATAATAACGGTTGTTAAGTTTCCAGATGTGTCAGGCACAGCTGGTCCAAGCTGGAGATGATAATCCGTTTGTGAATACCTATTTATAATAATAATAATAACAATAATAATAATAATAATATATTCTCCAATAGAAACAAGTCACAAAAGGGATGCCGAATTACAGACAAGACCGAAATGTTAAAATCTCAAACATATTTTTTGTAGAAGGTTGTTGGTTTACGTAAATATCTCACAAGATACACTGACGGCTTATAGATGGCTAAAATCTTTCACATAAAATTGTAGATAACGATTCAGACTATGCAGTGTACAACACGAGAGTTGGTGTGAGTTACGACGGTTGTAGTGCGACAAGCCACTGGTGGTTGAGAACCAGTACAAGGCAAATCCAGTCCTACATATAGCATATATAGCGTTTCGAACGATATGATTCTTCGCGAGAACAAATGTTATCCTCAGACTAAAAGAATCAAGAAAGAAACGGATTCTAGAGGAGGAAGTATATTTGATACTGGCCTCATGATATCGAAATAGCGTCGAAGCAACAGCGCTTACAGAAAGCTAACGTCCAAGCAGGAGACGTGCGAAGAGGAGAATGGGAATAACACGCTTGGCGCGCGAGAGATAGTTTTTTATACAGAAAAACAAGAGGTGTACAGTATAATAATTACTGTCAGAATTAAGTAAAATAATAAATGATTATATCTCAGCAGCTGTGTTTTATTCGTAAAAGTAAATCACTACAAGGTAAATACGCAAATATCTTCTTGTTGATATTCTTCAGGCTCCTAGCTATAGTGACCAAGTCTTAGGCAACTGTTGAAGGTAACATTTAAGGAGTATGATGTTTCTGTCATTGTTTTCTAAGGGTATTCTAAATATTTGGTGGACCATAAAAGATTGCCTCGGGATTGGGTGCGGGTTCCGGAAATAGATGATAAATCTGTTTAGAGTCTAACAATAAATATAATGGTCTACTGAACCTGTTGATTGTGTCACAGATGCGGATAGAAATTGGTGATCTGTTCCACAATAAACTGTATCGCGTTAAAATTAAATGACAACGCAACCATTTTTTGTGATCTGCCAATAGTAATGTATATGCGTTGTTCCTAAATCAGGGTCGTAAAACATAACTAGGCAGGATTTTACAAACGAGAGGCCAGATATTATTTTATGGGGGAGTATTAGGTTGTTTTTTGAACGAAGGCGTAATAAAGGTTCTAAGGAAAGATGTTTGCATCTTTCTGTGGAATCAAGAGTATGCTTCCATCCTAGAAGTCGCCCTATGAAGCTTCTCTGGACATTTTCTACTCGTATCTTGTCTATGATATTCATGTTTGAAAAGATAAGTGAGCAATATTCAATGTAGGGCCTTATATATATATTTTGAAGTATGTAAGCTCACCCTCATTTGTGAAGAAGCTCTTACTTACAATCTCCACCAGCCGTCCAGATTTAGAGATAATAGTAGAGGCATGTTCTTCAAATTTTAGGCTTCCGAAGTAATAAGTACCCAGATATGAGTGTCTAGTATGAGTGTCTGAACTCGACACTTTTGTAAGTAGAGTGGTATTTGATGGTTGTGCTTACTAAGATGTATGATGCTACTTTGTTGTGGTTGAAAGGTAGCTGCCATGTTTCGTTTCAGGTAGATATGTCTTGAAGCTATCCAGTGAAGGGGCAGCAGTCACCAGGGAGCGGACTTCGATTGAGGATGTAAGTTGTTTACGTCATGTGGGGCAGAATGTTCGAGACATGACATTTCGACTGGCTAACTTTTAAATCGTTGTCGACTGCCCATTTTTTTTATTGTTGTAAGGTCCTTCTGGAGTTTTAATGAATCCTCTTAGCTTTTAATGAACGTTTGAGTCATGTGCATGAATTGTTGCTACCGATCTAGTTTTATCTAACAACTCAATAATGAATATCACGACCTAGAATAGTACCCCGATGTTGAGACTCGCCACCTGGCATACTCTCCGTCTATCTTGATACGAAGCATCCTGTTCTCAGATCCAAGATATAAATATATCATTGAAGCCCATCCTCACAACCTACGATATCAAGGGTACATTTGGAGTTGTGTCGAAAGCCATCGAAAATCAAGGAATACTTTGCGGAGTTGTATTTTCGTTCGTGCGAAGAATTCAAGGTCAGACGGAACAAATATAGTTGTAGAAGACGCGGTTTACCTACAAAATATGTAAACATTGTCGGCGCGATTTTACAGCCACGCTCGAGATAGCGAGAATCAAACTTTGGTGCGAACTTTATTCATCAACATGGCTACTGTACTCATTAAAGTATACTTACAGAAAGCAGTGAACAATGAAAGCCTACCAAAACATAAACATCACTAAATTCACTTCACACATGTCAAGAGTCACGTAAGCAGTTATGATGAAGGAAAAATTACAACATAGCAAATATCGCAGCTGCATTTAATTCTACAATGAAGATTATTGCAAAATATATATAATTTAGTGATTAAAGGGATGAAAACATGACCTTTATTGCCAACCGGAAAACTATCAGATAAAATGACAACTCAGAAATTATCCCAGCACTTAAATGCCATATCATTATTAAAGCTAATATCAGTTCGTGATGAAAATCTCCAACTCAAATGTCGAACTCGAAAATCCAACTCTACGTCCTAATACTTGTTCCTCATGCTGATTTACAATTCTCTTGCAACCACACTAAGTCGGTCAATATCCTCAAAATTATCTTGGCACCGCTCAAACATCGTCCATAAAGCATAATTTCACCATTTAATCTTCAGACATCTATCTGCGTTACAAGCAGGTTTTAACTGTCTTCTCTCATATCTCTCCCTGTCATTGATTTACGTGAATCATGCCATGCATTTTGATCTATAAAAGCGTCTGTGGTAGCAGCGACTGGGCGACAATCCGCTGCAAACTTTTTACATGACACTTTAAGAATGCCATCCACCACTACAGAATCTAACAGTGGACAATTCTTTACAATTTTCAGTGAAACTGGTGTTAGGAATCCGACTCTTAGTGTTATTTTCTGGGAAATAGATGGGACTATCACCCATCCTTACTCTGACTTTGGATGAAGTTCAAAAAGCAATGGGAAATCTAAGGTGAATGAGAGCATCAGACCCTGACAAGCTTATCCCTAAGATTTTTAAGGATAGTGGTCCAGTTTTAGCAGATAGATTGACTAGGGTCTTAGGGAGAATAGGGATTTGGACGTAATCCCCATTGAGTGGTCTAAATCACTGGTTGTCTTGGTCTTCAAGAAAGGACAAAAGCTCTCTTGTGACAGTCATGGAGAAATCAAGTTGTCCAATTTAGTGTCTGTAATTCTAGCTTCAATAATACTTCGGCGCTAAAAAAGAGCTCGTGAACAACAAACCCAAGAAAACCAGGCTGTTCTTAGACCGAAACATGTATGTGCATGCTTACTTGTACCTGATAACCCCAGTGAAATATAGGCCGCCGACCAGCATTCTCAGACCAACTCTCTCCTGGGCCTTCCTTTCCACTTCTTTCCTATCGCTGTTCATTCCCCCCATGACTGCTTCCGAATCGCGGAGTAATTTGTTCTTTGGTATTGAGGGTGCTTACCTCAACTGTGTCCTGTCCACTTCTAGCGCCTCTTCCTGATTTCTTCCTCTGCAGGGATCTAGTTTGTCCTCTCCTACAGTAGGTTGTCGCTGACAGTATCTGGTCAGCAGATCCGAAGTATTTTGCGTAGACAACTGTTAATCAATACTTTTAGCTCCTCAATGATGGCTTTCTTAGCTCTCTTAGTTTCCGCTTCATATAGTAGAACTGTATGTGTGTCATCCTAGAAATAGGGTAGCTCCTTAATAATCTGATTAATAGTCTCAGTACGCCTAGAAGTTAGCTAAATTTATTTGGGTTTCCCTCTGCGTGAATAAGTAAGTGTATAGATACCTTGAGCTGTGACTAAGAATATGACATGGAATATTACGTGAGTTCTTCCAACTATTTTGAAGATCGTTCAAAACCTTGTTTGAGCATGTCATGTTACGAAAACTCCAAAAAACTTGAATTACTCCATCTCCACTCCCATACAGTCTTTCCAAAATGGATTTGGTGTTCAAATGATGCAAAATTAGGGCAGACTATCAGGGAGATATCAATGATACGCTACTGTAAAGCATATACCCTTAACACAGATGTTTGCGAAAATCTGGAATATTTGTCCAGATTCCATAGGCTATGGTCTGACTTCACAAATTCGTAGGATACAGAAGATACTGGGATAACCATGTTGAGTAACTCCTCATCAGCTATTTGGATATTTTGATATTCCCTAACCGGGTCATATCGTGTAGATCACTTTTGAAATCTGCTTTGCAACTTGAGATTGTCTGCTTGTTGAAAGGTCTGTATTTCTAAAATGTTCTCCTTCTCTTTACATCGAGATTGTGCTATGTTGTGTAAGAAATGTATGATTTATTACTAGCCATTACTAGTACAGTGATTTATGCGAGTAGAGTAATAGACCTATTTCACGATTGAAGATGGCCGCGATGTGACTACCTAACCTATAGGGTCCTACGCGGGACTTACATCATGGTCTACGCTCACTTGTCCTATCGTGAAAGTCAGCGGCATATTTCCAAAAGCGTCTGAATAACACAAGGGGCCGGGGATACAATAATATATTTGACATGAAGAGCAATAGATTGCACAGGTTGACTACTTCTGCATTACCAAGCTAAGCTGTTTTGATTGAGTGTTCCCGCGCCTACTGTTTCTGACCTTCCCCAAGTGCTCAGAAGACAACGCAAGTCTTTTCATTTATTGCATGTTTAGCTTTGAGCATCATGCAGTTATGATCCAACGCCACTGCTGTTTCTTGAGACAAGCAGGTGGTAACGAATTGACTTTTTACTCTGCAGCCCTAGTATTAACAAAGCAGCTACATACTTATGAAAATTCATTTTGGTAAATCTATCTTTTGGGTTGCGATCTATCCCGTTGTTTTATCCGGTGGTTAGGGAAAATGTAGTAAGTAACCTTCTAAAAACACATGTCATTTTAAACACTCCTGCTCATCTCCTGAAATACTCAAGCTCAGTCCCAACCGAAAGGGAAACACCAAGAAACAAGAGGCACACCGAGGAGTCCAATTCTAGAATTCTTTACCCATTGAGGTGGTAAGAGCAACTTCCCAGGAGTCCTTCAAGAAGACACTTATGATACGTTTTAGGACTCAGAACAGCATTTCATTATAATTTAGTAATCTATATCTTTCACTCCTTAAATATACCTGGCACATATACACATATATACACCTGGAGACATCGGTGACCCACTGCTACTAGATACGGAAGCCCGTTGTGCGAAAGCCTATTCTGTTCCACCCACAATCATCTAAACTATTTGAACTAAATGTGGTTAGAAAGAACTCAATCTGATTATCAAGCCGGAAATTTTCAAAAAATGAACTCAGTGGTTCTTAACAATTCAATTCTGTTCATCCTAAGAGCAACCATAATTGTCGAGACAACTTTTCTGGAGGACGTAATTATTTTCGCAGCAAACTGAACGGCTTGTACACAATGATGACTAGAAACAAGCATGAGTTAGTAAAGGGTGGAAGATCTACCCAAGAGAATGAACGGATAAACAACCGCCCACTGAGTCTTAGTTATTACTTATCTTTAGAGATACGGGTTGACTCGCATATTATACTCCACCATATAGATGTTAAAAGCCAGTAGCCTGGTTGCGATTGATTTTTATTTGGATTTTTATTTGTTCAGCAGCACAGTGGAGCAAGGCGGCTATGACTTAAACCAACAAACTTTTCAACATGAGAAATGCGATAACGTAAAATACGACAACGTAGGGAAGAGGGTACATATTTTAGATCTATTATTTTAACCCCAAGTGATGTATTCGGTTTGCTTGTAGTTATCTAATCTAAGCTGCTTCAAAGCTACAGTTAGCAGATTCTTTTCATTGCTATTCTCAGGGTAAATGTTTCAGGTTGTCGATATTACCAGCGTGTTATATTTTTGTCTACCTAAACTAGATTCATTAACTTAACCTATTTTCAGGCAATCTGACTTTTCTCTTTCAGAATGTGTAGCAATATGACTCTTCTGGTCAGCTAACTGCATGTGGACTTGGAATAAAATAGAGTATTTAGAACTAGTTTATAGATTTATTTGGAAAAGTATTGTCTTTCAATACACAAAGCATAAGTTGTTACTACAAGGTCCAGTTTTTCGTATGAAATAAGTAACTGAACAAGATTTCTTCACCAGAACTGTAGGTATTTCGTGTCTCATTTAAGAAGAAATGTACCTTTTCTTGAAGTATTTTTGGTCATTAGAGTCAAGTTGTACTGTCTGTAGTGTCTAAACACCGGCATATAAAAAGCTGCAATGAGGACCATGCTGTCTTTGTATTTAAGAGAACCGATTCGCTATTTTTGTTCGTAATGAGCAATTGAGTATGGATTTTTTAACATAACATGCATTAATTTATCGGTACTTGCATTGTATCAGCATAATATTCCTTTAAACGACCCGAATTTATCTTTCAAAAACAGCCTCTAAGCCATCTATATGCTTTGACAAGTCCATCCTTATTGGTTCAGTGAATCGGACGCTACAATTAGTTGTAATTTTCCATTCTCCAGAGGGCATTTGATATTGAATAAGTGTCAGTTACTTTTACCTAATGAGAATCAAGCAATCAAGGGCTTATTGGCTACATCTATTTCAGTATTTGTAAATTGGTCATTTCTTTCAGTCTTTGTTTGAGCCATTGGCGTTTAGTGGCCTTTACGAATGGTAAGATGGCGCTTGCAAATAGCTGTGGACAATAATGGGCGTTCTGCTCTTTGAATTCACGTCTCAGTGCCTAGATTTACAATCAGAAAAATACTTACGGAAAACGATTTGCCACCAAAACACAATATTCGAATAAATTTCCAATGTTCTGCTGCCGGAGTGAAGAATACAAAGAACAAAATCGCATCAATAAAGAAATTGAGAAACAACTGAAGCGCGACAAAAAAGATGCTCGTCGAGAGCTTAAACTTCTCCTTCTCGGTATGTTCTACTAGAATCTGTTGCTATTTTGATCTTGGCTTATTGATTAAATTCTATCCTAAGGCAGGTGCCAGTGTATTAATTTAATTTATTAAGCTCGTTTATTTGTCTAATCTTCCTTAAGTTAGTCATTGGCATTATATTTAAAGAATCGGTTGAATATCAGGATAACATACATCATGGGGACCTTATTCGTCCCTAGCTTCTGATATCACCTATAATGTCTAACTTGTCTCGATGTAGTCTGAGGAAAGTGATTTGTGACGAAAGAAACTATTTCTCAGTATCCTGCGTAGAACAGCAAAATAGTGTAAAGATCTAACTTTCCAGGTTACCCAGTGCATGTCAAGTTACACAGATCTAGATTTGCAATGGTAGTCAAAATTTGTACTATTCGTGAGAAGTCCGAGTTGTCTTCTGATTACAGCCTTATTTCGCGCTCAACTTTTTGATTTAGATCCTGCTAGGGCTGTGTAAACCATGGTGATAAAAGTTCGTTTTAAGGTTCATACTGTTCCAAACTGTTGGCTGCAACCGAACAGCTATGACCCGTGGTCTTAAAATTGTTATCATTGACCTCTAAATAATTTATGCGCAGATTGGTCATTCAATATAGGGAAAAGCAATTGGCAATTAATCATGACAATAAACAAAGACAAATCTAGTCGAGCGGTTACCCGGATAATCTTGAGCTTTCCAGTCACAATGGAGTCCTATGATTCAAATCCTTGTCGAAAGCTTTGCCGAGATGGACGTAAATAATGTCAACTAATTCCCGTTATCTATCGACTCTAGATAGTTTTCCTTGTTCACTAAAAGTTTACAAGTCTTATTAATTATTCTTCCCATAGTTTTAGTACCTCTTGTTATGTATTTCGTCCGTTCATGGGGGATGTGTTCAGCAGCTCTGTAGCTTTGTGTAGGGAGAGATCTTGTTGGAGATCATGATTAGGAGGACCGACATTGTTGTGGTTTGCAGCATCTCTTATAAGCAGCCGGGGTGAACTTAGTATGTTCATTATAGCACCATTTGATGCAGCTGTCACACTATTGAACCAGCCGTAAAGAAATAGGTCAGTTTATTGCAGCTTTGTTTCGTCTGGACCACTTATTAGATAAGAGGATATTTAAGTGTTACATAAACCCAGGTATTTTGTTCTAGCATGGAGTCAATTTAAACAAAATACAGATAGCGATTTTTATGTTGGAAATAATTACAACCAGATACTTTACTCGTCAAGCACAAGTTCCACTGAACCTTCTAGATAGTATGTAAATTTTTCCCTATTCCAAATACTGAACGCATCATTTAGGTGATCGTACATCTGATTATTCTTACGATAAACTAAAAATTATTGATTGTATTCACACAGAAAATTCCAGTCGCTCGCATGAGTCATGATCTGTATTAATTTGTGCAACACCTCATCTTGTAGTGAGATACGCTGCCAAGTTTGTCAAACCTCTATTTTCTTACCCGGTTCAATAAACTCTCATTACCTTTCTACCTAGAATATCTCGTTCATTATATAACAACGCTGGCTATAGAACCCACTGGATTGCTAAATTAGAGTTCAGCATGCTATCAAGTTCAAAGGTTAGCTTAGTGGCAGTGTTGGAAATGCATTCTAAACACCCCAGACAGGCTTTTGTAACTTTCCTTAGAACTTCTGATTAACTATACTTTAAGATCGTCTGTGCAGTGTGCATTTAGCGTCTGGTATCCAATATCACCTAAAAGAATGTCCACTTACTCATTTCACTTATATTCTATCACGCCTGCCTTCAAACCTTATCCTAATGGTGGTTACACAAACAGAATCACTAGCCATGGCGGTACGTACTGATTAGCATAGAAATAGTTTAGAGAAAGCAGTGGTCAGACTAGAATACAACCCGCAAAGGCAAACTAGTGGTTTAAACATGGTAAGAAGTTTCAGACTTTCTGCTCGGATCTTAATTGATCTGTCACTAAAACAAGTCTGATCTTCGCTATCCACTAAATCTTGCATGTAAATTACCACTTCCTGTATATTCGTTTGTTCGGCGTTTTGTCAACTTGAGCCTATGCTTTTTATTAAGACATTATTGGTTCAAAGAGGCACCTAGATATTTATGAACTGCACAAGTTGAATTTGTGGGTAGACTAGGATACTACCGGGACGCCAAAATCGAAGCAGGTGGTTTTCTTATAGAATCACCCTCCGAGTCTTTGATCTAGAGGCCTAATCCACAAGGCAGTGGAGCAACGTCAAGAGATGCAGTCTCATGGTAGCCGGTTACCAACAGTAGGTTGTAATATGTTGTAATTGACTGACTGACCAATAATAGGTTTGTACGCTGTTTGTTCCCTCAGGATCGTGCGACCCATGTGTACCATCGGTTTGAAATTAAGTTCTTCTAACTACCCTAAGTGGATGGATCCTCCGTACCCTCCAACTCTGTTAGAGCTCCGCACATTCGCTTTCCGTTCTCTCAGTTTCTTGAATAAAATTTGTGCCACGAGAAGACATAGTAGGACTTTCTTGGCAGTGGCTATGTACTCATGATCATAAGAGCATTAGAAGTGGGAGAGCAGACTCTACACTCGTCCTTACCAAATCATTTGGGGGCGATTTCACGGTTGTTCATAGTATTTTCACGTATTCCTATCTGGATTATTTCTTTTCCGCCATATTTATGAAAAGTGAAGGAAATCATGCTAACTTTTAAAGCATGTCCTGCGCTTAAGCTTATTTTTTTAGCCTGATCACTTTGACAAAATGTTTTGACCACTTGGGAATTTCAATCTGTGTAATATGAGCCTGAATTATAGGATCTGTGCGACAAGATAACTAGTTTTGGACACCATTATTTTCGTCGCCTGTACTACTAAAGCACGATTATTCGTAATTAGATTCCTAAGTTATGTGATTATTTCTACCCTACTGTTCAGCGTCATTGTTGTAACATTAGCCAAATAACGTCCTGTTATTATATCCATCTAAAATCACAGTCAGGAGCCGGTGATTTTTATAACATTCATAATCACTATATATTTTGACACAAATGCGCATTGATCCACATTACCAATAGGTTCAACCACAAGCAACAGAAATTGCTAGTGATTTCAAGTAAATATTCTGCTTCTAAGCATAAACGGAATGTTGTTTCGCTTGATCGTATTGATGGTCTCCACTTAGTTTATCTTGAAAGCGATGATGTAGTAACAATTCAAACTTTAAATTCGTCTCTCTTGTTACGAATTCATCCCCTCTCCACCTACTATGGTTTAAAAGGCGGAAAAATGTGACTAAAGTACTAGTAGGACCGATTTGACAACGCGTATTTTTTCCTACTTTTTGAATTTCACCACTTTTACTAGGTACCGGTGAATCGGGCAAAAGTACTTTCATCAAACAAATGCGCATCATACATGGAGCAGGTTATTCAGACGATGAGCGGAGAACTTTCATCAAAATTGTTTATCAAAACATATACATGGCTATGTTTACAATGGTTCGTGCAGTGGAAAGTTTGAAGATTCCTTACGAAAACCCAGCAAACAAGGTTAGTTTTTTTCTAAAGTTCTGTTTTTGCCAAATAATTTATCATAATCATCATCGTTGGCAAAATTAAAAGTAATGTTATGAGAATTTTTCTAAGTGAATGTCTAGAATTGTCGGTATATCTGTTCTCTTTATGACTGTTTAGTCACTTAGGAAAATGTCTCAATTACTTCACCGAACAGTTGATAAATATTAGTCGTACGATTGGCCTTGTGTACATTCATCAGATTTCGTATTACATGACGGCAATCTCGATCTTTTACGCCTTATTTTTCAATTAACTTTAGTTCATGACAATAGTACTCAGGTTTTGTTTCTGTCCTTTTGGGAAGTGTGTCAACCCGATTTGCTGTACTTTTATGTTTTGTCACTTTAGTAAAAGAATGTTGATATTAATTAAAAATACTGTAATTATTCGAGTTAGTTTTTTAAACTGGTAGGTTTATAAACCCCCTTTCCTACTTTGATAGTTGCATACTATAATGATTATGATCAACTATTGTCTATCCTCTGGTATATACACACTAAAGAATGATGGGGGAAATTTGTAACTTATGTTAGTTATGTTAGTAGAATTTCGTTTCATAAGTTATATGGTTAAATTGTGAAGCTCTTTTTGTCCTTCTGGACAATGTGAGAGTAAATGTAAAGTCAAAAATCCCAACCAAAATAAATATGCAGACAGTGATAGGATAAAAGCTAAAAACAACCGTTGAAGACCAGAATCGACAGAACAAGCTGCCAGCCATATGTAAAGAAATCCGAGTAGGTCACTGCCATCTAATGCCCAAGCTAATAATGTCTGAAAGCATTATAACAGCCTTACAATTGAGTCACTCAATTCAAAGGAAGAAAGTTGACTAAAATTTCAGGGAGTGTCTCAAAAACTTTGGAAACTATATTCTCTCTCTCAGAACATGGTACAAATCAATGAAGTCATTGACAACTGGGGTTGGGGGTCTCTCGAGATGATTGTAACCGATGGTTAGAGACGTTGGACGACATGGTTCAAAGTCATTTGCAATGGCGCGGGTGCGTTCATTCTTTGTGTTCTCTCTCATCATCTATATCTTTCTCTTTTTAAAGTGATCTCACTGAATTATACTTCCTGAATAATATCTTCGAACTCTGATCTTCTCCATTACCCCTAATACTTCTACTGCCGTATGGCGACATGAACTGATGTACTTACGTACGAAGTTCTACGTTGCAACTGACTGACTGACTTCTACTGCCTCTACTACTATGAGATTTAAGTTGACAATTTGATCTCTGTGCGCTAATGCAGTATGGCAAGTTGAACTGATGTACGTACGTATGTACAAAGTTCTACGTTTTAGCTGACTGACTGACTGTATGTTCTATATTTTCAGTTATGCTAAAGATCCTCTATGATACCGATAATGTAATCAGTTGAAAAATATTTGCAAATAGAGTTGTATTGATATTCAAGTAAAAACAATAAACTTTTCAGATCATTTCATCAATCTCAAGTTTATTTTTACTAATTATTCAAAATTTATGCAATTTTTAACCTACAAATCATCACTCGATAAAATAGTTTTTTTTAAGACTTTTTAAACTTTCATCATTAATAAGCTAATTTTCTTCAGCTCATGAAAATAACCTTAAAATTAACGCATTGACACAGGGATGTGTCTAACTAATTAAAAAACGTTTTCAAAGCTTATTTCTTCCTCAATTAAATGTTACGAAATGTGCTAAATGGAAACTTTTTTTTCCACTTCTGGTAATTTTAGGCATATGGCGAAGCAATACGAGAAATTGACTATGAGACTGTGACCACAATGGAACCACAACATGTTGTAGCAATCAAATCATTATGGGATGATCCAGGTATTAAAGAATGCTATGATCGTCGTCGTGAGTATCAACTAACAGATTCAGCAAAATAGTAAGTGGATTCTCAAACATTTATGACGTTATTTAATGTGATATTTTTCGTATTCATAGTTATTGATAAACATGTATACTTCATCATGTTAACTTTATCTAGTGCCTCTTGTGACCAAAGCTTCACTTAGTTCCATGTACAGTTTGAGATGTCTGTGTACATTGCAATAGCCCACTATAGGTCAAAGTTTGTTTTATCTTGTCTAATTAATCTTATGCCGTGCGATTATAGGTGAATATCGACGATTTGTACTCTAAATAAAACTGAACCGATTGACGTACTATTTCTTGTTTTGGGATGTGAATCGCACCTATAAGTATCAAAAACGCTTCTCTCTTCACTAGTCTACTTCTGTCCTCAGTGTACTGTAAATGTATTTAAACGTAGATGTTTATCTAGTGTTATCCATAAATCTACTCAAAATTTAACTTTGAATTAGCAAGTAAATGGCTAACAAAAAGAATATTAAGTAGTTATAGCTCTAGAAACTCATGTGTCGAGCAAGAATTACACCAAATAATCAGGTCTTGATATTTAGGTAGCTCATGACAAATTGGACGGTTAATCCATTATAAATGCGATTAAAAATCAATAGTAAATCCATTTATTTATTTTATTACTGGCATTTTTTTTCTCTCTTTTAATGCACAGCTATTTAGATAATCTTGACCGGATTTCACAATCCGATTATCTACCGACACTTCAAGACATTTTACGTGTTCGAGTTCCTACTACAGGTATTGTAGAGTACTTGTTCGATTTGGATTCTATCATATTCCGGTAAGTTATTCAACCTATTCTTACCCTTACCAACGTTTTGCTGTTCCTACCCTAAATAACTGAACTTCAGAGTGAAGTGTTTTTTTATAAAATTAAAATCAAAGGAGATTAGTGCTAGGAAGCGACCAAAGAATAATCTGGTAAATCAACCATGAAAAATATCAAGTTCCAACAGTTACTGATACTTTTTTTACACACCACCATTACTATTTATTCGTTTAGTCAGTAAAGTCCTGATATTTGAATTAGAAAGAGTTATGTTTTCGTCTCAAAGTTGACACAGAGACATGATGACGGTACCTTATCAACAGGTTTTTAGAGGAAATAAAATTACGAAACACATAAACCCATTCTAGTAGCTAACAACTACCATCCAATACGATTACTAAGGGATTTGAACAAGAAGTCATCATCTCGACTGTAAACAAACATTTCAACTCAGTGAATCGACCGTAGAAACGAATGCGTTCTGCCAATAAAGTATTTTGAAATCGGAAAAGATTAACTAACTAACTAACCAGGTGGTTTCATTGTGTAATTGTGTTGTTGTACCTTTTTTGATTCTGACATGATTGTCTTTTCATTGTGTTACAATGTTATGTTTCTCGTTGTGTTTGTGTCGTCTTGAGTGTACCGTTACTGCTGGGATTAATTCGTTTAAGACTGACGTATTACCTCTGCTTGTTTCCTTGAAATTATACACGTGTTTCTGTATTAATTAGTAAGGTTTAGTATAAATTACAAGCTGATATTTTCAATGTGATAAAAAATCTACATCCGACATCATGAACAAAATTATTAGTGCAGAAAATACGTCCGAAATCGTGCTAATAAACTAGCAACAAAAAGTAAACAATTTCCAATCAGCCAGCAAAACGTAAAAAATAAAAAAAATGTTCAGTAACAGTTGTTCACTATAGAAATGTTAGTCATTTAATGTTGAATAAATGGAATATTTAACCGAACGAAATATCTCCTAACCTTAAGGTTTTTTTATCGTTTCATTTATTGATTTATTCTGGATTTGCACCTGTTCGATTCATTTTTTACTCCAGTGCATACCAACAAGTCATATAAACCGTTACATAATCAATTTCTTGAATAATAAATAATTCTATAAGTCAATAAATATATGTGCTCCCGATCGTAGCTGTTACCTTGACATGGTGGTCGGGCTTGCATATCGCGACAACCCAACCGAGCTATTCTGACTGGAACATATGTTCCCGAAGGTTCTACCATGCCAGGCAGGTCGATTGGAGAACATGAGACTGAAAGCAGCAACTCAAGGTCTGAGGGTGAAGTCTCACTGCTGATCGTAGAGGGATGTGGCAGCAGTAAGGCCCTTAGAAAACCAGCATCTGCAGCGGTGGTACCTTTTCACAACGGATGGGAGGGGTTAGAAAAGGTCGACCCTAGAAATGTCATGCCTCACCTTACCCCACGGTAAGACATTTTGAAGAGCGGAGCTAAAACTTCAAAACCTTCACATAAAAGGACCGTTTGTGACCGGCCTGAAGCAGTTATCTTTTGACTTCTACGGTCACACTCTCACGTCTATGAGACCAACACCAACTCACCTTCCTTCTCAGGTTCATCAAGAAGCACCCTTTCACAGTGTGGTATACGGGAAAGTGACATTCACCCTCATACCCGTAACAACAAACGAGGCCTAAATATATTTGCTACTTCATATCTTACTTGACGAATGGACATTAATTATTAGTTGAAGTAAAATCGGAACCTGTTTAACGGTAATCTATGAGTTAATCTTATAGAGAATCAGTTACTTGTCGAAATCAAACTTCTCACTCTACTTAACAGAGACGGAAAGAAGTGAATTGAAATATAATCTTGTTTAATGTATTGACATCTATGTGTTGTGGTAAAAACACACCGACATCAGCTAAATTCTTTCCATTCATTATTATGTGTATGTCGAAGTGATGTAATTTTTCACACAACTCAATTCTTGTCGTCAATATTTGTGCTAATTAAATCTTACTTTTTACTATTTTATTTTATTTTATTTAGAATGGTTGATGTTGGTGGTCAACGTTCGGAACGTCGAAAGTGGATACATTGTTTTGAAAGTGTCACTTCAATTATGTTTCTAGTTGCATTATCAGAGTATGATCAAGTATTAGTGGAATCCGATAATGAGGTATATTTTTTACGCTTTATAGCCTTTGGTTGTTTAATAAAAAAATTTCCTACTCAATGAGTAATAATCGTCAGAAAGTTTATGCGCTTAATTCATCCTATGTTTGTGCTTTTAAGGTAAAAATTGTTGTTCTATCGAAGAGAAACAACTTAGATTGCTTGAATGAGTTGTCTTAGGCTCTGTATGGTCAGACTGTATTCATGAGAGACAATTAGTCCTGTTACGCTGTCTGCTACGATTATTGATTAATTCACCTCTATATTACCAGTAGTAGGACTGGTGATATTCTATGTACTAACTGATACATTAAATAACAGCAACCAACTCCTTAACGCTTACTGATCGGTTCTCAAGCTACTTTCAACCACCCACAGTGCCTAATCAGAAGTTTTTGGTGCAGGAGTAGGTTGGAAGAAAGCTAGGGTCGGTCAAACCAAAACATGTCACAAATCTCTGAAGTCACTGACAAGTGGACTGAGTCATGCTGGTAGATGCGGACTATCTGGTTGGGGTCTGCGAGACAAAAGTCGCCGATTGTTAGAGACCTAGAAGGATATGGCTCAAAATCGTTTGCGATGGTGCAGGTAAATCCATTCTTTGTATTCTCTGAAATTCTAATCCTCTGAATTCCTCATCACCTCTATCTTTTTCTGAATTTATTTCTCTGAATTTTACTTCTTGAATAATTCCGAACCCTAATCTTCTCGATTACCGCTAATACTTCTACTACATCTATCACTATGGGATTTGAAGTGACAATTGCATCTCTGTGATGTGGTGTGGCAACATGAACTTATGTACGTACGTGCGCAGTACTACGTTCTAACAGACTGACTGAGTTAAACATTTATTAGTAGTTATTTTTGTAACATACGGAAGTCAAAAGTGTCTATTTTCTCGGACTAGACAACAGTTAGTTTTATGCATCAATCTATACTTTATTGAGTTTGGTTTGTGTTAAACTAACAGAATTTATAGTAAATCTGTGTAACTTTTAATGTGATCAGTGCATGACTCTGACTGAGTCACACTAGGTTCAAATGTATTGCACTCCCATTAACTACAATGAAATAGGATGCTGTAATTCAATCTCATCCAAATTTGCTTTAACACATCATCTATTGATTTGTATTCGTTTTTATTTTACTCTTTCAAAATCAATTTTAATGTAAATACGTTCAATGTAAGGTATCAAGATGATTCTCACCACAATTGTCTACTTTGTTTTTATAGAATCGTATGGAAGAAAGTAAAGCACTCTTCAGAACAATCATTACTTATCCATGGTTTCAAGAGTCATCTGTTATTTTATTTCTGAATAAGAAAGATCTTTTAGAAGAGAAAGTTCTCTATTCTCATCTTGTTGATTATTTTCCTGAATACGATGGTAAGTGTTATGATTACTTACTTTTTTAGAACAAAATTTAATCAGACTTTAACGTTTTTCTCATGCGTTATGTAAATTGTCAATAATTATCTTGAACCTCTGCAAAGTAATGTTGACTGTTGACGTGTGTTCATTGTATCAAGTAGGTTCTGGGCAAAGGAACAACTGTCATTCTTTATAATCGCAACTTGACTGGTTATCAATCAGCACTAATCGTTTAAGTAGATCAAAGCTGGAAGCACTGGTGGATGGCCGTTTTGTCCTGGTATAGGGACTCATCAGCAGTGTGCATCCACGACTCCACCTCGCAGGATTCGAACCCAGGACCTTCAGTCGTGCGCGCGAACACCTAACCTCTGGATGAGTCCCATACCGACACGAAACGGCCGTCCAGTGTTTCTAGGTTTCTAATGATGTTCTGACATCGATTGATTCATGATTTCATAAAAGTAACTCAACAATCTCCACAACCCCATAATATCAAAGATGCTATTTTTGTATAAAACCAAGGTATTTTTAACGGTACGTGTTGTGTTCATGAGGACACTGATTTTTTAAGACTGGGCTAATTTTGATATCACGTACTATATATTTCCAATTGGTCTGGTGACCTATTTCATGAATTTACATGTTAATGAATAAACCACAATCAAAGCCTTAACGTTGATTGATCCTCAAGTCTCTTCTCACCCAGTTAGTAAGCCAATCAGAAGATGATAAAATGTAGATCGGTTCTTTATGGTACTCAATTTACTTGTAAGACTCAATACGCAATAATACAGTGCTTGAGACCACACAGTACATCAAATTAGAAATTATATTTTAAGCATTATCATACCATAGATGGTAGAGGGTTAAGCAAACAGTGCAAAACTAATTAGGAATAACTGAAGTTTGGCACAATGTTTGGCTGCAGTTAATCGGCCCACTAAAAGTTTCCAATAGGGGTAATTTACAAATGCATCAGTGTGGTTATTTAATATTCACACAATAAAATAGATAATAATTCGAAAACTAGTTATGACCCCTTCCAATTTTCCTAATATTCGTCCCGTCATAACAATTAGCAGTTGCCTGTTCAACTGATGACTGACACTAACCAATCATAAAAAATGGAACGTCACATAATGGTCATGCGTATATAACCATTTTCAGGGATGTCCTACTCACTGCCTCTCTATGAGTGTGTTGTTTACGAAATTGAGAGGACGGAAAGCGAATGTTGTGCGCCTGATCTGTGTTGATGGGTACAGAAGATCCAGCTAGCTGAGTTGGGAAACCCGGATTCCAAACCATTGTTACATATGGGATCCACAGGATCCTACGGGATCTATTGTTGGTTACCGGCTACCATGGGACTGTATCTCTCGACGTTGCTCCAATGCCTTGTGGATTAGGCTCGTAGGGTTAAGGTTAAGAAACCACCTGCTTCAGTCTGGGCATCTAGGCATTATCGCAACCCATAAAAAACTCATTAATTTATCTAGCGCATCGATATCTGGATGCCTCTTTGTACCATTAGTGTATTTAAATAAAGTTCCGACGCCTCAATGGGTGGTATATATGTATGTCAGCAGTTTCAAGCATTATATATTATTAAAATATTGGGACCTTGAAAGTATTGTGTTGTCTACCTTATTCTTTGTGAAGATCAACGTGACTTAGTTTCGTCACCATATCTTTTTCCTGTTAAGAGCAAGTTTATTGATTTTAGGTCTGATCATACGTTCTTGGGTTTGATCAAGGTTCCATCTTATGAGATTCAAGCAGGTAGACGTTATTAGTTTTATCATACTCTCTTAGTCATTTTGTGGTAGAAACTGTAGCTAGCAGGTGTTTTTATATGGTCGATAATTCCAAGACACACGGAGAAATTTGTATTCATTCGAGTGGATTTACAAGCATTATTGGCATCTCTTATCTATAGTTCCCACTTTTTATTAAGATACTAAGAAATAAGTATTATTCAATAGATTATCTGGCTCAAAACCTCTCACAACAGTGCAAGTGAATTCAATACTTATCTTCCTTCTAGATCTTACACTTTTAAACTATCGTATGAATGCTTTTGGATTATCCAACTGAAGTTTTTTTCTCGGATCATATTTTTTATGTCTGGTGTTTTCTGTCAACACTATATTACTATTATTACCTGTACTTTTCTGGGATTTATTCTAACAATTTCATCTCATTTCTCTATATTAATGAGGTGATGGTATGTGGCAACTTGCATCGGTCTACATGCACACACACACACATTCCAGGTTGCATTTTAATTATAACTGACTGATTGACTGACTTGGAGGTTCGTATACCTACTTAGTGGGGCTATCAAAATTCATAATGATGTGTACTACATTGTATCATCATTCATTGGCTAGTGAATGAAATTCATGTTTGTTCAAAATTGTTACCTGGTCGTTAATCATTCAAACACAGCTTTTTCTTTGATACTACTACTGTGGAATCGAAACTGAGGTTTGGACTGAGGAATTTTTGTCTAGGTAGTTAAGATACGCGTCTTGCCCAGTTGAATTCAAAACAAGTGATTTGGGTAAACAACGGTTCTAATATTAATCATAAATATAAATATACATCATGACCTAAACAAATATTACCACTCAGTTATTCCACCAACAATTGTCCAATTATTCAAATCCACAGCAACTAATAAATGTCATTCCATCCCTCCTGGATAGATCAGATTCTTTGGACCGATAATATTTGGTTACTAAATAACACAGAGTGTTTCTTATTCTGGATGAGTGCTTCAATTCACAATCAAGATGCACAATTCGAGTCAGTGCAGCCAATCCAATTAAAAGAGGAACACATCAATATGGCTGTCGCCATGACTAATAAGTATCAGCGTAAACAACATCAGTGCATTTCAGAAAGAAACATAGAAAGAAACCCATTTAAGGCAAAAGAAATAGAAACTATAATAAAATACAAATATCATCATCTCAAAATGGAATCGAACAGATTAACAAAATGTACAACTGAAAGAATCAATAAAGACATATTACAAATGTATACATGGAGGGATTTTCACAAACAAAGCCTTTAAAAAAAGGATCTTACAACAACTACTCGCACTACTACTGTGGTGTGAGCTACTTATAAGTAGTATATGACGTGAGTGTCAACGTAATGTCTGGCAGCGGAAGATGGGGAAAGATCAAGAAAGGAAGAGTTAGAAAACAATGGAATTTGTATGAAACGCATGAATAGTGACAATGGATTGATGTTTGGCAACAGGAACAGTCCAGTTCGATAGGATGGACTGATAATTTGCAAATGAACGATTCACGATATGGTTTTCCAATTTTACTGAGTAACTCTGTAATTTCGCTAAATACAATTCGGTTGCCCCACCTGTGTTCTCGTTCACTACACTACTACTCTTGTTTGTTAAAACTCAAATACCACAGATATTACTGTCTTTTTTTCAATGAGATGTTGTTGTTTTCCTTTTTGCTGTTGTTGTTGCTTCAAGACATGCATTCAAATGAAATTTCACTTACAAATTATTTATACGGTAATGTTATTTATTTATTTTTTTTGTATTTGACTCATTTTCCACAACAATTAATTTACATTTAAAAAAAATTGACCAAAGTTTCGGACAAAATTAAAACAAAACAAATAAAGAGGTCATGTAATGTGGAGAAAAAAAAAGAAGAAAGTTTAAAAGGCCATCAAAAGTTTTATTTTATTTTATTTGAAAAATAAATAAATAAACATACGTACGCTTGTAGGTTAAATTTAATTCACCAAAATAATAGGTTTAGCAAGTTTATACTCTTATGTCATGATCAAAATACGTAATACGTAGTTGAAAAAAAACCCGTTTTATTCTCAATGGGCTTATGTTGTATTCGGAAATAGGTATGATTTACTATTTCTGATCATTCATAGATCCTTCCAATTCACAGCCACTTTGGACTTGTTCTCGTATAAATTTATTTTTCTCATTCTATAGTGTGATGTTATCTGTGTTTGATACATAAACTGTGTCTGCTTGAAATACAATCAAATTTTCTAGAGGCTAGCTTACGGACTTCTGCACTAAGTGGTAGGTTGTTGGAGACGTTAACTCCCCAGAACTCACACGGGAAAAGTCATAATTTTGTGATTTATTTCTGAAATTTCGGATTTCTATATTTTCATGCCAAGAGACGCTTAATTGACTGACCTAGAGCCTACATTTCCCACTCAGGAAATCCTTAACTGTTATTGGTTGATGGATTATTTTAGTACACTATTTTGTGCCCCCCCCCCCAAGGGCGTTTATTTCATTGTATAAATGAACTTGATTTGTGTGCTTAGCATTATACTTGATTGCTATACTTGAATGATATCTCCGAACCCTAATCATCTCCATTGCCGCTAATACTTCTACTCTCTCTACCACTATGGGATTTGAACTGATAGTGGGGTCTCTGTGCTAATGTGGTGTGGTAACATGAACTGATGTGGGTACATACGAAGCTCTACGTTGTAATTGATTGACTGACTGACTGACTGATTGTTTTCTGGGAAGTTTGATTAGTTTGCATCAATACATGTCAGTGATAAGATTCCTCAAATAAACTATTTCACCATGGGTAACCCCATTAGTTCAGTGTATGTGTACGTATTTTGGATGTACACATTTTTTTTCTCATTTTAATGCCTCACCAATGATTAATTCAAAATGCATTGGTTTGTCGTAGTATAGTAATGATAGTATCATATAGCAGTGAGCTAGCTAGTCAGTCAGTCAAACAAATTCTCGAGTAGGTAACAGTTATAACAATATCAGTAAAGTGTATACACAAATATAATTTAACATGTACTTTTTCTCTTACCTTTAAAGGTCCTCAACGTGATGCCGAAGCTGCACGTGATTTCATTTTGAAAATGTTTGTTGAATTAAATCCTGATCCTGAGAAAATAATCTATTCTCATTTCACATGTGCTACAGATACAGAGAATATACGTTTTGTTTTTGCTGCTGTCAAAGATACCATACTTCAATTGAATTTGAAAGAATACAATCTTGTTTGATAAAGAATGATTTTGCATATTTGCGAATGTTATGTATCATTTTCTCAATAATAATATATTAACGACTAATTATTACTGTAGGGTATGTTGGGTGTATATTTTTTATTTTCTGTGTGTGTATTGAAATTGTTGGACTTTTTATTTTATTTTTTAAATTCTGTTCATTATGTGTAATCAACGGTCCAGTCATAGCTTATGGCGAACTGTCATCCAGACGGATTACTTCAAATGATGTTCGTTAAGGTTGTCCCCACCCTTCTCCATTCTTATTCAACTTTGTTATTGACTTGCTTTTACAGACGACAGTTTCATCGTCTGACTTTTACCAGGAGATTCACTTGTCGACTTAAAATATGCTGATGACGTATTTCTGTTTGGTGAAGACTGACAAAATGCACAGTCTTCTGATCACCCTGAGCAACAATGTAAGCATGTTCGGGATGCGATCTCCCCTTGAAAATGCATATTGTTGCTTCAGGATTGGGTTGTATTGGCACTTGATGGGAAGTGAAGGGGTTGCGCGTGTTGACCGCTTCACTTATCTCGAGAGTTTGATCAGTGCTGATGACCCGGTGACTGACTGACAGAACGGATACAGAAAGCTCGATTGGCTTTTCACCAACTTGTGTCACTTATGGCGCAGGAGAGATATCCGTCTGCTAACGAAATGGCGTGTTTATAGCTCAGCAGTTGGCTCCGTCATACTTTATGGTTGTGAAACATGGCCAGTTACAGTAGAGGATATTTTTAGGTTACTAGTATTGGATCATAGGTGTTGTAGAAGCAGTGCTCGTTTATCCTGGGACTATCGAGTAAGCAATGTTGTTTGATGTAGAGTTAGGCTGGCAGAAAGCTAGGTGGGGCCGAAACAAAAACATGGCACAAATCCATGATGTCACTGACAAGTGGACTGAGTCATGTTGGTAGATGTAGACTACCCGGTTAGGGTCCGCGGGACAGCAGTAACCGATGGTTAAAGACCTTGAACGACGTGGTTCGAAATCGTTTGCAATCGTACAGGTGCATCCACCCATTGTCTTTTTTAGAAAAAATATATCTGTGTATAAATGTAGAAATTAGTTTTGTAACTGTTTTGTTGAAGCTTTTCAATCACTTTTCAGCATCATTTAACATGATTATCTGAGAAAAAATATGGTTAACTGTCTCTTGATTCAGTGACATTTAATTCATCCTTATCAATATAGAATGTGACAACAAAAAAAATAATCCGATTCGGTTTAAGTTACCGTTACCAAATTTAATAAGTTGTCAGGCAGTTAAGAAAATGATTGTATGCTACCAGTGGAGTGGTTAGTTAGTTAGTTGCGTTGGCTTTCAGTCACTATGTGCTTAGAGTTCGAGCTCCGCCTCACCTACTTTACTTTAAGCCACTTGGTTAATTGTGTCAGTCGCCCTTATACTAAGGAATGTATATGACGTATTTCCAAATACTTGACGTTTGTTTTCATATTTTACTAATGATTAACTTTTTTTATAAAAAAATTAATAAATTGTTCGAATCTCATTATTGTTGTCGTTATGTTACAGCCTTCCATCGTACGCTTCAAAAATTCAAATTGTTCTCAGCTAATCCAATCCAATGTATGTATTTGTCAACAGTTCTAACAGTCGTCAATCCAATAACTGCTAGTCAGTTCTTTTTTTGTTAAAAAAAACGCAACGAACTCTCCTTATCCATACTCTTTTAAATTCTGCGCCGCTGCCGCCGCCAGTTTGCCTTTCTTCCACGTTCGTTTCGTGTTATTTATGCATATACATATACATATATATATAAATATTTGAAACGATGATACACGCATTATACACCTCTGTAATCTGCCAGTAAAACTGCTGTCAACTATATATACCTGTCATCATTCAATAATTAATCGAAAAATAATGATGCAATAGTGTAACTCCTACCATCATCATCAATCCGTGTACTGTACTCTCTGATAGAGTTATTTTCTTTTCTTCACTAACCTCATCATTATACTCTCTTATTTTTTGTCTCTTCACATTCACACTTGTCTATTTCGCCGCTGCTGCTGCTGCTACTGTCTTTTCTTCGTCCATCTCATCTTCTCAGTGTATGTATGTACGTCCCGCGTTATTCGGTTACCAAAAACTGCATTCACTGCCGCCGGCGCGCGCTTACCTAGTCATACGCAGACGTTGGTTTGTAGTAGTAGTAGTATTAATAGTAGTAGTTCAGCATTCGAACTACTGATTCTTCATTTTTTTTAGAAAAAAATCTTTGTTTTTTTTCTACTGTACTTCTTCAATTGTCGTTTTGTTGATAAAGGAGTAATCGTTTAATTTTTTTTAAAAAAAATTACTTTGTAATGCCAATGAGCTTGTTTGTCTGTAATCATAATAATAATGGCAATAATGTTTGGTTCTTCTCCTTTCCTGCCCTCCCTTCCTTGTTTGGTTAGCTTTCATTGTGGTTGTTTACTTGTTTACTTCTTCTCATCTGTTTTTTTTAAGATTATAAACAGGACAGTCCTTCTTGGGTTATCATGTGAATCGGTTCTATCTACGCTGTTGTGTGAGATACACAGCAGTGAATGATTGATTTTTTTTTAACTGCATGCCTTCAGTTTGTGTGTGCGTGTGTACGTGTCGAAACAGAAATCTCTTTTGGTTTTTTTCTAGTCATCAAGTTTACTGGTAATCATAATATGCTGTTAGTATTTTGTTCTTGTTTTTATTATTATTATTATTATTATTATCTCTTTTTGTCCTACTTACTATTGACTAAATTCCCACTTTAAGCTGATGTGTTTATTGTACTTTTCTTCTTCTATACATACCCAATTCGTTTGTTCGTGTGTGTGTATGTGGGGGTCCGTCTCCTACCTCCCTCCGACTGCTTTCCACTTTGGGGAACTGGTCGTCACCGCGGCCGCCGTCGTCATCATCTTCGTATTTGTACGTCCAGAAGTGGAAAAGAAAGAAAAAAAGTGGAACTCTTGTTCACACAGTGTGTTATCATCCATCCTCAACTGTAATAATAATGATAATAGTAATATTTCGTTTTTGTTTTATTGAATTTTGCATATTTTAATAATATCTCAAGATCCAGACATTTCTTCCTTCCTTCCTTCGTTTTTTTTTACTAAAAAAGAAACACCCCCCCACACGCACACACGAACGACCAGAATAGATTGATCTTTGACGCGTTGTTTTCTCTTCTGTTCATAATGTTGCTGCTACTTTTCTCCGACTTTTTTTCATTTGTTAATTTGCATTTCATTTTGTTTTTCGTTGGCGAAGATTATCTGATCTCTCTCTCTCTCTGTGTACCCTTGAGTGTATTCTTGTTCAATTTCTCATGAACAACAAATTGATCTGTTGCTACAATTCTTTCTATGTAATGGTGTATTTATTATGACTATTATGATTATGATTATGATTATTGTTTCCGAAGAATAATACATAAAGCAGTTAGTTTTTTTTGTTCTGTTCAATTTCATTCAAACCGAAGATTTTGATTGTCGATCAATCAATCAGTCAGTCAGTTGTTCGCTGATTACAAGACTACTTACTATACACTGTGTAAAAAAAATAAGTTACTCATGCATTGATCTATAATTCCATTGTATGTCAGCTTTCTCTCTGTGTGTGTGTGTGTGTTCTGTCCGTATTGCATTCATTCAAAAAATCATTGTGCTTCAACACACGTTTAAGGTGATGCTTTGATGTTGATGATGAAGATGAAGATCCAGAGGCTCTCTGTCTCACGCGCACAAACACACATATGCCAATTGTACTTGTCATTTGTAATTGCCTTTCAATGTGTGTGCGTGTGCGTGCCGAAGGGATATTTTTTTTAAACAAATTGTTCGAACAGCATTTTAATTTTTTCTCAACTAAGCGCGAAATATTATGCTCTACTCTGTTGTACTTTTTTACTACTATTATTATTACTGATGATAATACAGTATCAATATCTTGATGCAAGAATCAAATACTTTGAACCGATATACGTTTCCCTGAATGAATGAATGAATGTTCTCTTTTTTGTCTTCTGGTTTTTACTTCAACAAATCAGATCTAGCAGAAGTAGTAGTGGTTGGTTGTAGTCGTAATTAGTGATATTAATTTATAGTATTTTTTTTCCACATTGATCATTCAATTATTCATTGTTCTTTTGTTTTTGTTGATTTAGGTAATATTTTTTAGATTTCGTGTATGTATGTGTGCGTGTGTGTGGACGCGTGCGTTGAATCTCTTTCGAACTAATGCTTTGTTGTACATCAACCTATTATTATGAAGTGCAATGACATTTGACTTCTTCCTCTTCCTACCTTGTATACTGCAATTAAATCAATTATTTTCTTTCCCGCATAATTTCTTGTTCTTTTTCTTATTTCTCATTTTCTCGATCATCATTTTTTTTAGTTCGAACAAAAATGAGCAAAATGCTACTTAACACGTTAATAGTAGTAGTAGTGGTAGTCTGTTACAACATGTTGAATCTATTACTTATATATATATATGTACTACTTAATTTAGGTTTATTTTTTTGTTGCTTTGATATAATAATAATAATAATGGCCACCAGCTTTTGTTATTCTTGTTATCCTTTGATACACATTCTCTAGCCACAGTGTTTTTCTTTTGTTGTTGTGGTTTTTCTTCACAGTTTTAATCTTCTCTCTTGATCAATAAGATTGTGTAATCTCAATGATTTGATAATTCATGTTTTTATTGTTTCTCTTTCCCCCCGCCTACATGTGCACATCCACGCACGCACTCACACACACAACACAAACGCGTGCGCAAACAACAATTTTGGCTGATCCAATGTGATCAATTAGTGCAAAATGTGTATTCAGTTATAATAAATAAATGGTTTTGTAACAGTTTGTGTTTGCTCTTTCATTGCTTATATACTATACTATGTGTGTGCACGGGAAGTTATTGGAAGTACTCAGTTACTTTCAAATCGAATTCATGGCTTTTGTGTGATTTCTGATTGGTTATTTAAGTTTTTCAGTGCTCAATTATGGTTGACTGTCTTTATTCAAGCTTGAAATATAATAATTAAAGAGCCGAGTAGATCTTGGACTACGTGTCGATAGAAAAGTATCTCAATTACTATATAACCGTGTGACTAAATATCCTATTAGTTGACCTCAAACTTTTGTTAATTCATCAACACACTAGTCGACGACATTGTCGAGCCACTGATCAATAATTGTCGTCCCAATCTGCTGCATCACAGTTCAGACGGTGTAAATTGAAATAAAAAGCTGTCCATTAATCTAGCTGTAACTAGAAAATCTACATTTCCCGGACCTAGATGGTGTCGACAGTCGTTCGTGGACTGAGCCATTTTTACGTTCTTCCTGTCTGTACTCCTTTACTGACTATGGCTAAGTACGTTCCAACTGTCTAGTCAATAACTAATGTATAGTGCTATAAATCTGTTTACCATTCCCATATGTAACTTAACTCCTGGCCTCGGTAGTACACATCCATGGATTCACCTCTGTGATCAGATGCTTCTTTCATAGTTTGTACGTCACAACTGTGCAGAGTGTGAGTGCACGTAATGCCTCGTTTTTCATGGACATAGGTCTCCCACCTACTTTACAAATGATGCAAATTTAAGGAAGTGGCGTTAGCTTATTAATCTATGCTTAGGTCTCATCAATCGCTGACATGAGATCAAATGAAGCCTCTCGACGTAAGCGACCAACTCACCTAAATGCTCCAGTCCTTATGTTTCATTTTTAATGCAGATCAGCATTCTCAACTATCCAAGTGACTACATTCAATCGGAATAACTAGACGATATGTCATCCGTATGGTTTTCGGTTAAGAGGTCAATCTCGAGATTCGATCACAATGTGTTGTGTTAATCAATTAATTTCTGAACATTGTTGTAACGGCCGGAGTAACAGACTTTTCTCTCTGGTGCGAAATATGTTATATAGTACGTTCAAATATACATCTCTATATTCGGTAAGGACTTAGTACGTCTGCGAAGTAGACACGATACAACAGTCGCACCATGAAATGAATTTTCAATAAGTTGATACAATTCAGTGATAGTACCTCTCTAACAGCGATGTAAAATGCAGTCATTAAGCGAAGAAGTAAGACTACAAGTATTCCTGTCTTTTAAAACTTGCTAACCATATTAATTAATCATGTTCCGTTCTGATTATCATCAGAGGCACCGCTAATTTTATCAACACAAACAATAGGCCATAGAGACTTCATTCAATTAGACTTGAACTGTTGTGTGTTTATCAAGTGAGTAGAAATAAACTCTTACTAATTACTTGCTCAACCATGATGGTTGATTTTCTACTATACTCTGACGGACTTGTCGAACCGTAAATCCTACATAAGTGGTTCCATAGGATCAGTTGAATGAATAAATATACATTCATGTGGCGATTTCAAGCAGTTTTTTTAACAACCGAGTAAGGAATGCTGTCGTTAAGAAATGAGTACTAGGAAGGGGTGGCAGATGAAGTGTTGAGACTTCATCAGTTGAGGTAGTTGGGACATGTGTTACGTATGCCTAACCACCGACTGCCTTGGCGAGCAGTGTTTTGTGGTGTAGGAGTAGGTTGAAAGAAAGCTAGGGGTGGCCATACCGAAACATTGCACAAAGCCGTGAAGTCGCTGACGACAAGTGGACTGAGTCATGTTAAGTGAATGCTACCTGTTTGGGGTCCGCGAGACGACAGTGACCGACGGTTAGAGACCATGAATGACATGGCTCAAAATCGTTTGCAATGGCGCAGGTGCATCCACTCTTTGTATTCTCTCAAATTCTAACCTGAATTCCTCATCACCTCTATCTTTCTCTTCCTAAACTTATCTCACTGAATTATACCTCTCAAATCATATCTTCGCTACCTAATCTCCTCCATTAGTGCTTATACTTCTACTATTTCTACCACTAACTATGAACTGACAGTTGCGTCTCTGTGCTAATGCAGTATAGCAACTTGAACTGATGTACTTACGTACGAAGTTCTGTGTTGTATCTGTCTGTCTTCAGTGCTGGTTTACATTGTCGAATGATTGTTTAGAACCACATTAGGTCTGTATATAGTGAGTGTTTTCAGTAGTGTATTTCTTAACCTTTGAGGTGTAATCTCCTCAGTAGCGTCTTTTAGAAATCGTGATTTCAAGAACAGTACTTTCTTCACAGCGGCTTTTATCTTCGTTCTTATTTCATTTTATCCATGTATTTTTTGATGAATTTCACTGAATATCTGTAAGTACTAAGTAGGTTGCAGATGTTGCCCAAATCCTCTTCAGAACAAATCATTCCGGCATGATGAGTCAGGATTTGTAGTAATTTTCTGTTATATTCATTCGGTACAGTTTTATCGAACTCCACCTGGTCCCCTCTGTAGTTACTGTCGACCCTAAGTCTTAATAAAGGGAGTGGGTTGGGCATGGGGAGAAATACAAAAATTATTATTCCAGAGATACTGGTGTTTATCAACTAACAGTTGTCTACTTAAGATACTGCGGATCCGTTGACCAGATACCATTGACAACAACCGACTGTGTGGCAGAGAACCAACCAAAATCTCTTTGAGGAAGAAATGAGGAAAAAGCTCTAGAGTTGGATAGGATACATTGTGAACCTAGTTAATATTGAGTCAGTATTTTTTGCGGACTGTAAACTAACTAGTGAATACAAACCAAAGAAGTTCACATATCTTTCTTCCTAGCTTGTAGCCTGCAAAGACAATTAACGGTTCTCTTCATCTGTGTGATAATAGTTTAGCCAGGATTACTTCAAAACATAGTCACGATATCTCATCTCCGCTTTGATATATTAGGTCGAATCGAAAATACTAGCCGAGGTTTAGACAACAGTTTGAAATGTAATTAGAGGCTATCCATAGGAAACCTTGATTAATTTAGATTCTATGATAGCATTCATCTGCAAGAGATATTTGTAGTCACATCAAGTTACAATCCACTGTTAGTGAATTTCACATTCTAAGTGTTGTGGGACGTTGAGTCCTCAGAACTCACTTGTTAAAGGTTCTAGTTTTGGGTTTGGAGTTTTCGAGCATGGGCCGATCAGTTGACCTTGTGATAACAGTTCCCAACCGGAAAATCCCTGGCTGTTATTTGTTGGTGTATTATTTTAGTACGCTATTTTTGTGGCTCTCCCAAAGACGTTTCTCTCATGTATAAATAAACTCTATTTGTGTGCTTGAGATCACTATACTTTCTGGGTGCTTCTAGAATACACTTTCTACGTCTTGTCAAGACTTCTTCCTCTACTCGATGGGGCTTTGTGATGCTCGGATTAGAGTGGCCTATCGTGTCACTGGATCATTTGTCTTCGTTGTCGTTTACCAACTAAGGTGAACGTGTAATAGTATTCGAGCATATCAATTGGTGAGCATAATACTGAGCTATTCAGCTTGCTAATGACCTCCTCTACCGCTAAACACTCATCAACTTTATGTTATGTGGTGTTATATATGAAGATTTCTGTTTGTTTGTTCAATAAGTTCACCTTGATTGTTTAAAACTGTTTCATTCATTACTAAACAATTGATAGTAGTAATCATTCATTGTATTGATTATATATATGCATTTTCTGGCATCCATTTCATTCATTCTGTTCGCGTATTATAAATTTTGGAAACCAAAAAACAACAACAACTTGTGTATCACAATAATGGTGAACTTGATTGTGTAAATAAATAATTCAAAAGGTTTGGAAAAAAATAATTGAACGTTGTATAAGTCAATAATAATAATAATAATAATAATAATAATAATAATAATGGCCGCATGTTATGAGATAATAATACTAGAAATGTTGTAACCTACATCATAATCTAAGCCTCCATGAATATGATATCATCATATTGTAAGTAGTAATGAACTTTTGTTTAACATTCATGCATGCAAATTGTATTTCATGAAAAATGCATTTTTTTTTTATGAATGTGTATGCGCACTGCCACTGATGAGTCTCATACCAGGATGAAACGGCTCTCCAGTGTTTCTAGGTTTCTAATGGTGGTTGATGATTTCAAATGTGTAAAAACACAAATCTCCATAACTCTAATTGAGAATGTGTATTCATTCAAACACAAAATTATTATTATCATTATTATGACTCATCTTATCCGATGATTGGTACTACTGATAAACATACTACTTTTTTGTATGTGGTAGCTTAGTGTTCCAAAAGAAACAAATCAGTGTGGAACAGGAAGTATGTTTTAAAACTGAATGATATGAATGTGTGTGTGTGTGTGGTCAGCAATGTATCACTAGTTTCAAGATGGTTCATGATATTCACCACGTGTTTTCTTAGTCTTGGTAATTTGCTCGTCTAGGCTAATCGTCACTGAATAGCACCTGACGGTTTTTATAAATCAGAAGGTGAACATGAGGGGTTGAATACGTTTGTTTTTTGACACACACCACAACATGGACCAGTAGACTATAAACACGCAGAGCAGGGCAAGTACACTAGCGAGCGTACTGGAGAAAATGGGTAATGTATGAATAAGATTAAAATGTTTGTATATATACATAGGGAAATGTCGAGTCATCGAGATATTTAAGAGATTAACATTGCAGCGAACAGAATGAATATGCACGTAGGTGGTAAGCAATGTTCAGTCGTACCAGCTCATATACAAACCAGACAATAATGATAAAAACTAACGATACATATAAGTTGTTACTATACAAGTGACTTGGTTGAATAAGTTAATCGAAATATAAGCGAACTGAAATGTATGTTGGATGCAATACATGTGTACTTATTGATATTTTATCATTTTGAAATGGAAACCATTTCTTGACTAATTTGTGTGGATTTTATTTGTCTATTATTCCAACCGATACAGTTACTTCGCTATTTTTCATCGATCAGATATATATGGTAACTGAATTCCGATAAATTCATGTATTGTTTATTGATGAGCAAGGTGGATTTAATGCAGGTGTGAAGGCGTGGATTAGCAAAACAAGGGCTGCATTTCTACAATTGGACGACATCTAGAACTCAAGACAACTACTGACAAACATCAAAGTCAGAATTTTCAATACAAATGTCAATACAGTTCTACTGTATGCGGCGGAAACTTGGTGAACTACGAAAGCCATCATCCAGAAGATACAAGTGTTTATTAACAGTTGTCTACGCAAAATACGTCGGATCTGTTGGCCAGATCCTATCAGCAATAACCTACTGTCTGAGAGAACAGACCAGATTCCAGTGGACGAAAAAAACAAGAAGAAGCGCTGGAAGTGGATCGCAGAAAGCACCCAACTGCGTCATAAGACAAGCCCACACTTAGAATCGTGAGGGACAAAAAGGGTATGAGGAATACCAAAGAATTGGAAGCAGACATAAAGTTTCATTGTAATATATATGATTATACAATTGTACAAAGTAAATTTTTTTGTTTAAATGAACAAATGAAGTTTAGTGAAATGATGAAACACAAAAAGAAAGAGGAGATTGATTCATTGAAAAGAGAATACTCTTTGTAGATTTTTTAATATCTTATTGAGTATAGTTTATAATTTACTTAAATTTACAATGTTAAAAAGTTATGAATTCTATTGTCAACCTGCATCACATATGGTATAGGCAAGATATCCGTTTGTTGACTAAACGACGAGAGTACTGCGCAGTAGTTCGCTCCGTTCTACTTTATGGCTGTGAAACATGGACAGTCAGAGTAGAAGATATTCGTAGAATGCTTGTTTTCGATCATAGGTGTCTCCGAACCAAGCTCGTGTATCATGGGATAACCGTATAAGCAATGCTGTCGTTAGGTAAAGGGTTCTAGTTAAGAATGGTAGATCAATAGATGAAGTAGTGAAACTTCATCAGTTGAGGTGGTTGGGATATGTGTTACGTATGCCTAACCACCGACTGCCTCGTCGAGTTATGTTTTGCGATGTAGTGATAGATTAGTCGAAAGCTAGGGGCGGTCAGACCAAAACATGGCAGAAATCCATGCAATCACTGACATGTAGATTCAGTCATATCGGTACGTGTCAACTACCTGTTTGGGGCCCACGAGATGATATTAATCGGTGGTTAGAGACCCTGAGTGACTTGGCTCAAAACCGTTCGCAATGGCGCAGGCGCATTTATTCTTTGTGTTCTGTCAAATCCTAACCTTCTGAATTCCTCATCACTTTATCGTTTTCACTAGATTCTACTTCTTAAATAATATGTTCTAACCCTAATCTCTCGGATGACTGCTAATACTTCTGCTATCACTACCAATATTGGATTTGAATTGACAGCTGCTTCTCTGTGCTAATGTGGTTTGACAACTTGAACTAATGTACGTACTCGAATCATTTCTTCGAACCCTAATCTTCTTCATTACGGCTAATACTTCTGCTATCGCTACCACTGTGGTGCGCGCTACTTATAAGTAGTATATGACGCGAGTGTAAACGTAATGTCTGGCAGCAGAAGATGGGGGAAGATCAAGAAAGGAAGAGTGGGAACACAATGGAATTTGTATGAAACGCATGAATAGTGAAATGTCAGACAATGGATTGATGATGGATTGAAGATTTGCAAATTAAGGGTTACGATATGGTTTTCCTATTTTACTGAGTAACTCTGTAATTTTCGTCTAATACAATTCGGTTGCCCTCACCTGTGTTCTCCTTCACTACAACACTAGTGAATTTCAACTGTGCTAATGTGATATGGCAACCTGAACTGATGTACTAATGTACGAAATTCTGCGTTCTATCTATCTGTTTGTACGTACGTATGTACGTACGAGGTTCTACGTTGCTATTGATTGATTGACTGGTTGTTTGATGAATTCTATTGTTTATTTTTTATTTGTTTGATAATGTTATTTTGTATACAATGAACTTGTCTAATGGTATATGGTAGTTTAGCTGTATTGTTATTTTGCATTTTTATGTGTTATATCATGTTGTTTGTAAATATACTCATAATTAATTGACAATAAACTAATTAATGATATTTTCAATTTCAACTATGAAATGATTAAAATTGCGCAGTATCAAGGATTGATTAAAGTTAAACATTAACATCGTTAGATGTCGACTCAGTGGTCTAGATGAGGTTCGCGCGTAAGACCGAAGGTCCTCCATTGAGTGCTTCCAGGTTTCTAATGATGGTGGTGGTCTAACAATAATCGATGGATAGTTTTAATTGAAACTCAACAATCTTTACAACCTTATAATGACAATTATCAAGTGCTCACTAGTAATCCGCTTCGTGAGAAAATTTATTGAAGTTCTAGTGTGAAGCCGTGACTAAGTGGAGTTCAGTCCTGTCGAGTGTACAGGCACTAACTATTGTAGACAAATGGGTGAGGTCGCGCCAAACTGCTGAATTGATCAGATTTAGACATTAACACCGTTGGATGCCGGCTCAGTGATCCAGAGGTTAGGTTAGGTGTTAGGCGAGACTGAAGGTCCTAGGTTCGAATCTTGCGAGGTGCAGGAGTCGTGGATGTTCACTGTCGCTGAAGAGTCGCATACCTGGACGAAACAGCCGTCCAGTGCTTCCAGATTTCTTCTTATTGTAGTCTAACTATGACTGATTGATGATTTCAATGTGCAACAAACACTGATCTGCATAACTCTAATTGAACAAAAATGTATTTATATGAATAAACGAAAATAATTAAATATATTTTTTAGTAATAAGTTAAATATTATTCTTTCTCAGTGTTATTATAGCTTAAGACATTCATTAATATCTTATTCATATTAAAGTCACCGAGTAAAATTTTGGTTTTACAATTCCATATGTTTACTATTATTTATGAATAACACATACAATCAACACCCTTTAACTTTAAGTCACAGTGTAGTATGAGCTCCTGTTGATTTGGCTTTATCTCTTACTTTCAGTTCAAAATTTATAAGTTATGAACTAGTCTCGATTATCATTACTATATATCAAACAAAATTCTGCCTGGAGCCCTTCTAGGGTTACTGCTGATCTCAAGCCTGGATAAAGGAGGAGAGTTGGGCATGAGTTTGGCGATCCAATCCCGTAGAAATGTAACTCGCAAAGAAAAAAACGCTAACCAGAAAAATAATTCACTTGTCCGCGGCCTATTCTCCATTTAGGATAACAGGCGTAAGTAAGTATTGTGGTGGTGTTTCGTTCTCTGAGCTGGTTGTTTTGGTTGTGGAGCTTTCATTGTTCTTCTGAACAACATTATCGAATGCTTCACTTCTATCTGAAGTTTGTGCTGATGATGTTGTTCAGAAGAACAATGAAAGCTCCACAACCAAAACAACCAGCTCAGAGAATGAAACACCACCACAATCATCCACCTGAGCTACAAGTTTTCTCCACCATCTCAAGTAAGTAAGTATTTTCAACAAACAAACTGAACTACATTACATCATGAAATGAAAAATCATAACTATGCATAAATGAACTGAGATTCGGGCAAGTTGTTGAAAATCGATTGGCTCAATTTAAGCTGGATTAATAAGTAGTATAATAATAGTTAACAGGTTAAACGGAAGGCTAAATGTAATATGTATATTGCTCACTTATTTATGCTTGTTACCCATGATAAAATTTACGCCGCTGAACAGCATTCTCAAATCTACTCTATCCTGGTCATCGCTTCCCAGTTCTAGACAGTTGCTGTTTATTCTTTTCATGTCTGTTTTCAATTCTCGGCGTAGTATGTTCCTTGGCTTTCCTATTTTTCTTAATGCCTTAAGGATTCCAAGTGAGGACTTGCCTCGTAATGCAGTTAGGTGTTTTTCTCAGTGTGTGTTCTTTCCACCTTCACTAGAGCTTTTTCCTCACTCGGAATTTAAAATTGTCATTTTTGGTGTTGACTGACAGCTGTTATGAGTTCCGGATATTCTCTAATTGTAGAAATACTGCCCTTGGTTTGCCAATCCTCCTCCTTCAAATCTACATTCGATCCAACTTGCTCATCAATAATGTCGCGTTGAGGATTCCATATATGGGCTTGTTTTGTGATACAGTTGAGTGTGTTCTACAGTGTGTGTCTTATCCACTTCCGACATATTTTGCTCATTTACTTATTTGCTAGAATCTGGCTTGTTCCCTACTACAGTAGGTTATTGCTGATGGTTTCTGGACGGTAAATCAACAGTATCTTGTGTAGTTTTCATAATTCTCCAAGTTTCCGCTCCCTATACTTGAATGGTTTTGTCGTTTGTATTGAAAATTCTGACTTCGGTGTTGGTCGGTAGTTGTTTTGAGCTTCAGATATTGTTTAGTTGTAAAAATGCTACGCTTGCTTTGCCAATCCTTGTCTTCACATCTGTATCAGATTGCCCTTGTTTATCAGTGATTCTGCCCAGTTACATTGAGGTTTCCAAAGCTTCACCGTCAAATTAGATTTGGTTGGTGCTGGTTGAATGATATCAGCAGATCTATCTTTTTGCCTTGTGTATGTTGAGACCTGCTACTGAGGCTGCTGCTAAACTGGCCGTCTGAGCTTGCATTTGTTGCTACGAGTACGATAGAAGAGCTAGATTATCTGTGAAGTCCAAATCGTGCAACTGCATCCTAGTAGTCCACTGTATTCCATGCTTCCCTCCATATATTGATTTCTTCATGTTGCGGTCGACCACTAGGAGAAAGAGAAAGGATGAGAGTAAGCAACCTTACCTGACACCGGTCTTCACTTGGAATGAATCTGTCAACTCTCATCCATGCACGATCTTGCATTTTAATCCATCATAAAGATTACGTAGATGTTGACTATCTTCTCAGGCACTCCGTAGTGTTCAAGAAGCCTACATAGTGTCATCCTGTCCACTCCGTCGAACGCCTTTGTCGTAGTCAATGAAGCTGATGTAGGGTAATGAATTCCATGCACAACCATCCATAGTGTCGCAATTTGGTCGGTACACGATTGATCCTTATGGAATCCAGACTGCTGATCTCCAAGTTGGGCATCTACTAAATCTTCCATTTGCTTAAACAACACGCTGTTGAATACTGTCCTTGGTATTGCGAGAAGAGTGATGCATCTGTAGTGCTCACACTTACTGAGATCTTTGATATCTTGATCAGATTTCTCCTCGAGTCTGTTGGTACTTGTTCTTCATCCCAAATCTTGGTAATGAGAATGTGTGTGTGAGTTCGTTGCCTCAACCAGAATGTTATCTGGTCCTTTTGTTTTGTCACTCTTGATTTGTTTAATGTCCGTGCTGATTTTCCCAATTGTTGATGGGTCTAGATCATTTGACAAGCCCGTAGGTTCTGCTTCTATGTTGAGTAGGCTCAGTGTGGTTAGTATATATTCAAGAGTTCTTCAAAGTGTTCTACTCAATTGTTTCACTGTTCTTGAATGTCGATGATTGATTTGCCTACTTTGTTCTTCACTTGTCATTCTGGTTTACTATTTTTTCCAACAAGTTTCATTTTAATGTCTAGTTAGGACGGTTGGTCATCGGGTTAGCGAACAACTCGCTGAAAAAAACGATAACCAGAATATATATATTTATATATACATTACATAGTAATCCAGTTACTTAGTAATTATGCAACAATAATATATATTTGTTTATATGATTACTTACTTACTTACTTACTTAAACCTGTTACCCTCAATGGAGTATAGACAACCGACCAGTGTTCTCAAATCTTCTCTGTCCTGGGCTTGTCTTCCCAGTTCTGTTCAATTTTTGCTCATTCTTCTTATATCTTTCTCTATTTCTCAGCGTAATGTGTCACTTGGCCTTCCTCTTTTCATTTGACCTTGAGGATTCCAAGTGAAAACTTATCATCTTATGTCGCAGTTGAATGCTTTCCGCACTGTATATCCTATCCACTTCCATCGCTTCTTCCTCCTCCTCCTTCTCCACTGGAATAATCTGGTTTATTCCCTACCACAGTAGATTGTTGCTGATGGTGTCTGGTCAACAGATCTGAAGTTTTTTTTTTCATAGACAACAGGTAATGAAATATATTTATAATACTAATAATAATAATAATTCATAAATTAATTCTGGGAGTTATCATTTCTTTTTTTCTGATACATCATCATCATCATCATCATTATCACTCAAATGCATAAGATGTTATGATGTGCTATTTTTTCTAACAGTCCCATCATATTTGTGTTGAATCACATTTGTCTGTAATGTTATATTCAATGTATATATTAGAAAAAAGGGAGGCTAACAGATAATGCAGTTTATCTGATTGATATAATCAGAAGAATTACTCTCAACATCGATGTAAGTGTTGCTGCCTATTTGTGATGATTGTATTAGTTATTATTTCCTAGACGACCTTGAGAAGATTCTATTAAATTCAATTTGAAAAAAAGACAATGTTGCTTTTAAATGCTATTAAACTAATGGATTATAGATAAACCAAAAAAAAAATAAATTTCTATTCAATAGAGAGTAATGTTGATATTTTGTTTAAGAAAAAAAGTGCTTATATTGGGGAATCCCTTGAATATGACTAAACAATTGATGATGTAATCGAGACAGTGAGGATTGACCCTGTCAGGTTTAGGCGGCAGTCACTATATGGAAGACAAAATGGCTGAAGTTGTGAAATACCTTCAATTGATCAGGGATTAGACATTGACATTGTTGGATGCCGACTCAGTGGTTCAAAGTTTGAGCGTCGGGACACAAGATCAAAGGTCCTAAAAATTTGAATCCAACGAGTAGCAGATGTCGTGGATGTACACTGCTGATGAGTTCCATGCATGGATGAAACAGACATCTAGTGCTTTCAGGCTTCTAATGATGGTCTAACAATGATTCGTTCATGATTTCTAGGTGATAATATAACCATTTGTTCTTGTGTATGTACTGGGATATTTATCGAATATCCTAAGAGGATTATTTTCGTAGGTCTAATTCTATTGGTCAATTCCTACTGGTCAGTATTATGGTCGTCCTAGCTATCAGTGTCACGTACTTCAATGTTGTTTCCCATTATTCGTCCTGACTATCAATGTCACTTCAAATGTTGTTTCCTATTCAACCTAACTGTATAAATACGCATTATCTGTAACATTTTATGACCCAGATCCCTAGTCCGAGATCCTGATTCTCTTCTGAACTCGGACCTCGTACTTTCTAGGCGTTTTGTAGAATACATGTTCTACTTCATATGAAGTTTTCTTCTCTTACTCACTGGGGGGTTTGGGACCCTCGGATTAGAGTAGCATGTCCTCGTGTTCGTTTTCCGACTAAGGTGAACTCGTTCGAGCATACCAAGTAACCTGCTTCCGTGCATCCGTAACAGTATGTCTCGAAACAACCATCACATGAAGCATCATGTACATTATTAGTTTTTCTATAAATGATCCAAGCTCTTCAGAAGAAAATACAGAAACTGAGAAGGGAAGTTTATTTGGCCAAATGGAATCAAATGAATGTGCACTTACTATTCATACACATTTATATTTGTATGTCCCTTAGAAGGTTAAGCCATGATTGGTTTTGATGGAGTTTTGTTCTCTTATTTGGATGGTTTTTTATCGTGAAATTTCATTGTTCTTCTAAACAATATCATCACTAAAAATGTCTGGTAGAAGTGAAGTATTCAAAATTTCTCTGAATATGACTCACAACTTGTCCTGTCGATCTTGACTGACTGTAGGTGACCTTAAACCCGATGCTATTCACCGCTTTATTTTGATTTGATCTCCCTCTAATTTAATTTTTGGTTTTATATTTGTTCATGACTTAACTGATTGGCTGGTAAATTGGATCGATTTCTCAATATGTTTTTGGATTGAACTGAATGCCAAGCTTCTGAAAATTCACTTTAGTGTTTTCAATACTCTCTGTATTCAAGATTTCAATATTATTTAAGTCGAATATGTGTCCTTATGGATTGATCTAAACACTAACCTGTTTGTTATCTGGAGACAATAAATTCGAATGCATGTCATCCCGATATATACTATGAGATGGTATCATTGAGCTAATCAAGCGGCAATTTATCTACTTTGATATGATTCACTGATGAGTGGCTTAATCCTTTCTGATGCTGATCGATCAGTATTCCGTACAATAGTATCTACATGTAATGAGCACACTATACTACGAATCATTTTTATACATTTGTATTCATGATTAATGGTGTTCTGGCAGAGAACTTTAAACTGTCCTGTGACAGTAGACTATTGATAAGCCAATAAGGAGTGAAAACAAACAGACAGTAGTATATTGTGTATTTGAGCATTACATGATCTAGTGCGGTAATCCGATTTTTTTCCCTTAGTTGATTGCCTTGTATGCTCGTAATCAAGAGATCGCAACACAATCTAATTCTATTCTTCGATATAAGAAACTAATGACATACAAAGTATGATTGCTGATATCGGTAACAATGGATTTCATTTAATCGGATTAAGACATTACAGTTAAACCTATGTTCACTCTTGTAGGCAATCCTTTTGTCTTCTTCCCAAACAAATGATCTGTCAAGTTGGTACACATGCTAAGAGAGTTGCATATCACATTGTTACCCAAGCCTAATTAGTGTATCCAGTCTTGTTTTTTGTATGATTAAAGATCTAACAACGAAAAGAACTTTAACTGGTTAAGCTATTGCAATCAATCACATTTTGCTTTAAATTTTGAACATGTCAACATATACTTCATTTATTCGCTTGTGGAGTGGTGGTTAGGGTGTCCGATCTCCAAGTTCAATGCCCCACCATGCGTACTACGGTCTAAACAACCGGATAACATCAGTAATCAATAGACTCACCGTTGAGTGAGGTGACTTAAGTTTTTATAAAATATTTTACTTTTAATACGGCCGAAGTATGGTGAATCACCAATGATGAGCCTATCTTGATCTTTCTATCAACAGGACCGATAATTTTGTTGAATACATTTTCTCAAACTAGACTATGCTATTAGTAAAAATAATAGTTGGATTATCTAACAGGTGTAATGTTTAGAGAACATACAGATTCTAGATGTACAAAACACCACCTGAGCTACAAATTTTCTCCACCACCTTAAAGGCCAGAATCTCAAACAAAAGTAGATTATGATTTTGCTTTATTGTTGATCGATTCATCATTTCAATGATAAACTTAACAATCTCCATAACTTTATAATGAAAACAAATCACTAGTGACTAGCATTGTGAGGAATTTCTTAGAGTTCTAGTGAGAAGCCGGGACTAGTGGAGTTCAACCCTATCGAGTGTACGTACTTACTTACCGAAGACAATGGGTGAATTTGCGTCATATCTTGGACTGATCAAAGTCAGACATTAACACTGTTGAGTACTAACTCAGTGGTTTACAGGTTAGGCGTTCGCGCGCAAAATCGATGATCTTGGGTTCGACTCCCACAAGGAACGGAAGTTGTGCATGCGTACTGCCACTGATGAGTCCCAAACTAGGACGAATACAGCCGTCTAGTGCTGTGGTGGTGGTCTAACAATGATCCATTCATCATTTCAATGAAAAATTAGGTTAATTCAAATTGTAGTACAACAGTGAACAAGAATAACACATGAAATAGACACAATGATGACCTTTAGGTTTATTTCAGATGGATGTAAGTCATTGAGGAGACAAACGACAACAATCTAATCATCGCAACATAATCACAAACATTTTTATAACTTAACAACTCTAATAGCTGTAGATGTGCATTGTTGAGGAGTTCCAGTGCTTTCTGATTTCTTAATAATCAGCTAACTAATAACGAAAACATCATTCCGTAATGTGTAATTATAAAAATTCAACAATCTCTATGATATGGTCATTCAGTCAGTTACAACGTAAAAAACTTCGTACATCACAGTTCATGTTGCCCATACCACCCACCATAATAGCACACACAGAGAGATGCAATTGTCAATTCACATTCCACACATGATGATGGTGCCCTACAATGGCTGACTAAAAAAGCCCATTAAAAACTAAATTGATTGGAGTTAATTCAAGTTTATTGAGGAAAAGAATGAATAGAAAAAAAGGAGAAGAAGAAAATATCACATCAATATGACACAAGAACAAGGAAGTGAATCCATTGTAACAGTAGTAGTAGTAGTTGAAGGGTTTTTTTCAGACAGGCAGTCACAGGGACACGGAAGGTGAGGAAGTTTGCTTTTGTTGGTTTGGTTGTTTGAAAATGTTGACAGATTGATTATTCTTGTCTGGCTTCTTCTTTTTTTCATTATGTATCCACTCGAACAACTTCGCGTAGAATTAAACTGATTAATTCACGTTGTTCTAAATTGACAAATGATTGAAGCATCACTGACAATGATTCTAATTCTACAAGATCGTTTGATTGATGCGCTAACTAAAAAGATTAAAAATAAAATATTATTATGTATGATAATAATAATTATTATTAATAACTGATTTTCATTTCAACAACTCCACCTGTAGCCTTTCTCTGGAGCTACTGACGGTCCCAAGCCCGGATAAACGAGGAAGGTTGGGCTTGGGGTTGGCGACCCCATCGCGTAGAAAACTAAATCGATAAAAAGATGCTGACCAGAAATATCAATTGAAACCATTTAAACTCTGCTCTAGGAGTTAGATGATCTTCATTCAGAAGAGTTATGATGTCTCATGATGAAAGCCGAGTCTTTCTTCGTAAGTCACGAGGCCGATGCCCGTTCTGAACATATGCAGCTAAATATTTATGCGCCAGAAGACACCATCAGCAACAACCTACTTTGGGATAATCTGAATCATTTCACTACATTGAGCTAATCGTTTTAATACACACATTAGAACTAATCTTATTAGATAATTTTGACTATTTATACCTATAAATAGTAACTGGTATGAATTCAATTAATCAATCAACAGCAACGTAGAACTTCGTACGTACATACATCAGTTCAAGTTGCCATACTACATTAGCACACAGAGACGCATATGTCACTTCAAAACGCATAATTGTAGAGGTAGTAGAAGTATTAGCAGTTATCAGAAATTTTAGGGTTCAATGATATTATTCAAGTAGAAACTAGTGAAATAAACTTAAAAATGATAAGATAAAGGTGATGAGGAATTCAGAAGGTTAGGATTTGAGCGAACACATAGAGTGGATGCACCTGAATCGCGGACACCAACCAGGTAGTCGACATCCACCGACATGACTTAGTTCACTTGTCAGTGACTTCATTGATTTCTGCCATGTTTTGGTTTGACCACGCATGGCTTTCACCAAACTTATTCCTACATCGCAAAGCATAGCTCGATGAGGCAGTCGGTAGTTAAGCATAACGCAGCACATGTCCCAACCACCTCGACTGATGACGTCTCAACAGTCTGATCAGTTGTGTAGAGCATGGTATACTATTGTACATCGCATTTTACGTGAATAATCATTAAAATTTCATTCAATGTAATGTTTTACTTACTATAAACGATTGTAACAGAATAAATAAATTATTATTCATATACATTGTTGATTGAAGTGAATCTTCCCTTGTTTCATCATCATCATCATCCCCATGAGCATCATTCTCATTCTCATCCTTATTGTCATCATCATTTACGCTGATCACATTGTATTGTTTCAAAGAATAACCAGATAAATTCAAATCATGTTTTATTCTATGAGAAGGTGGCTATAATAATAATAATAATTTGGTAAAAGAAAAAAAAAACCCACATACTATACAAAGTAGAATAAGTAGTACACGAAATATTTCACAAATATTCCAATATTGTATGTAGAGATCGAATGAATTCAATGCTATGGAAATCAATAAAAAAAAAATTATAATCATTAATTTGAGTATAAATTGAGAACACCTACTCAATTGTTCTTTGACTAAATTTTGTATCAATAGAATGGTATTCAAAGCACCAGGCCAATCATCTGTATAATTTCATGGAACATACAATACATAACATTATGATACAAAAACTTACGTATAGACAATTGACAATAACTTAGTCGTTTGTATAATTCTAAACTTAATAGAATATCTTTTGAGACAATTTCTATGGCACGTTTAATATAAGGTATTGTTTGATGAAATTTATGTCGTCTCTATCAAAAAATTAGAAAATAAAATAAAAAGTAATAATAATTCTATCTTATTTTTTCTAAAATGTTTATCAAAATAAAACACATACAATGAAATTATTTATTTAGGTTGTATAGATTGTATTGTTAGTTGATTGATAAATAAATAAGAGTATATAGGAACGATTTGATTATGACCAATGTGGTCTGGTGTGCTGTTACGGGTATAAGCGCGTAGATGTCACTTCCCGGCTGACTATATTATGGAAGGATATTTTTCCATGAACCTGAAAAGGAAGTTAGATTAGCGTTGGTCTTAGAGAACTGGGGGTGCAGCCGCAGAGCACAAGGGATAACTACTCGAGACCGGTCACACATGACCTTTTTATAGGAAGTTAACATGTTAGCTCCGCTCTTCAAATGATCTCACTGCTGGAGACGGAAATCCGTGAAGTTAGGTAAGGTGTAACATGTTTAGGGTCGACCTTTTCTAACCCCTTCCATCCGTTGTGAGGATTGAATTATTTTTATTAATTTTCACTCTGTTTTTTGAATAATAATAATACTACTAGGGTAATTTGAATATTTCAAATATATTTTTTAACACTGAAATCATGAGTGAACTATTTTCAGATCACCATTAGAAACCTGGGAAGCACTGGATGGTCGTTTCGTCTTAATTTAGGACTTATCAGTGGCAGTGCGCATCCACGACCTCCGCTCCTTGCGGGAATCGAACCCAGGACCTTTGGTCCCTGATGCGAACGCCCAACCTCTAAATCACTGAGCTGGCTGGCATCTAACGATGTTAATGTCTAACTGTGATCAATCTACGGATTTCGAGAAACTGCCTACACTCGACAGGGTTGAACCCCACTAGTCACTTCTTCACACTAGAGAACTTCGAGAATTTCCTCACGAAGTTAGTCATTAGTCAGAACACTACAGAATTATGGAGATTGTTGTTTTCACACATTGAAATCATGAATGAATCATTGTTAGAACAACATCAAAAACCTGAAAGCTCTGGTGAGCCGTCTTTTTTTTTAAAAAAAGAAACGAACTGGACAATATTAATAATAATAATAATAATAATAATAATAATAATAATAAAATTACCATTAATGTATCCACCAGATAAATGTAAACATTTGTTGCTAAACTGAATAATTCATTCAATTCATAAATCTATCAAACACATGAATATGAACAATGAAATATATATATATATATTCAATGTGATTTTGATTACTCTTGCTATTCTTAATAAACAAAGTATGGCACAATTTAAATTCTCTTCATAATTAATAGAATTAGTTGATATTAATTTATCATCAGCTTGTATAAAATATTTTGCTGCTGTAAATAATGTGGATGCTTCAGCGGTTACATTTTTAGCGGCAAATTCACATCTAAAAAAGATGGGAACAAGAAGAAGAATTAGAGAATGGAATGGATTAAAAATTCTGCGCCTCATACTTTTCCAATAGACAAAAAAATCAATAAGAGAGGTAGTTAATTATCTTGTATGTTTTAAAGTTACAAGTCATGAAGTGAGTCGATGTAACTGAGAGAGGATGGAGGAAATTTGTAGTTCAGGTCAGTCAGTCAGTCAGTAATAACGTGGAAATTCGTACATAAGTACATAAGATCAGGTTACCATACCGCATCAACAAAGATACGCAATTGTCAATTCAAATCCAGTAGTGAGAGCGATCGTAGAAGTATTAGCTGTAATTAAGAAGATTAGGGTTCGAAGATATTGTTTAAGACGTATGGTTCAGTGAGATAAATTTAGAAATAGAAAGATAGAGAGGATGGGATATTCAGAAGGTTAGAATTTGAGAGAACACAATGAATGAATGCACCTGCACCATTGCAAACGATTTTAAGCCATGTCGTTCACGGTCTGTAACCACCAATTACTATCGTCTGTTGGACCCCAACCAGGTAGTCTACATCTACCAATATGACTCTGTCTACTTGTCAGTGGTTATGATGGAGTTGTGGAGCTGTCACTATTCTTCTTTCTGAACAAGTTCAGCACAAACTTCAGGTAGAAGTGAAGCTGATGATGTTGCTCAGAAAGCTGAACAATGACAGCTTTATAACCAAAAACAAAATCCAGCTTAAAGAATGAAACACCATTATGTTACTGTATCAGAGTGTATTTTTTATTGAACATTTTATTTTTCGTTATAAATTTCAGTAAATTTGTGTTGGACTTAGAGTCACTGGTATATAGTTGCAGATAGCTTAAGATGGTGATTTTTATGGTAAGAATTCAATTCTACTGTACAGTACTTATACATTTAATGAACAATAAAATACGATTACTAATTTCGGTAAATAATAATTATATTTTCATTGACAATTGGAGTTATTAATTCCTTACTATATGAAACTAATGATCAGTTGATATCATTTGAATGAGAAACACGCGTACATTTTTTTGATCAAAAATTTTTCTAATATTAAATTAACGAAATGTGAACCACGATAATGAGTTGGTTGCCTGTTAGTGGGACATAGAATGGAATAAAGCATGGTTGAGTTGTAGAACGCCGATTGGCTCTTTTGTATCCAATCAGAGCTAGTCAATAGTGAGGGAACATTCTAGAATATTTAGTGTATCAGTGATAATAGGAAGGATTAGGAAGAGACAGCCCACGAGGAAGAGACAATGTAATTCGAGAAGAATAAGATTCATAGAACAGAGAAAAAAGGTATAAGACGATTTTGAAACTTAAGATCCAAGAGAACATAAACAGTGGATGTCATCTGCATGTGATATTTTGACTGATTCTGATTCAATATTTGCAATTATTAGTCAAAACAATCATGCGGACTCCTGTCACGTTTGTTTAAACCTAAAAACATAGCTTATGAATTAAATTGGTTTAAAAAGTATTTTAAATAAACTCTCATAATTCAAACAACTATATGAAGACAAATATTTAAAATAACAACAAAATTAAGAAAGAATATCGTTTCGAACGAACAAACAAACAAGCAAGCTGGGATTTATAGAGATCTTTTAAATTTGTAGTTAACAACATGCAGAGATCTAAGTAAAACAACCACTGAAAACCAGAAAGCACTGGATAGCTGCTTTTTTTCGTCGTATGGGACTACTCCTCGGTAGTGAGCATCCACAACCCCTTAACCAGGAATCTTGCCAAGGGAGATGATTATGTGGTGTTACGACTAGCTTGATAACAGCAATAAATTTATTTACTCAAAGCACAAATACTGATACAAGTAGACACCAAAATATGCATGCATCACAAAACAAAAGTGAGGTTGTGAAGAGATAGAGAAAGAACGGTCAGAGTAACAAAAAACAATACAAACTAGTGTATGAGAGTAAAATAATGGTAATGTTAGTGGGTAAAAAAATCCAGAAATTCTTTCGATCAAAGTTTCTCTAACTTAAGTAAAGAAAATAAATGAAAGTTACCACATGATCGCCATTGGTTTCTATTCCGAAGCATGTCTGATAACGTTTCAAGCCACTGAGTTGCACTATCTCTAGGATCCCAACCAGAGAGTCATGAAGAATTAACATATACCAGTCCTGAAATGCTTCCTTCCATACCGCGACACCATGTCATACACTAACCAACCCACCGCTTTTTCCAACCAGTCCCCGAGTTGCCAAATCATACACAATTTGGAATTCTTAGGGGCAACATTCGTAGTATATGTCTGTGCACCAAAGTCAGTGTTTCAAGATCGCGATACCAACTGAATTATTGTTGCTGTAACGTTGCCGAACCTATGTATTAGTGACATAGTGTTGCCAATGAGTACCAGAAATTCTTCGGAGACAACGACGATCGGACACAGAGAGTTTCCTCATAACTTCAAATCAGAGAGACCAGGTTTTACAAGCATTGAAACAGAACTGCCCTCACCGGCTTATTGCAGACGCAACTTTTCATAACCAGACTAATATCGTGAAGGTACCAAAGATGACTCAGATCGGCACAGGCCGCTCAAGCTTTCACGATATGTGAATTGATCTCATTACTCACGCAACGACCAGTACTCACACAGCTATATGAACTTTTTGACTACTGCTATTAGCTTACTACCAAGAGTGAATGCAGGTTCCGGGTCATGTCAGTCTTGTAAAAGTATTTCGCACATAGATGGCGAAAAGCACATGCTATACCTATAGACATGTTAATGTTCCCAAAATTGACGAAATCAGTCAGCCACAACGTAGAACCTCGTACGTACGTAAATCAGTTCAAGTTACCATATCATATTAGCACAGAGACGGCATTGTCTATTCAAATAACAAAAATGGAAAAAGAGTAAATATTTGGTCAGTACATTTATGTCCAGGTGTGAAACCAGCCCGGTTTTCTGGTAATCAGATAAGTTTCCAATGTTTATGGGAGCCAACATTTTAGACACTAATAGTTAAGTTACGCCTGTTACTCCCAATGGAGTATAGGCCGCCTGTGGTTATCAAACGAGATTGATTTTCTTTACTATGAACTATAATGATCAGCTATTAGGACTAATCGATAAGGATTATGCCCGACTCTTACCCAACTTGACTGTTAAGCTGGACCACCATAAACAGGGAGTCAGTCCATTTGGGTCAATGACACTTCCTCGCTTCAGAATGCACATGAGGATTACAACCTCCAAAAAATTCGCGATATTTGTGTCGATTCAACATCCGGGTTGTTTGGAGACAGTGAGTAACTAAAGGATAACTGGAGGTTAATTAAACTGACTCCCAGTGTTTTGACCATATTTCTAATTGTCTAGACTGAGTGGACATTCGGTCCGTTTCTTTCCGAAATAGTTTCACAAGCACGTGATAATGCATGTTTTCTTAATTATTCTAAATAACGTCCAGTTTTACTTGTTATGTCTAATTCATCTCTTGTTCCGATTGGGTAGGTTTTCGAGTATTTAAAAATTGAGTATGCCGAAAAAAACCGTTTATATTTCCTGAGATTTACTGAGAGATATCACTACTACTTGCGTACCTTAAAATGACGGACATTAGGGCGATAACGGACTAGGAGCTTCATCATTACCGTGGTTATAACTTCATTTTGTCATTACTAACATACTGTTTCGATTGTCAGTCAGTTGCAACGTAGAACTTCGTACGTATGTACATAAGTTCATGTTGCCATGTTTCGATTGGCTTTGTTGTTATTATCCTGTCGTGTTATTATGACATTGGAATTCGGGCCAGTGCTCATATCTTTGCAAGGCTCCAGGTCATTTTTTGTGTCGGTATTACAACAGCCAAAATAAGGCATATGCAAATAAAATGAGTGAATTAAAAATGTCATAGGTATGAGTAGTGAACGGTGAAATCGATCTCTTATGTTTAAAATTGCTACAGTTTAGACGTATATAGGCGCTTTCATAAAGATGCATTTTTGCTGTTAACTTATTGCTATGACTACAAAATACGGAAACACTGAACCAACCTTGCTTTGCCCAGTAAGAAAACTGCAGCTAATTCATGACAGTCTTGAACGGCCAAACTTTTCGCCACACAAGCTGCTTGAATAAGTGAAAACTTTTACATGTTACCATAATCATTTGCTTGTTCGTCGTATTTACTGATATCACTTAATTTCCTTGAATGTTAATTAACTATATATTAAGAAAACACTACTTTTTAGCGTCACTACTGAGAGATTTGTAAATTTGAGGGTAATTCAACGAGGGATCCATAACTTGCGCTACCAACTTCTTCAATGCCCAATATTTGATACGAATAATTATACAACGACGTTTTACTGTTTTTTGGAAGATATGGACAAAATAAAAGCAACATATATAGTGAAATCTCGAATCAACATCTTATAGTGACCAATATATCGATGAACAGAAATACATACAAATAAATTCTTGTCATGTGTGCGTGAATTACCTGAAAACCTTAGGCTTTCTAAATAAGTCGTTCCTCCTCCCTACACTCAACCATCAGAAAGCGCACTTATCAACCCTCCTCATAAAGTTTAGCATTTTTCAATGGTAACCAAAAACTAACTTGACTACCACAACTGTGATATCACGTATGTAACTGTAGTGAAATTCAGTATGCTTTGGTTGTATGCGTTGTTTTTAACTAATATAATTCGACACGATTGTCATATACATTCAATGTCTGCCACTCCGTGAGGATTACACACATAACTTCAGCCTCTGGTTGGTTTGCGTTTAGCCCAGAATTACCTGAGGGGCGTTTGAGATTATCTGGAAGAAGAAAGAACACGAGAAAAAGATGAGCCAACGACTTAGTAAGCAAATAGAATACACTTACATGTAATAGAGGAATAAACGGACAGAGACCAGAAATATAACCAGCGTGAGGTCAAGATAAACTGATAAACGAAACTAGCAATTGATAGAGTGAGTTTTCGAATGAGTTACGCACAAGTCTTTCAATATATCCCCGCGATTTGACAAAAGGCACTCGGCTTTACGCTTGCTGAAATATTAATGTTCTTCTGAGTTTTAATGGCAGAAATTACATTTAAACGCATACTGAACGCATTAAAAGCTATTTCGTACGTGAAGTACCTTTCCAACTTGTTTCATACTTCCGCCTGCACCAGCATCAAGTTACTTTTATATACCATTTTATTGCTGCCATTTTGCTGGTCTAGATGAACGATTTTCTTAAGGTTTTTTAATTTGGATGGAACTGGCCTAACTTATAGTTACTGTAGTAAAGTTACTGTTTTTTACGTTTTGTGGTTGGGTGTCCAAAACTTTTTTGTCCTATCCACATCATTCTGCTTAGAATGGTTATCCGAATTCACCACGGGAGTAGACTGTTGTGCTTCTTACCTGTTGAAGATGGTATGTAGTACCACAGGTGTAAGATATGGTCTCACAAAATGTGTTCCTATCTGTTGCTCGTCGCGCATTAATGATTTTGTAAACCGGTCTCACTGCGACTATCAATAGAAAACGGCTATTCTCATGAATGAAGATTTGAATATCCCTACTTTATTGATGTTGCTGAATGACAATTCCCACTCAGTTGGTATGCCATTAGATGATGAGGCTGTAGCAAATTGAGACAAATAATCGCGAGACAAATAAGTTAGATCCTGTTAAGGGCAAATATCAATAGGCAGGCTGTAATTGAAGGACGAGGTGTAATGATTGATGGTCGCGTGATATCGAAAAGACATCAAGACAAGCGATTCGAAAGCAGATAAAAACCACCGAGGCAACTAATCAACGTTAGCTACACGTCAAGCGGGTAAGTAATGGATTTTAGTACAGTTAATTAAAAAGAGTAAGATAAAACAGTTATTGTCGCAGTTGTGCACAATCATAAATGCCTCCATTTCACCAATCGCGTTCCACTACAAGGAAAAAAGAGTAGTCGCTTTGGAATTTTAACCAGTTCTCATTGCTGATCTAGAGTTGGAGAAACATATTTTAGATATTGTGAAAGGGTAGGTTGTTTGTAGAAAAGAAATAACAACCTGGTCGAAAGCCCCAAACAAACCTTAAACAGAAGTTTAGATGGTTTCATTTTTAGCTAATTGGAATCGAAATGGTCGAAAACATTGACCCTGATAAAGGACATGGACATGATATCAAGTTAGTGGAATCTGCCATCAAATATGTGTTGCACGTCTGAGTTTTTGAAGTAAGCAAGATTAGGTTGATAGGACTCGGTAAGTGATCTGGAGGCAAAAGCAAGGCAAGAAATTTTCGAAGCTAGAGCTTGGAAGTGACAAACAAAGCGATATTATTCTTAGTGAGGCACATAAAACTCTTAATTCGAATACGAATATGAAGAATGGATTAAATTTCAGAATGCTCTTAATGACCTAAAACCGGAAAACCGAATGGAAGAGCAAACCATAGAAATCACGGTTTACGAGAAGTTTCGTCCTGGAGAAAAACAGTGTGAACTTACCGTTGAGGATAAACGACCACGTAAAGAGCTTCAATCTATTTCTGAATGTAGTCCAGCACCACCCGCTGTTATCCCTCCTGGACCCCCCCCCGAGTCTGTCCCCCACCCCCCCCCCCCCCCCCCCACCCGGTCCCCCACCCCTCCCCCTCCCACACACCACCCCCCCCCCCCCCACCCCCCACCCCCCACCCCCTCCCCTCACCCCACAAACACTAAGTCTTTTCCCTCGTGTCGCCTGATAAAACACAATTCTTAGTGAGAAACTCTTAGTGAAACTCTTAATTCGAATACGAATATGAAGAATGGATTAAATTTGAGGATGCTCTTAATGACCTAAAACCGGAAAACCGGAATGGAAGGGATACCTAATTCACGGTTTACGGGAAGTTTCGTCTTGGAGAAAAACTTTCCAGGAATATTTTTGACGAACGATGTACTTGAGTCGATCGAAGATGAAAAGAGTAAGTTCATTGGAGGCTGAAACCACTGTCATCCCATGTTCTACACGTCAGCTGTCACAGTGCCGTCCATAGGTCGATAAGGAAACCTGAAAATACCGCCATGAAAGGAAATGTTTTCCGGTTGGCTCATTCCAACGGATCAGGAGCCATCGTTTTTCCTTGTCAGATTTAGACAAGGCTGTAACTTTATCAAACTATTTGGGTAAGAAATTTTTATTGGTATTTTTAACAGCACATCTTGTAACTTTGTCAACGACGTATCGACTCCATAACCAGTACATAAGACTGGAGAAGCTGTCCTTTATTGGGTTACTAAAATCAATCCTGAAAATTCACAGGTCCTAATAGGTTACAGTCACCATTGCTGCTGTCCCTCGCGGACAATATTGAAACGCCATTCAACATATCATTTTACCAGGCTCAACTCCCTAGGTATTATTAGGGCTGCTGTAACTAGTCCTATATTTAAATATGGAAAGCGATAAAATGTCTCTGACTACCCACCAGTCAGTTTAACCAGCATGGCATTTAAGTTACTTGAGAAAATAACCCGGACCTATATACTAGGTTGTGCAATTACACAATCTCTTGGATTCTGAGAAAAACGGGTTTCGTAGTAAGCATTGATGATTTACTGACGTATATATTGCGAAAGGGGACTGGTCAGCAGCTGGAGAATATCTGTCAATGTAATATTCGCCGATTTTAGGCAAGCGTTTGATAAGGTTTCTCAGTAAGGGCTATTGCAAGAACTTTTGAGATTCAGAATTGCGGATTTAGTACACGAGTGGGTAAAGACTTACTTCATGGCCGAAAACTGAGTACTAGGGTAAATGGAACAGTTCCCGAATGGAAAAAGGTGAGATGACAGCATCTTCGGTGACCTAATGTTTCTTCTCAAGCTCATCAAAAACTACTACTTCGGCCATCGACACAGTAATTTGATCTTGAAGCTGACCTGAAAGAATCAGTTAGATGTTTCCATGGTGTGTAAGCGCACACCATACACGGCATTAGTTACCGGTATATTGACGGTACGTCACTACCACGTGTGTGTCAGAAAAAGACTGCAGATGAAGAAGTTTGTTAGAGCTCACAGTCAAAATAAGAGCATCTTTTAACCTGTTTGTAAGTAGTCAACACAATTCATGCACGATTTCAACGACGTGTGATCGACTATCGATAAATGGATTTTTCATTGTTAGTTGTTGTGGATGTACGTGACCTCTGGTTTATGAATTTCACACTGCAGGCTCTGCCGTTCCAAGGACACTTGGAATTTAACAGATCACTATATTTAACACCATCATTAAAAATGAGAACCAATGAATTTTATGTTTTCATAAAAACATAAAAGATCGAAATAGTTTGACTTGGAAGTTTGAAAATTGCGCCTAAATATTTTGTAGTTACTCCGAGATAAATTCTGGACCCCCTTGTTAGTAAACTATGGTTGATATCATGCAAGCTGAGTTTAAGGTTTTGACATCACTAGAGGCGTATCCATTAGTACTCAAAGAAAGTGCATTTCAGCATTACCTAGGGTAGTAGTCTGCCTGGAGTCCTTCGAAAGCTGCTTCCGGCTCCAAGCATGGATAAACAAGGGGGATTAGGCATGATGTTTGCTATACTTTTCCGTAGAAACATAACCAGCTAAAATAACGGTAACCAGAAAAAATATTTCAAACCATTTAAAATCTGCCTGAGGGGGTAGGTCTTCATTCAGAAGCTATGCTTTCGCTTGGCCACTCCTAGCTCTTTTCCAACCTATTCCTACATCGCAAGGCATAGCTCGGCGATGCATTCGGTGGTCGGACATTCGTAACACATGCCCCCAACGACCTCAACTGATGAAGTTTCAATACTCCATCTATCGACCTGCCATCCCTACCTGGCATCCGTTTCCTAATAACAGCGCTGCTTACTCGGTCGTCCCAGGATACACGAGCAATGCTTCGAAGACATTTATAATCGAATACTAATACCCCGCGAAAGTCTTCTACTCTTACTGGTGATGTTTCACAGCCATAAAGTGAGACGGATGGGATTGCTGTGCAGTAAACCCGTCTTTTGGTTAGCAAATGGATATGTCGCCTAAGACAACTGAGCCTACTGTATGTGTGCTAAAATTCTGTCAGTCACCGGGTCCTTAGCAATGATGAGACCTCGATATAACTGCAGCGGTTAACGCGCTCAACAGCTTCATTACCCTATCACCAGTTCAGGTGCTGACGCAAGCCAATCTTGAAGAAATATTTTGCATTTCGAGAGGAAAAAACACATATCGAACATGCTTGCACTGTTGCTCAGCGTAGTCAAAAGACTGAATTTTGTCAGCGTCTTCACCAAACAGAACTGTGTCATAAGCATAACAATCTACCCCACAAGAGAACAAACCAGATATCAGTGGAAAAAAATCAGGAAGAATCGCTGCAGGTAGATAGGACGCACATTGCCGAAGGCACCAAACTGCATAACATGACAAGCCAACGGAAAATAGGAAGATCAAACAACACATCACGCCGAGAAATAAAGATAGGTATAAGGACAATGAACAACAACTGGACAGAATTAGAAAGGATGGCCTAGGACAGAGTAGGTTGGAGAATTCTGGTGGGTGGCCTTTTATACAATGGGGGCAACATTCCGTTGTTTCTACTTGAGAACGACAACTAGAAGAGCAGTCGTTTGAAATGGAACTCATAGTTGCTTGACTAGGAAGGATAAAAACTACCAATTATTTGCGATCTTTTGACATTAGCTACATTCGGAGGAGTTAGGAGTTTGATATTCCCAATGAACGTGTGAAAAACCTGTTAGCAGTGGATGACTGTCAGAATCATGTAAGCATGGGAGTTACAAACGAAACAATAAGAGTAATCAGTAATCAAAGATATTAGTGTTGCTCATAGTTCTCCCTAATCAGGCAGGTTTTATTCGCTCATATAACAGATAAAGCAGAACCATTCGAGATCCACACACTCGCCCGGTAAAACGGAAGTCTACTTACTGACGCTTGTTACCCCTCATAAACTATACACTGCCGACCGATATTCTTCAAATAACTCTATCCGGGGCTCTCTTTTCCAATTGCTATCTATTTTATACATGTGTCTGTAATCTCTATCAGCGTGTTTTAGGCCTGTCTTTTCTACTATTGTATTTCAGGGCCTCGTCATATAGTCTGGTAATTTCTGCGACCTGTGATTTATCCTCCTAGTTTCGTCATCAGCTGGACTGTTTTCATGGTTGCGTTTTGCTGATACTGTGCAACCAACGGATATGGAATATCATGCGTAAATTACTGTTCATGAATGCAAGGTCCTCGGTGATGATTTTAGTTGATCAAGTTTCAAAACCAGACAATACTACTGCCTTAGTTCATGATGTTGGCTGACAGCTCTATTGGGTTTTAGAAACTTATGTTGTAAGCGTGCTGATCTTTTTCAGCAAATTCTTGCTTTTGTATTAGCATGTGTCATTGACTTTGCCTAGGTAACCGTTTCTACGCAAATTCTTATTTTAGATTTGTTAATCTTATAAATTAAGACTTTTGCAAGAGTGATGTGATACACAATCATAACATAATCAAGATTCTTAGAAGTGAGTACACATAAATGAGTGTATGTGTAACCTCTAGAAAAACTCATATTTCATCACAGTCAAAAAGAAACAAAATAAAATTTGTCATGTTATTTATAATCGAGTTTGAGTGTGCTATATATATGCAGTGATACTACAAGTTGTTATGGAATAATAGCATAAAATGGTGTAACTGTTGTAAGAATGATAATTAAAATGACAAAACACTCAGAGAACGGTTTTGAAAAGACAGAATGATAAGGTATGGCAAATTAAGGTCGAGAATTAGACAAAGAATAAATACACTTGCGCCACTGTGACTGATTCTGTGCACTCCTGCAAATTCGTCCAACAGCTGATCATATAGTTCATAGAAAAGTATCCTACAATGTTTCCTTACTTAGATTAGGGCACTTAAATGTCGAGTTAGTTAAAAGAAGCGACCATTCAAATTAGTCTAAAGGAAGATTTTCACGCAGAGAGAAACAGTTAGAAAACATAATTGCAAGCAAGAGCATGGGTTGGATAAAATGTTTTTCCGACAATATAATATCTAAGATCTTCGTACGTAAACTTGGAGGTTTGATTAACGTTCTGATTTATACGAAGAAGCTTAGAAGCGGAATCTTTTCAAATGTGATGGTTGGATTAATACTTATCTAGAATCTGAGTGATGATATTTCAGTTAGTCAACAACTCAGACTCTATAATTTACTCGAATTCTGACCAGTCTAATTCCATTAACGTATTTATCAAGTGTGAATTCGTCTAATTGGTTCAGAGCTTTATTCTGTGTGAAGGCTAGTGTTATTACTTGACTGATCTAACAGAAATAGGTTGAAAGTCACAAACATAGGGAGTGAACAATCGAATTCAATTACTAAAACCGTATGCGAAATTTAGTTCCACAACAGGAATAATATCTACCTAAACAAATTTGAAACTTATATAATAAAGCAACAGACAAGAGTAATGTCAAGTCAATCAAATCAGGATGTGAAAATAGATTGATTGCAGTCAGTAGCCGTTTGGACGTCGTGGCTAAGTAAGTAACAGTCAGTCATTTACAACGCAGAACATCGTACATACGTACATTAGTTCGGGTTGCCATACCACATTTGCACAGAGATGCGATTGTCACTTCAAATCCCATAATAGTAAAGGTGGCTCGACTATATAATTCAAGAAGTAGAATCTAGTGAAATAAACTTAAAAAGATAAAAGGATGCGGAATTCAGAAGGTTAGTATTTCAGAGAACACAGAGAGTGGATGCACCTAAGCCACTGCGAACGGCTTTGAGCCATGCCAGTCAGGGTCTATAACCATCGAATATTATCATCTCGCCAACGTCAACCAGGTAGTCTAAACCAACTACTAACATAACTCAGTCCACTTGTCAATGAATTCATGGATTTGTGCCATGTTTTGGTCGCCCCTAGCTTTGTTTCAGCCTATTCGTACACCACAAAACATAGCTCGGCAATGCAGTCGGTGATTAGGTATACGCGACTAACGTCCCAACTACCTCAATTGATGAAGTTTCAATATTTCATCTACTGACAAGTCATCCTTCTCTAGCACCCGTTTTCTAAAAACAGCATTGCTTAGTCAGTTGTCTCAGGATACATGAGCAATGTTTCGGAGTCACCTATGATCGAAGACAAGCAACCTATGCATATCTTCTACTCTGACTGGCCATGATTCGCATCCATATAGTAGGACGGAGGGGACTGCTGCGGCGTACACTCGTCCTTTGGTCAGTAGACAGATATCTCGCCTACGCCATAAATGACGCAGGTTTGCAAAAGCTAACCGAGCGTACTGTATGCATGCTGAGATTTCATCTGTAACAAGCTAGGCTCCGAACTCCAGAAAGAACAGTTACCTAGCTGAGGACAAATTTCAAACACCATGAAATAACGTTCAGTATGTGCCAGTAAGTTGTGAGAAAACAAACTTCACTAATAATAGCAACAACAACAACAACAACAGTAGGAAAGTTAAAAATCAAATCCAAATGTGTGCATAAAATTTGAAATTGTATTTTCTTTTAATTAATATTGACAGAAAGAATTGAAAAAATCAAAACCAAAAAAAAACAATGGAAAAGCACAAAAAAAGGGAGAGAAAACAGGAAAAGGGGAGAGAGAGAGAGAAAAGAAGTACTCTCAGGTGTATTCCATTTTGCATTTACTTTTTACTCAAACAAGAACAAGGAGGAAAATAGGAGAACAATTAATAGCTTGTCCTACTACTACTACTACTCTATCAGCTTCACCACATTCTACTTGTTGAATGTTTCTGCTTCTTCTTCTTCTTGTAGAAAAAAAATGTACATTGTCAGCTAGAAATTACTGTCACTGTCACACACATCATACCGTCTTTTTATACAATCGACGACACTCTGGATGCAAATGAAATAATCATGATAATAATAATAATGACCATTACTATTATTCTTATTCTTATGTACGTCCCAAAATCAGAATGTGGAGAAAAGGAATAATTATATGTCTATGTATATAGATAGATAGATTTATATATATATGTATAGTATGTACACAAGACATAAAAGGAGTATTACACATTTTTTTCATAATAAGGGAGATTGGGTTTAGAGTACACGTGAATAAAATAAGTAATCATGACTTATCAGGCATATAATATATATATATATATATATATATATATATATATATATATTCATGTATACTAGACTGAGTTGATTTGATTTAAATAAATAAAAAAACTGAAAAGCTTAAAAATAATCGATAATCATAATTATCAATTATTATTATTATTATTATGATTATTAATAATTGCCTATTTTACTCTTTACACTGATTGATTGAAAAGTAATTCAAATGTGAATGAACAACGACACTCCCGTCCCTCTCGCAAAACGGTGGAGCAGGAGCACGAGGAGAAAGCTATGCATTTAGTTGCACTAGTCTTAATGAAACACTGATCTATGCATATTTTATTTGAATAATCATTATCACTACTTTCACCACTACTACTATTATTACTACTACTGATCTGTAAGATGTGGCGGGGTGGGGGAGAGAGATAAAAACAAGAACAATGTATAAGCATAGGAAATATCGATATATATATATATATATATATATATATATATACGTATATGTATATCAGTGTATATATATATATAACTATAACATAATAGAACCAAAAATAAAGGAAGCAGTAACACACACACACACAGTATAGAAGAGAATCAATAGGGCAATGCCAAATGTGTACACTGATTGTTAAGAAAAAACAAAACCAGGATGAAAGAAACAAAGCAGTATTATATATTTATATGTAATATGTATATATAAAATAACACAATTATGAGTTGATTTTTTCTTTTCAATAATCCGTTTAATTTTTTCTAGTTAAACGAACTGCCATTTACAAACAAACAGAAAAAAGAATGAGAAAAGTCATCAGTAGAATAATTGCAAAGTACAAGTAAAAAATTCAAGATGAAAAATTAAAAAAAAACAGCCAATCACCGCCACCGACCCCATGGATTACGCGAATTTTGTTTTAATGAAATGAACAGAAAAAAAATTAATAATCAAAATGTCTACTTGTTGTGTGTGCGTGCTCGTTTGAAATAAACAAAGTTTCCCAGTTGTAAACGCACACACAGATAGAGAGAGATTTAAAAATGTTCAAGAGTAAATATATCACTATGTACAAAGAGGCACACACACACACACACACAGAATTGAAGCGAGTACAAATAAATCTCTCTCTTGTTCTCTCGCCTCAATGTGTTCATCTTATGTATATATATATAATCAAAGGCGAAGGAATACACTTTGAGGAAACAGTGAGCAAATTGAAAAAAAATAATAATAATTCCTGTTTTTTTTCTCTTTATGTTCACAAAAAATCAAATAAACAATTCCAAGAACTGATAGTTTTTGTTGAAAGCAAGCAACAGTTAAAAACAACAACAACACACCGGAGAAGAAATACCATTTGTTAGGCCTTTTTTTTTCTAAACAAATTTAATGATGACTATAGCAGTAGTGGTAGTAGTAGTTTAAAATGTGTATGGGCAGAATGTAAACTCTAAATCAAAGCAAGCAAGCAAGCAAGCAAAGCAAACAGGCAAAGAAACAACTGAACACATACATAATAAGTAAGTGTATCTCTTTCTACAAATATATATTCAACACTTAAAACCATAACCAGCTGTTGTTTAAATATATAGAAAAGAGTAAACAATGTAATGTATATATGTATATAAAATCAGTACACACTCAAGAAAATACAATCAATGCAAAATGTGTTCATTGAAAACAAAAAACCCGATTACACAAACAGTAGATAGGAGATACTACAACTACTTCTACAGTTTAGTAATTTTTAAAAAAACCAATGACTTGCTTGATTAGATGATACCTAAGAAGATAAGCATTGTGTCTGAGAATGAGCAGAGAGAGAGAGAGAGAGAATGTCTCCTAGTGCGAGAATAATTGATTTTTGTGTTTAGAAAAAAAAGGCACAATTATATGAAATAATTTGAAAAATAAAATCATCACTTAATTTCATGAAAACACTAGGAACGAATATGATTGGGTATGTGTGTGTGTGCAAAATTAGGAGAACAAGAAGACATCACACTCGGTACATTCAATCATACATGTATATATGTCTTGAATAGGTGAAGAAAATGTTCTAGTTAGCTGGTTTCTTTCAACGTCTTAATGACGGTGATGTATATGATAAACTAAAAAAGAATTTTTAAAAAAGAACAATGGATCGTGTTTGCTTATTGACTAAAAACGGAGAGAATATTAGCCTACATAGAAGATGCGGAGGCAGGGTTTAGAATGCACCGAGTAAAATTACTGTTGATGAATAATAATAGTTTTGCTCAGGATATAAATCGACCTGTGCGTTTTATTATCTACTATGATGATAATGGCGATAGAATTTCAATAAAAGGAGACAATCGGAAAGCCATTTATGTGATAAAAAGGTGAACAGAGAGAGTAAGTATGGTTTTCGAAAAAAAAACACAAACGCCATCAAATAATAGACAATCCATTTAGATTTTTTAAAGAGAATCAGTTCAACTGATAACCGAACTACAAGTTGACAAAATGTGTCATCACAATAAAACAGAGAAATAAAAATATGGTATGAATATGAAGAACGGGCAACGAAAATCCGTAAAATAAAACAAACTACTTATAAGTAGTATGAGTATTTAACAGCAAACAGAATGAAGGAGAAATGAAGAATTGTGTACATTTTCACAAGCAGTAAAAAATAGAATGTTAATACTACTACTACCACTACAAGACAACTTTACGAATAAGAATGATTTGCCTAATAATCTACCGACTCGCAATGCTTTAATACAAATCATGTTGTCATCTCTGTGAACAAAAAAAAAGAAAGCAATGAATGGGATGAAAATGTTTAGAAGAAAGGAAAAAAAATAGTAAGCAAATGTATCATTCAAAGCAAAAGCTATTCATGAATTGATAAAGAATTATGTGTTATTATTACTATTCGGGGAGAAATAAAGAAGGGGGGGAATAAATTATCAAGAAGTACTTCGTAGATTATATCCTTATTTATATATATATATTGGTACTAAACATATAATGAAATTTCACTTCTCGATTGTTTGTGAAATAAAAAAGAGAATGATTAGCAAAGTAGGAAGTATTTTATTGTGAGAATGATGAAGATAAAAAAAACCCAATTTTTAATTATTACTATTATTATTAGTATGACACAATTTCTGTCCAAGTATAAACATATCACCGACAAGTAAAGAGTGTATAATAATAGAGAGAGGAAGCAATTGATTTCAGATCCATCCATTCATTGTGTTTGTGTGGGTGTGCGTGTGTGTACAGAATGAACATAATACAGAAGAGAAGAAAAAATCATTTTGATCAGACGACAACGGCAGTGAGAGAAAGGATGCCACCATTGCTAATAAGAATACTATACACGTCCATATACGCATACAAATAAGTCATTCAAGTTCGGTTTTCTTTTTCAAACAAATGAGATAATCACGTAGATGTGGTATTGTCAATTGAACGGTTGAACAAAAAAAGAATCATGAACGTACACACACACACGCCCACAAACACACTCTTGTTGTAATCAGGTGAATTATTCAAAAATTGGGCGAACACACAACACAAGAAACACTAATTATATGCATTCTTGTCTATGTGTACGTGGTTAGATAATAGATAAAGGCGATGATATTTTTAATTATCATGATTACTACTACTATTATTATTGTTAGTAGTAGTAGTAGTAGTAGTCGTATTTACACAATAACAATATAATGATTACTAATGAATGAATGAATGAATGATATTTGCACGTGATAATAAAAAAGCTCCATGATGTTGTTTGTAATCAATCCAAAAAAATAAAATAAAATAAAATAAATAGATAAATAAATTAATTAATTAATTAATAACAGCATATTATGTTGTGTTATGTTAGATATTGATTGACTGATTGATTCAACAGGATTCCGTACGATGGGCGGATACACTATAAAAAAAGAGTTTGAAGCGGAGCGGAGCGGGGCGAGGCGAGGCGGAGAGGAGCAAGGGATTAAATACTCAATCACATAGCATAATAGAAATAGAAAGATAGATATAGATAGATAGTTAGTTAATTGTGTGTTCAATGTATATATCAGTGACATAATGCGCAGAATATTGAATACAAGAAAGGAGAATAGAATCAGCTACTACGACTATTAACTACTACTACTACTACTATTGAGAAACCGGGGTATTATGTGTATAACAAACAAACAAACAATAAAAGTAAACATGTATGTTAAGCATGCACTCACAGCATACAAATCATACATTGAAGATTGGGGGCAGGACAATTGCTCAGCAGAAAAATTCAGTGAATGTTCTCTCTATTCGTAACAACAAGTAGTAGTAGTAGTTGTTGTTGTATAAAAGAGAATAAAAGATCAAAATCGATCAGTCTGTGTTATTTTTTTTTTAATACAATACGTAATAACAGAAGATAAATATAAGAGATAGAGAGAGAGCGAGAAAAGGACTAGTAAATTGAATGAATTAGGCAGGTAAATATTATCAATGAATCGATGAAATGATCACCTAAACGAGAGCAACACACCAGTGAGTGTCAAATACTCTAACAACTACAACAACAACAACAACAGAACAAACGAACAAACAAACAATGATAGATTGCAGCCATTCCACTATATATATGTATAGTACTTGTTATTTTTGTATACATAAGGATATTTTAGTCGGGTGTCGACGTTGCTATGGCGGTGGCTGTAGTAGAAGTAGTAGTGATCGGTCCAGGCAGTTGTTTAATTTCTTGATTTGGAACAAATGTTAAATAAGATGCATTCATTGTTTCTTGGCCTGAATTATGACGATGATGTTGATGCGATGTGGTAGTACTAGTAGTAGTAGTAGTAGTAGTAGTGGTAGCATTAGCAACAACAGTACTACTACTATTGCTACCAATGCTGGGGAATTTTTCATGAGTACACTGCTCAAAATTAGCAGAAGGAGATTGTTTATTATTATTATTGTTGTTGTTGTTGTTGTTGTTGGCGGTAATAGACTGACAGGAAAGGGATACGGTATTTGTACTGGGATCAGTGATCGACGTATTAGCAGTGGTAGCCCTACTACTACTACTACTAACAACTACACTGCTTGTTGCTGTTGTTGTTGTTGTTATTGGACGAGTTGGAGGTGGATTAGCTGTTGAAATGGTTGTAGAAGTGCTGCTATTGGTATTTTGTTTCTGTTGACCTATTGTATTTTTTTTAATCAAAAAGAAGAGTACAAATAAATTATGATACAAATAATTGTGGTATTAATTATTATTATTATTATTATAATCATTATGTGTAACAATATAAGCAACCATGTGTTAAGATTATTCAATGCTTACCAATCGGTGTGTAATATAAAATCTGACAAATTCAACCTGTTCATCAGAATCTAGTTAGTCACACACTACAAAATACATTTTACATAATACTAAGTGAGGATGGCAGATCAATGGATGAAGTATTGAAACTTCATCAGTTGAAGTGGTTGGGACATCTGTTACCACCAACTGCCTCGACGAGCTATGATGTGTGGTATACGAGTAGGTTGGAAAAAAGCTAGCGACGGCCAAACCAAAACATGGTACAAATCCATGAAGTCACCGACAAGTTAACTGATTCATGTTGGTAAGTGTAGACTACCAGGTTGGGGTCCGCGAGACGATAGTGATCGACGGTTCGAAACCTTGAATGAAAAGGATCAAAATCGTTTGCGATTGCGCAAGTGCACCCACTCTTTGAATTCTCGCGAATCTTAATCTTCTGAATTCCTGATGACCTTTATCTCTCTCTACTCAGATCTATTTCACTGAATAATACTTGTTGAGTCATATCTTCAAACCCTAATCTTCTCCATTACAACTAATACTTCTACTATCTGTACCACTATGGGATTTGAACTGACAATCGCGTCTCTATGCTGATGCGGTATGGTAATCTGAACTTATGTACCCATGTACGAAGTTCTACGTTGTAACTGACTGACTTACATATTAGTGAGCCATTTTCTTTAAAAAGTGTTTTACAATCAATTAGTTTGTTTGTAGATATGAAATAGAATTCTATTAGATTAGCAATATTATTAGACTTTATGTAGTTAGGCAATTATTTATAAAATGACAAGTAATTATTACATGATAGGGTTGTGGAGATTGTTGAGTTACGTTTTTGAAATCATGAATCGATCAAGGTTAGACCACCATTAGAAACCTGGAAGCTCTGGATGACCGTTTCGTCCCGCTATGGGACTCATCCGTTGTGTGAATCCACGACTCCCACTTGTATGAGCCAACCCCAATCCTTAGGTCTTGCGCGCAAACGCCCAACCCCCTAGTGAGGAGTCGTGACCAGTGGAGTTCAACCCTGTTCAAGGTCAGAAATAGTGCTCAAAGAAGACAAATGAGGTTGTGCCAGACCATGGATTGATCGAAGTTAGTCAGTCAGTCAGGTGCGACGTAGAACTTCGTACGTAAGTACATCAGTTCAGGTTGCCATACCACATTAGCACAGAGATGCTATTGTCAATTCAAATCCAGGTATTAAAGGTATTATAAGTAATCGGAGAGATTAGGGTTCGAAGATATTATTCAAGAAGTATGATTCAGTGAGATAAATTTAGAAAGACAAAACTAGAGGTGTTTAAGATGAATAGAAAGAAGATTAGGAACACAAAGAATAAATGCACTGGCGCCACTGCAAACGGTTTTGAGCCATGTCATTCAGGGTATCTAACCATCGATTACTAAAATCTCGCGTACCCCAACCAGTTAGTCGACACCTACTGACATGACTCAATTCACTTGTCAATGACTTCATGGATTTCTGCCATGTTTTGGTTTGGCCGCCCCGAGCTTTCTCCCAACCTACTCCTACTCCTACACCACAAAACATAGCTCATCGAGGGATCGAAGTTAGACATTAACACTGTTAGAAGCTGGCTCGGTGGTTCAGGAGCTAAGTGTTCGCACGCAAGACTAAAGCTCTCGATTTTGAATCCTGCGAGCAGCAGAAGTCTTGAACCAGCACTCAAAAGTTTAGATGTGTTTGACGTTCATTAATTCGAGATAAGTTGTTCAACTGCCACCATCATAGGTGTCTTACAGATTTTATCTACTTTATATTGACATCACACAAATTTTGCAGTTACCTTAGATGAATTTAAAACAAAATGAGTGCTAAAACAACAATATATAAGCGAACAATAGTGTTTTTGATTCGATCGTCATCAGGCTTTACTCTCAAATATACATGAATATTTATGCGAAAATGTTAAACCGATCAAGGCAATTTGGGTAAAGCCTGATAAAAAATCTAATTGAAAACAATATTGTTTGCTTATATGTGTTGTTCTAATTTTCACAATGGGAATCTTTATTATTCTTAAAATGAATGTTGTATACGTATAGGTATGAATGTGTGGCTTAATTTAAAAAATAAGCGTCACTCTTTTTTTTGAAAGCATAAAATGTTACGTTATATTCACTCAAACGAATTGGAAATCACACATTAATATTAAATTTGACATAACTAAACACACTTACCACTTTCATCTTTACGAGTGAAAAATCGATGTGTCAGAGCTTCTTCTGGACGAATACGAAATCTTGGTTCATACACTAGCATACGTTGAATTAAATCAACAAATTTATCATAATCTTCCGGTGTATGACCTTGTTCTCCACGACGACAACTTTTAGGTCCACCAATATCAGCGCCAACAACTGTACGCAATGTTCTTGTTCCAACTCCAGAGAATTTACACTATCAAATAAAAAGAGAAAAAAGGGGCTTCTTAACAAGTGTCGAATAATTATTGGAAGTATTGAATTAATCAATCGGTCATATACAACGTAGAATCAGTTACACACTCAATCAAGCAGACAGACAGACAGACAGGTACAACGCAGAACTTCGTACATGGGCACATCAGTTCAGGATGTTGCCATACCATCTCAGCAAAGAGACGTAACTGACAGTTCAAATCCAAGAGTGATAGCGAGAGTAGAATTATTAGTAGCAATGGAGAAGATTAGGGAGCGAAGATATGATTCGAAAAGTATAATTCAGTGAGATAAATTTAGAAGGACAAAGATGGAGATTATGAGGAATGCAGAAGCTTAGAATTTCATAGAACACAAAGAGTGGATGCACCTGCGCCATTCTAAACGATTCTGAGCCATGTCGTTCAAGGTCTCTAACCATCGGTGACTTTCGTCCCGCGGACCATAACAAGGTAGTCTACATCTACCAACATGACTCAGTCCACTGGTCAGTGACTTCATGCATTTCTGCCATGTTTTGGTCTAGCCGCCCTTAGCTTTCTTCCAACCGACTCCTACACCTCAAAACATAGCTCGTCGAAGCAGTCGGTGGTTAGGCATACGTAACACACGTCCCAACCACGTCAACTGATGAAGTTTCAATGCTTCATCTATTGGTTTGCCATCCCTACCTAGAACTCGTTTCCTAATGATAGCATTGCAAGGATACACGAGCAATGTTTCGAAGACACATATGTTCGAAGACTACTAACCTACGAATGTCCTCTATTCTTAACGGCCATGTTTCGCATCCGTATAGTAGGACGGAGCGAACTGCTGAACAGTACACTCGTCCTTGAGTCAGAAAACAGACATCTCGCCTGCGCCATAAGTGACGCAGGTTGGCAAAAGCCAATCGAGCCTTCCGTATCCGAGCTGAGATTTCGTCAGTCACCAGGCCATCAGCACTGATCTGACTCCCCAGATAAGTGAAGCGATTAACACGCTCGACTACTTCACTTCCTATCACTAGTTCAGGTGCCGATGCAACCCAATCTTGAAGGAAGATTTTGCATTTCGAGGGTGAGAACCGCATCCCGAACATGCTTGCATTGTTGCTTAGGGTGGTCAGAAGACTGCATCTTGTCAGTGTCTTCACCAAGTCGGACTGTCATCGGCATATTCTAAGTCGATGATCAATCAAGCACAATGAAATAAAGTTATTAAGATAAATTCCATGATAGTAGAAGCAATAACAGTATTAGTAGCAGATGAGGTTATATATAAAGAATAGAACAGAGAAAAAACGGTATAAATAGATTTCGGGAGATAAAGATTACATGCGTCTGTGCCTTTGTGACCGATTTTAAGAGTTGCCTCATCTCTTAAACGATCGGTAACGATGATTGCGCGAATCTTGTGCAAATAATCTGCACCGAATAACAAAGCTCATTTCGTAGATACTTTACCTTACTACAGAATCACAGTGAGATCGAATTGTCAATGCAAATCTCATAGTAGTATAAGTATTAGCGGTAATCCAGAAGATTGAGGTTCGAGGAAATTATTCAAGAAGTATAATTCAGTGTTATAAATTTAGGAACAGAAAGATATAGGCGATGAGGAATTCGGAAGATTAGAATTTGAGAGAACATACAAAGAGTGGATGCAAATGGGCCATCTCAAACGAATTTGAGACATGTCATTCAAGGTTCCTAACCATCGGTTACTGTCATCTCGCGGACCCCAACCAGGTAGTCTACACCTACTGGTATAACTCCGTTGTCAGTGACTTTATGGACTTGTACCATGTTTTGGACTGGCGGCTCCCAGAATTTTTCCAGCCTACCCCTACACCAGGTATCATCGATCGCCAAGGTAGTCGTCGTTTAGGCATACCTGACACATATTCGCAACTGATGAACGTTCATTACTTTATTTCTTAATATTCCATCTTTACCTAGCAAGCAGTATATAGACTATTCGAAAAAAATCTAATCCCAATTATACACCTTATATCACAATCTTAGCATGAGGAATTATTCACTCACATTCACTACCCTTAGAGTAAAATCAAGCACAGTAAGGATGTAGCTTATTTCACAGAATAACACTTTTTTATCCACTGTTCATCAGTAAAAAAAAAGAATACTGAAAGCCTTGGATGAAATGCCCAACAATTCAATTCTATGTGACCATCTACTGATGATGTTACTTGGCGAATGCTTTCGGGTATATATATATATTTCAGAGATAACTAATGTCGACATCTTTCTTAACACAAATAAAATCTCAGTGCCAAAAAATCTAAAACATTATTATATATCTTTCCCTTATGATGAAAGGAAAAATTCCACTCACCTCATAAGTACACTCTTGTTTAGTCCATATACGTTTCGGTTTGTAAAATACCGTTCCAGATGTTGATAATAATACGCCTGAATTCGATTTATCCGCTATATTATTTGATGTATGCGAGTTACTGTTATTATTATTATTATTATTCTGATTATCACAGTTATTTGTAACATTACATGTGATTGAATTTCTCACATTTGTACTACTAATATTGGAACTTTGACAAACACTATCAACACCACCGATTGAACTACTAGTAGTAATATGAGTAGTATGTTTTGATGAAGGCAAAACGGTAGCTGTGGTTGATGGTGTTTTTGCTGCTGCCAATGCACTTTCTTCACCAGCTATTGTAGTTGTAGCAAGCGAAGTTGTCAATGTACCATAAGTGGTTGTCGATACTGTAGATAGTATTGTTGTTGTAGGATTAGAGGTTGGATTAGTGTTGTTGTTACTACTATTATTATTATTCGTAGCCAAGCTATCACCAATGTTATCAGTGGAACAAGATGAAGTACTGATTGCATTCGGTATTGTTTCTGACAAGGCAGGATTTACATTCACCGGTATACATTCAAAGAAAGTTGATAATTTAGGACTAGCTTCAATCATATACACCGGTGGGAAACCAAGTACTTCAATAATTTGTAACAATTGTTCAAGCTGAATAGAGAAAGTGTAATATACACAATTAGAAATTCATGTAACAATAACACATGATGACGACGACAAAGAAGAGGGAGAGAGGGCATAATAATACACTATAAAACTTAATCTAATTCAAATGTATGATATATATATATATATATATATATATATATATATATATATATATCGTCTTGAGTTCTATTTATAAGATATATTCGGGTCTATAATGAACAATATTAAAGTGAATAGAAGATTAAAAGCATAAATTCGATTAAAATCTAATGTAACTTAGTTGATATTACTTAAAACCGGTATATTATAGCTCAGTTCTCACAGGCAAATATGCCCATTCGATAAAATATATATGCACACTCCTTATTGTAGGTACGGCAGATAAGTTTACTTTTGACAATGTGGCCAACATAAAATGGGATAAACAATAGTTGGTTCTTTATTTAAGAATAGTTCATTCGAATTATCGGAAGAGGGCAAGGTACTCAACAAGGAAGAATATATAAGATTAGAAATGATTGAATATCAGTATGATGTGAACTCCTGACCGTGGCTGCTATTTTGATGTGGTGGTCAAGCTTGCCCATCGTGATGACCAAACCGAGATATATTAGCCGGAATATATGTTCCTGTGGGTTCAACCGTGCCAAGCAGGTCGAAGAAGATGAGACTAAGAGCAACAACTTAAGGTCTGAGGGCGAATTCGTACTGCTAACTGTAGAGGGCTATGATAGCAGTAAGTTGTTTCCCTCGGACAAACAGCATTTGCATCGATGCTGCCTTCGCACAAGGAAAAATGGGGCTGGAGAAGATCAACCTGAGGAATGTTATACCTCACCTTACCCTTCGGATTTCCATCTCCAGCAGTAAGGCCTTTTAAAAAGAGCGGAGCCAACACATTAAAAACTCCCCATAAAAAAGTCGGCTGCGAGCAGTTGTCTCTTAGGCTCTGCGGCCACGCTTCGAGAACGTTAAGATCAACGTACACCTAGCTTCGTTTTCAGGTTCCTTAAGAAACACCTTTGCACTGTGTGGGCGACCGGGAAGTGACATCTGCCCTCATAATCCTAACATCACAGGAGACGTATGGTGTTTACGCTGACGAAGTCATATATCTGAAAAACTTTAAAACAAACTTACTAGCAAGCCTTATTAAAATCAGTATTAAAACACGATATGACTGATCATCTTTTGTTTGTTAATCTCTCAATGTTTAGTGTTACTTTTATAGAAGGTATTGTATTCCCAGTATAAGGTAATTTTGAATATAGAAAAAGGCATAATAAATAATTAAAGAGTAGTAGTATAACTATAACATTTATCTATCTATCGAACAAGCAAACAAACAAACTAACTGACCTCATTTGCTCCGCAAAACAATGGTTCACCAGTATGCATTTCAACTAAAATACAACCCAATGACCACATATCAATGCCCAAACCATAATCCAAATTGAACAATACTTCTGGAGAGCTTTACACAGAAAAAGAATAGATATGTTTTATTATTTAAAAATACGCTATAAAAATAGGCGGCAAACATAACTAGTCAACAATTACTAACAATTCAATGGTATAAGGCTCGTTGTTTTTACACAATTTTTTTTGCATAATAGAATAATAAACGAAACGACAAGAACAACTCAGTGATATACGATGATGATGTTTTAGCAAAGAAAAACACTTGACAATATAAACTAAAGATAACAAAAAAGATCACCGATATCAGGATTCATCACGGAAGCTGTAATGCAGAGACTAGAAGTGTCAGTTTTACCAGTGATCAAACCAAAAATGTGGGTTCGACACGTCATTATCAAAAGGAACGAGCTGGTGAAAATCTGCAATCGGATCAACAACATCTTGGATAACATAAAATTCACCATGGAAAAGAAATCAAACAATAGTCTATCATTCCTGAATGTAATAATCACCAGAACTAACGCAGGAAGACTGGAAACTCAAGTAATTCGGAAGCCAACACTCACAGAAGTGATTCTTAACTAAGGTAGCAACAACCCAAGTACTCACAAAATAAACTGCATACAAACTTTGTTCAAGAGAGAGAAGACACACTGCAGCACATATGAAGCACTAAAAAAACGAGGAAAAACATCTTGTCACTATCTTCCAAGAGAATGGCTATCCGCGCAACTTCATCAAAAAACATCAACCGGAATCGTCAACAGAAGCAAAATCAAGTACAGAAACCAATAATAAACGGATCATCCTACCATACATAAAAGACATATCGAAGCATACAGCACGACTACTGAAACCATTTGGAATAGGTGTGGCACACAAACCAACAGAATCACTTCAATCAATCCTATATAGACCAAAGGACATAATGACAAAGCAAGAAAAAGCAAATATCATCTACAAAATAAATTGCTCAGACTGTGAAAAACACTACATAGTACAAAGTGGACGGCCTCTTCAGCTTCGTTTACGTAAACAGCAATTAGCAGTCAAACGCGATGACAATTCTTCGCTTATATCAATACACACCGACAATTATGGACATATATTCGATTGGAACAATGTGGAAATACTGGATAGGGGGAGGACAAAGAGCACTAGGAAATGTTTAGCAGCTTGGGACTCAATTCAATCAGCAATCAACAAACACATCGATAATTAAATCAATTTACCAACCAATGAGAAATATCATAGGCGACATAGGATCAAGAAACAGATGAAACTGGGGATATTGTCAAAACAAAGGTGCAAACAGCAACAGGTTTAAGATCAACAGAAACCAATCAAGAACAAGCTACAGGTCAAACGTGGAAAAATTTGAATGCTTCACTACTATCTGAAGATTTTGCTGATGTTGTTCAGAAGAACAATAAAAGGTTCACAACCAAATTATCCAGCTCAGAGAACGAAACACCACCGTAACAACAAAGATGACTAATTCCCACAGGTAATTCCGGCTGGAGCCCTTCTGGCGTTTCTGCAGGTTCCAAGCCCGGATAAAAGGAAGAGGGTTAATGAACGCATCTCGTAGGAATTCAACTTGCTAAAAAAAAGAGGCTAACCAGAGAAATAATTCACTGATCGGCGGCCCATGCTCCGTTAGGGGTAACAGGAGTAAGTAAGTACTTATTTATCATCATAACTTAGTGAGTTCAGCTCAAGTTCTCTTATTACTTTTTAAGTGTTATATTACGTGATAAAATTATATCAAGTACTTTAAAACATAACAGAAAATTGTTTTGTATTCAAAATTATGAACCAATCATTGCTAGACCACCATCATTAGAAAGAAACCTGGAAGCAGTGGACGGTCGTTCCGACCTAGTATGGGGACTCGTCAGAGGCATTGCGCATCCACGACTACCGCTACTCACAGGAGTCAAAGTCAAACCCAAGACCTTCAGTATCGCGTGCGAACACACTTAACCTCCAAACTACTGAGTCTGCATCCAACAGTCGTAATTTTACACTTGAAACTACTCATAATAATAATTGAAACAAGAAAGACCAACGAATGAATTTATTGTAGTTTTCTGCAAATAGTGTTATTTTTTTGCTTTTTTAAAGGAAAGTTCGTAGATTGATCAGAGTTAGACATTAACAGTGTTAGGTTAAGCGTTCGCGCACAAGACCGAAGGTCCTGGGTTCGAATCCTGCGAGGTGAAGAGTGGTGGATGCTCACTGTTGATGAGTCCCATACCAGGACGAAACGGCCGTCCAGTGCTTCCAGGTTTCTAATAGTGGTCTAACATTAATTGACTGATTGATGATTTCAATGTGCAATAAAGGAAAATTATTATTTACTCTACTAATCAGCAAATGATCCATTTCACTTAAGTTTTTGAAATCGTCGTCATGATGATGATGAGAAGGAGCATAGGATTGGGAATAATTGATCTGTCCAAAGTGTTATTTTTATTATCTATACACACCTACACCTAATACTGCGACTACTACTAGTACAACTGTTGTACATATTGATGAATATAAAATAAGGAGATTTAAAAGTGACTAGAAAAAAAATCCAGACACATACACGAACACACACACACTGTATTTTATTATTTTCCCTGACGGTATGTAAAATCATCATCATCATCAATAGGCGTGAAAAAGTAAAAAAAGAAAACAGTTGACGACGTTTTCACAATTTACAAGTAGTACACGAAGTTATACTGGTGGTGGTCGGTAATGAGGTGTATAGTATAGAAGTCGATTTTGCAATTATTGTAACAATATTATTGGGTTAGTTAAAAAAAATACTATGAAACCATAGATTAATAATGATGACAATCTTAACAACAACGACAACAACACCACCACCATTGACAACCATAGAACGTATTTTGAAACAATGAATTATTTCTTCTTACAATAATGATAACAACAAGAAATCTGTAGTGTTTTTTTTTCTCGATCAAAAAAAGATTGGTGGATATCTATCTTTGAAAGAGATTTTAAAAAAAAACATTCACTGTTTTTTTTGTCTCGAGTTTGTTGATGATGATTATTATAGACTGAAAGAACGATTTAATATTATTATTATTACATATGAATGAAGTCACACATGCAATTCACTATGTATAATATATTACTGCGTTTGTACAATATATACATATATATAGTTAGGGACGTTAGATCCCCAGAAGTCGCTTGATAAATGCCTTAATTTTGGATTTTATGTTTCCGAGCGTGGGCTGATCAATTGACCTTGAAATCGCATTTCCCACCAGGAGAATCCTCGGCTGTGATTGGCTGCTATTTTTGTGACTGTCCCAAGGACGTTTGTATGATGTATAAATAAACGCGATATGTGTGCTTGATTGCATTGCGCTTGTTGGCTGTTTGTAGAATATATTTTGTACATAGATACAACGTATCTGTACCATTGTGCTTTTATTATTGTCGCGTTTGTATGAGCAGTTATGATTGAGCATTGTGCGATTACTGCCTACGAACATATTCATTCTATTCGGTTTACTGGTAGCCTCTTCAATTATTCGATGTCTCATTCATTTGCCAATGTATATATATGTACATTTTAATCCTATTCACTTGCTTGCTCTTCAGCATTCCTATCATTCACACTTTCGCTTCGTATGCCTCTGGTTTCGTGATCTGTGTGTGCGGCACGACAATACACATCTTCAACGCTTCGTACTCGTCTTTTGAATTGTATACACCGTTGAGCATTTATCTCTGGTAACAGTTATCAAGAAGAAAAGTATACGATGTTAAGGAATGATATAGAATACCGACCACCACCATAGTAGAAGCAGTAACGAGATCAGTAGAGAGGAAGGAGATCGACGATATGATCCAAGAAAATTTCATAAATTAATGAGAATTCAAAAGTTTAGAATTTGGACGGAAAATAAATAATGAATACCAGCCAGATTATACCATAAATTGTAAACGGGAAAAGTGGAACACATAGAACAACACACAAAGACAGACAGACAGATACAACAAAGAACTTTGTACGTACGTAAAACAGTTTAGCTTGCCATACCGCATCAGCATAGAGATGCAACTGCCAGTAGTAGAAGTATTTGCAGTAATGGAGAAGATTAGGGTTCGAGAAGTATAATTCAGTGATATAAAGTTAGGAAGACAAAGATACAGATGATGAGGAATTCAGAAGGTTAGAGTTTGAGAGAACACAAAGAGTGGATGCACCTGTGCCATTGCAAACGATTTTGAGCCATGTTGTTCAAGGTCTCTAATCATCGGTGAGTTTCGTCTCGCGGATCCCAACACACAACACACAAAAAACATAATCCTCGACAAGAATGATAATATAACAATCATCAACAACACACAACAACAACGATAACTTACCGATAAAATCTTGACTGAATATATTGATAGACTTTTTCATGAACATGACATGAACTACCAAAATCTATCACTTTAATAGCTGAACGTTTTGGATTCACTAATAGTATATTTTCCGGTTTCAAATCACAATGTATCACATGTACATCGGATCTGGATAGAAATACTAATGCAGCGCATAATTGTTGAGCAAATTTTCTTGTTAAATTTAATGAAACACCACGATAATTTGTATTACCAAGTAAATCATATAAATTATAGGAGAGTAATTCAAATACTAAACATAAATGACCATGATAACTGAAATGTCCTTTTAAATTCACTACAAAAGAAATAAATATAAAAAGAGATGAAAGGATAGAATGTAAAACGGAGGGGTTAGGTATAGTGGCAAATATTTCAGTAATCTCTATCTTACTCTACAGAAATGAAAAGAACACAATACATATATAAAAACTCAATCCGTCAGTTGCAATGTAGAACTTTGTATTTAGATCAGTTCAAGTTGCCATACTACCATATTAGCACAGAGACGCAAGTGTCAATTCAAATCTCATAGTAGTACAAGTGTATTAGCAGTAATCAAAAAGACTGATGATCATATATGGTTAAATTTCATTGGTCATGGCTTTGGATCTCCGATGGTGGCTGTGCATACCTACTGCTGAGGAGTTTCATACTAATACAAAACAGCTTCCTTGTCTTTCCTAATATTCACTGATTATGTCACAAAGATCAATGTTCATGATGTAACTTACAAAAATTTCCTATTCCTCATATAGATATTATTGAGAGTGATTGTAAATCGATGAATATTAGAACCATAATTTACGCACACACAAACATTCTCATCAGATAATTTGAATCCATTAAATCTCATTGAATGATTCAATCAATAAGGAGGAGTATGTTTACACTTTTAAGGATGACAGTCAGTCAGTCAGTCAATTGCAACTTAGAACTTCGTACATACGTATGTACATCAGTTCAAGTTGTCATACCACCACCATATCAGCACACAGACGTAATTGTCACTTAAAATCCCAGGACAAATGAAATTGAAGGGACCCCAGAATTGATTACTAATAGATGAAATAACACCTAGTAAACAGTTAAAATGCATACATAAAGACACGCACACACCCAATAATCATCATAGAGGTATGAACTCTAATTATCATCAATATACATTTGAAATATCATCGAAATTGTTATCTGAATACATGATTTAGATTGAATTTTTTTCTCTTCTGTAAAACACTTCTCGTTATTACGCGCGCGCGCGCACACACACACGTACACATGTATAGATCAATACAGTGTTCAAGTAAAACCGTATGTTATACAGACAGACATATGCACATCAATGAGTATCACGTGATGAATAATAATAATGATAATAATGCACTGTTGATTGCGAAACTGTGTGTGGAAAACATTCAACAACAACAACTACTACTACTGCTACTAATACTACTAACTAACCAACTAACCACACCACTAACACTACTACTACTGCTACTATTACTACTAACTAACCACACTGCTAACACTACTACTGAATGTATGCTTTAAATGTCAATGATAGAATGAGTGGATGAATGAATGATTTTTCTATTTGTGTATATACATATACATATATATACATTTGTTGTTGTCAAGAGAAATAAATAAATAAATGACGTGAATCATAGTGGAAAAATAAAGATAATTGAATAAAAATAGACGGTAACAGTAACAGTAACGCCAGCAACAGCAACAGCAGCAGCAGCAACTGTAACAACAACAACAAGTCACTAATTGACAATTTTAAGGTAAGACACAAAATCAATGGTGATAATTTGATTGTCACTACATGTGTTCAGTTTGATGACAAGTAATGATAAAAATAGAATACATATATATATAAAGATATTTCTAAATGAATTATACTAGCAGTCGATCATAAAAAAAGCCGTCGAAGTCATTGCTCCAAAATAATGAGAATAACTGAATGAAGAGAAAAGGCTGAGGATAGAAGCACGGGGGGAGGGATAGGTAAAAGCGGAAAAGGTAAGTGGAACATGTAGCATGTATGTATGTAGTCCTGGTGACTGTCTACCTCAAACGATGTAGTACAGTGGAGTGAGCTCATAAAAAAACCAAATGCAAGAAATCAATGACCATTGGATGGAGAGTCATGTAGGCAGATACAGAAAATCTGGTTGGAATTCATCTAATAACCAAGATCAGTGATTAGTTGGAACAACTGAGCAATATTACTCGGAATAGAGCACTCCCTTTCTTTCAGTTAAATTCTAGATCCTGGAGTATCAGAATATTAATAATAATAATAATTCCAGTCCTATGAATCCACATTTTTTCTCGAGTTATATATATTATGCCTAATATTTCTATGATCACTGATACTGTTACAGTTACTACTTTGGACACTGCTCTAATAATCTCATTTCGCATTATCAATAAGGTACGACGACATGAACCGATGTATACAGGTGCCGAATTCTACCATGAGTTTGACTAACTGGCTCTATTTTGGGAAAAAAAGCAGGAGACGAATATATTGCAATTTTATACATTTGATCTATTGTGTTAGACATAGAAACACATTTCGACGTCCGACATTAGTTGTATTCTTGGATATAAAGGCGGAGTTTGACTCTGTTGATCGTGAGGTTCTGTGGCAGTGGCTGTCATTAAAAGATGTACCAAAAAAGTACATCAGCCTTATATAGGCTCTCTACCCAAACTCTACTGGTTAAATGGTTGGCTCATGGAAAACTGTTATCGGGATTGGTTTCTTTAAGTGGTGTTCGTCACAGTTGTCTACTTTCTCCATTCTATATTAACTTCGTCATTGATGCGCTTTTAGAAATGACATTTTCATAATCTAACTTTTCAGGAGTTGAAATATTACCAGGAGATTCGCTGCCAATGACGTAGTTCTACTTGGTGAAGAAGCTGACAAAATGCAGTCATCTAACTACCCTAAGCAACGATGCAAACCTGTTTGAGATGCGATTCTCCCTCTCGAAATGCATGATGTTCCTTCAGGATTGGCTTGCATGTGAACAGGAAAAAGTGATAGGGAGTGCAGTGGTTGAGTATGCTGACCACTTCATTAATCTTGTCAGTCTCATTAGTTATGATGGCCCGGTAACTGACAAAATGTCACCATGGATGCAGAAGTTTTGATTAGCTTTTGCATAGGTGAGATATCCATTTGCTAACCAAAGGTCGAGTGTACTGCGCAGCAGTTCACTCCGTCCTACTATACGGATGCGAAACATTGTCCGTAAGATTAGACGACATTCGTAGGTCCTTATTTTTCGATCATAGGTGCCGTCGAAGCATTGCTGGTGTATTATGGGACTATCAAGTAGGCAGTGCTGTCGTTAAGGATAGCAGATCAACTGATGAAGTAGTGAAACTTCATCAGTTGAGATGGTTGAGACATGTGTTGCCTATGCCTAACCTCATTATTCCCACGGACAGGGCTTGTCAATGCGCTTTGATGACATTGATAAGTCCCATGCATGAAACGAAACAACCATTCAGTGCTTTCAGATTTCTTCTACTGGTGTACTGGGTATAACAATGATCGGTTCATGATTTCAATGACAATGACAGTGAGGAAAACACTGACCAAATAAAATCGATACATAAAATAATTAAATTTAAAAAAATCATCATTATTAACAATTCCAATTTACCAATGTAATTAGCTCCAACATCTGCAGCTAATTGTTCATTTGATTGAAATATAGACATTTCACGCAGTAATTTAATTTCTACTTCAGCTTGTTGTACAAAAGAACGTTTATTTTTAATTACTTTAATAGCAACTTCTTCGCCGGTTAATTCATCAAAAGCACGAACAACCTGTGTGTGTGTGTATGGATAGATAGACAGAAGAAAAAATTTAAAAAAAATAAAATGCAATAATTTCAAGTGATTGTTGATCGATAATTCAAATTGTATTTGTGAATAGATTACACAATTCAAACTTAGCGAACACCAATAGTGATTGAGAATAGAAGTACGCACACATGGAAATTGGAGGACAAGTCCTTGCTAATCACTCAATATTTCATCATTTCACTGAGCTACAACATAGAGCTTTCTACGTATGTATGCACGTCAGACCAAGTTCCCACACCACATTAGCACAGAGAGAGGGAGGGAATTGTCAATTCAAATCCTCGAATAGTAGTAGTAGAGGTAGTACAGCAGTATTAGCAGTAGTGGAGAAGAATAGAATTGGAAGATATCATTAGAGAAGTACAATCCAGTGAAATAAATTTAAAAATAGTAAAAATTCTATTCCTTTGTATTAAACTTTATCAACTGATTAAACCACTCATTACTAAATTCACTGTTTAGCTTACTAAATAAGTAGTTAGTATGTAGAGAAAATAAATTCGAAAGGAAACATATCAATAAATTAATTTATCCAAAGAGAAAATATTGTTAGTGTTTTCAAGATCTTTTGTCAACCAAACTCCATCCAAATTGCATAAGTGACGTAACAATCTAGGTATTCTTAAGAAGGGAATCACCAAATAATTTATGAAACCATTATATCACTACAACGACACACACACACGTCATCATCTTGACGAAAATAATTCTTAAGGGGATTTAAACTCATCATGACATTGAATAGTAAAACACGTGAGAATGTATTATTACACTTCATTGCATTACATTACTGTCATCTATTATTGTCCACTGAATATTGGATTTTTAAAATAAGGGGAAAAATTAAGTGGCTCAATTCAGTGATGACCATTCTTTACTTAAAAAAAAAAAAACACCTTATCACACACATCACTATCATTTTGTAAGGTGTATTGTAATTGGTCGAAAAAAAACGAAGCTTTTAAACTAATTGAAAATAACGAGTATGAACTTGTTCAACTTGTAAACTTGATGGCAAAAAAAAATCAACAAATACAGCTGAATTTCTGTGAATGAGAACAAAATGTGCAAATACATTTATATGTAACGAGAAATAAAAATAGCTATAGCACAGCAAAGATCAACAACCTCTTTCGGAGGAAAGATTATTTTATTAGCAAAGTTGAAACTGTTTCCTACCTAAAATTATCTATTGTGTGTACGTCTTATTTCTCAAGAAATATATGAACTGTGTTTTGTCATTGGCTTTTAAAGTTAGATTTTGATTTAATTACAAACCTATTACTCAATTATCTTCTATTTACAGCATAATTATGTTATTTTTATTTCTTGAATTTCAAATTATAGAGACTGAGATCCACCAACTACTATTAATCTCATGAACTCATCATAAAAGAGAGAGAGAGAGAGAAGAGCTTATGGATTGGAGGACCAATCGGTGTTCACTTTACTCAAGGTTAGTTTGTTCAGGTCAAATTATAATATTGGTCACGTCTAGAACACCTAGACAAAAAATGATAGACGTGAGAGATTAGAAAGCTTACAGTTGGAATACCGAGATCGGTGAATTGAACACTTGATATTGATCGGCATACATACACAAACACTATAACACCTAATGATTAATTTACGGATTATTGTTATTCTTATTTGTATCTTTATTCTATAGTAGTGTAATAAGTTACCGGTGATTATTATGTATTCCGTTATTTCAGCTTATTATTGTAAGATTTCAACGAATCTAATACCCGGTGTGTTTGTGGTGGGGTATTTCCTGCTTGTTTATAAGCTTGGTAATTAGCTCATCCAGACAATCGTTACTAAATGGCGTCTGACGGTTATAAATCAGAAGGTGAACTCGTAGTGTTGAATACGTTTATTTGGGACATACCACAAAGCGAAGCGGTGAAGCAGTGAATAAAATGAATAAAGCGACGTGAATCGGAGAACGCTGTTGAGCCAACTCTTAAAGATAGAGCATGAATAAGAATATCTAGTCAGACATGTGACAAGCGAAATACGCATGCACACATGAATAAAAGCAACGAATGATTGACAAGGTCAGAAGCAAGCGGGATAAGTCATGTGAGCTTATGCAAACCAGATAATAGTAAGAGCGAAAGGTACATATAAGTTGATGCTACGCAAATGGCTTGGTTAAATAAATTAATCGAAAGGGCTTAACCGAATTAGATGTAAGCGAACCCGAATATATGTGGAGTCCCTACATGTTATATGCTTTATGGTTTCATAATTATTGTCAATTAATTATGGTAGTATTAATTTCGTTTTATGCAACTTAAGAAATGACTCATTGTAAATAAAGTATGGTTTTTTATTTGGGTGAGTTGCAGTGTGAGAATTCATGTATATAATAATCTAATAAGTGATTGAGGTAGATGTTGAGTGGTTGAAATGAAATGATAACAGCTTGACAGCTGTTTTCTCCTCTAGGATTTAAGGATGGGTGATATAAGAGATTGCGTATCAGAGGACTGATAAGAGATAAGCTAATGTTAACTCAAAGTTAACTGTGTCGGTTGGAACGCATCATTGATCAAGGGGCTAAAGACGGAATAGCATCTGCGGCGTAGTAACATAATAATTGGGATAGTGATTGACTAACTTAAGAAGTGATATCGATTAACGGCTCAGAAAATGCGAAGGTTCATAGATTTTAAATCACGAAGTGATCTTAGTTAGAGCACCAATGAAAACCTGCAGGCATTGAACACTCGACCTATAACGAGACTCCATCGTAGTGAGCATCTACGATTACACACTCGGGAATAGAACCTAGGGCCTCTGGCTCCGTACGCGAACGCCTAACCTCTAGACTCCTGAGACAGTATCGAATAGTGTTACTGTCAAAGTTTAATCAATACTTCGGATTGATTGATGTTAGACATTAACACCGTTGGATGCCGGTTGAATGATCTAGAGGTTAAGTGTTCGCACGCGAGACAAAAGTTCCCGGGTTCCGTTCGTGCATGTGAAGGTCGCGGATGTCCACTGCTGATGAGTCCCCTAATAGGGCGAAACGGCCATCCAATGCTTCCAGGTTAAAATGGTGGTAGTCTACCAATGATCGATTTATTAATTCGATGGGACTGTTGATAAATAATTAGTAATCATAATGATGTGACTGATCACCAGTGATTAATTAAGAGAAATCATTCCCGAAGAGACCGCAACCGATAATGTCCAATCATCTCATGTATGTTGGTTGAGTAGTACCGCCAAAATAGATTAAAGTTAACAATTTAGAGCACTAGATGCCGACTCAGGAGTTTGCACGCTAAGCAATTATTACAATAAGACCCGAAGGTACTTAATCTCGAACCATAAAGAATTCATAGGATTCACACTCCTGAAGAATCCGATATTTTAAGACAAAACAACTGTCCAATGTTTCTCTGCTATAATTATCAGAATTTTTATATTTCACGGTAATTTTTAAAGAATACCTAAAGTGACATTGATTATGTTACTCCATCACAAATGACACACACAAACACTGTTTCAAAATGTGTGTGACATGTGTAATACTCACACAATAAAACAAAAATCATGGACGGAATAAATCACTGTAATTAAAATTAAATACAGAAGAACGACACAGTAGTAGTGATGAGGATGTGGTAGACTAAGTTTAATTTTTTTATCTGTGATCATCAACATCAAGTTGGTGTTTAGAAGACGACAAAAAACGGCACTTGAACGTGTGTGTGTGTGCGTGCATATGTATGTACACAGATAGATGTGTGTGTGTGTACGTGTATGATGACCTAAGTAGAGTTGTAAAAAAAACCCTAAAGAGCATCGATTATACAAAAAATTCATTCATACTATACATAAATAAATAATCCGAAGTATCATGACAACACACACAAGTCGTGTGCACTACAATCAGACGGCAACACAGACAGGCAGATAGATGAACAGACAGAGATCAACCTTGTGTATGTCCAAAACATGTACGTGTCTTTGCGCTCACTATCTATCTATCTATCTATTTATATATGTGTACACATTTTTAAGTCGCATCTACAACACTACAAGGCATAAATGTTGTTGTTGTTGTCGGTGGCGGAAAGAGCATCACAGAGAACACGCATGAATTGGTTAGCCTACACCATGTTAACCCAACCAACCATTCAACTACTAGCTAGCTGACTAGAGAGACTGAGTGTGTAATATGTATTGCACACGAACGAGCGTAATGATTTACCGAAGTGATTCATCTTGTTTACGGCCATATATGTACTATTATTAACAAAAATAATATACAACTAGTATGTCTATGTTACTGAACTGCAATTTTGATTGAAACTACTATTACTATACAAAAAAATACTACTACTTATAGCATTTTGCAACCAACTACAACACTACATCTACTTACTTACTTACTTACTTACTTACTGTGGGTATTGCTAATTTTGTGCTACAATTTTCACCAACGTATATCTGTCTACCTATCTACACGTCGATCAATAATGTGCTATGGATGAAGTACGTGTACACATACATTGTGCATGTATGTGTACATGTACTTCATCATATAGAGAGAATATGATTGAAATTCGTCAAAACAGACAAACAAGCACAAAATTTCGGAAAACAAAAACAAACAACTAAAACACAAGTAGATTTAGGTAAAAATTAGATAATTCTGAACGATATCTAATAGAATATATATATCACAAAAAAAAGAATTGTTCAGTTAGAAATAATAATAATGATAATAGGACGAGTAGAATAAGGGAGACGAGGTGAAAATAACCACAACTCATTTTCAGCCAATCAGAAGACCATTTTTGCAAATGGATAATTCATGTAGGAAACACTATGGGATTGATTAGAGTTAGACATTAACATCGCGTTCAGTGCCAGCCGACTCAGTGGTCCAGGGGAGGAGCTGGTTATGCGTTCACACGCGACACCGAGGGTCTTGGGTTCGACTCGTGCGAGTAGCGGGAGCCGTGGATGAGCACCGCCACTGACCAGTCCCATTACTAGAATGCGACGGCCGACCAGCGCTTTCAGGTTTCTAATAGTGGTGGCTCAACATTGATTGATTCATGAATTCGATGAAAACAAGAGTATTATAAACAAACGTAAGCAGATTTTAACCATGAATAAATTCATTTGAAAACACAAATTCATTTTTGAAGAGTCCCCTCCCTCAACGGTATATTTAATCAAAGTAAAGTTTTTTTCTTAATGGCAAACTGTAGCGATTCGAATGAAGGAATTTCACGCGAAAAAAATTCATGATATGCCATCTGATTAGTTAGTTCGTTGTGCATAAAATATCATGCCACTAGGAGGTTACAATTTGAAGGTATAGTAGGTATAGTTAGTTCTATAGTATCAACTTGCCAATTGCATAAAGTCCACCGAGATAGAGTTGAACACTGGTTGCAGCATTTAACACCATTCTTTTCAAACTATAGTTAAAGGAAAGTGTTTACAACAGCATACAATCGGTTTTTTTACCGTTCGTAGCAAGGGATAATTGGGATTTTGTACAAAAGCGTACGATTTGTCTACTCACTTCCGAGAATCCTTGGGCCCCTTATACCATATGTTTGTCGTCATATCTTTTGAACATATTAAATCGATAAAATGTAAATATGAGAAAGACACAGAGAGATAGAGAGAGAGCACTTACTTGACCAAATGTACCTTTACCAATTAAGGCGAGAATTTTATAACGATTACACCAAACATCACCAATACGTACAAGTCCATGAGGATGGTGATGAGGCAACGGCGGCGGCGGATATACAGATGACGTGGCTGATACTGACTGGCAAACAGAATTTGATTGTAATTGACAAGAATAGAGTGACGAACCACCACCACCAACAACACCACTCGTAGCAGTTGTTGTAAGTCCACCAGTAGTACGTAGCCCAGAAGCTGCAGCTGCAACAGCAGCAGTAGTAGTAGGAACTACATTCAAATTAGTTGATGCATACGATTTAGGCGGATTACAAGAAGGCAATGATGATGAACCTGCATATACATATATATTTACACATACAATATTTATGTACAATACAAACATACATGTAAAACGAAAGGAAAAAAAGAAAGTGTAAACACAAATAAATATTCATTTAGAAATGAGACAATGAGAATTTTGTAAGCTTAAATTGAAATTAGGATGAAAATTTTGGCAAATTTTGAAGCAATGATTAAAGTTTTTTTAAAGAAAAAGAGGAGACAAATACATTTAGCAGTATAGAGAATGTGAAAAACGCTAAGCTTTAGAAAATCGCAAAGACAAATTGGTCGATGCGCTTCTTGTTTTGGAGGCCGATTCTTTTCACTAGCTAACTAACTCACCAACTAACATCCATAATCAAAATATAATCACTTTGTCATAAAAAAGATTAATACAAATAACACTTTTAAGATGATTATCATTCTTTTTATTATAAAACTCAGTTCTTTTAACCCCCCCCCCCTACCCTCTCTATGCAGTTTGATATTAGTTTTAGTCATATTTCAACTTTTATATTCGCATAGATGAATGGTTCTGTCAACTGTTGTTGGTCTATCTAATTAGTGTAAGTTATTGACAACTGAGCAACAGTTCGTTTCGTTCTACTATACGCGTGTGAAATATGGTCAGTAAGAATAGAGGATATATATACGTATGTTACTAGTATTCAATCGATCACAGGTATCTTCGAAACATTGCTCGTATATCCTAGGACGACCGAGTAAGCGGTGCTATTGTTAGAAAGTGGATTCTAGTTACGGAAGGAAGGTCAATAGATGAAGTAGTGAAACTTCATTAGTTGAGGTGAGTGGAACATTTGTTAAGTGTATACCTACTCACTCACTACCTTGACGAGCCATGTCTGTTGTAGGTGTAGGCCTCTCGTCCATTTAAAAAAACTGATATGATTAAGTGAGATTCGTAATAGATCAGTTTGTTATTTAAGAGCAATATAATAACTGCATAAAAGCTTCTTAGATCTCTGGAATTCTTGTAAACTTGAGTTTCAAAACGATAGAGCAAAAAGGGGTACCTAAATATTTATGCGTCACACAAATCACTGAATTTATAAGTAGGATGGGGTACTGACTGGATGCCCACACCGAAGCAAGCAGTCTTTTTACAGGACCATTCCCCAGTCTTTGATATACAAGTCTAATCAGCAAGGCAGTGGATCAGTATCAAAAGAAGCAGTCCCATGACAGCAATAATAATATGACATTTGTTTCCTCAAGATCCTAGAGGAATCAAGGTTTTCCAGCTCCCGCCGATGGATGGATCGTTCATATCCACCAACCTTATTAGGTTATACCATGGCATTCAGGAATAGAAACCTTATTCCGATGTTGATACTAAAGTACAGATAGTAATAGTATTAACAGGTTCATTGTTAACCTTTGACTCCTAAGTATTTATAGGAGTATGCTAAATTTAGTAACACAGTAATTAATTGGTAAGTCTGTTGTTTGAATGCTTTCTACTAATCTTTTAAGCTGATTCCTCAACCTCTGACTATTATTTGTATACTTGAAAGCCAACGATAAAGAAAAAAAGTGCAAAATGTGAGTAAAAGCTTTACTATGAGGTTAAGAGCACGTAGATACAGAAAATTGAGATGATTTGAAAATTTTCAGATGACCTCTAACTTCTTGAGACATACAAAGTATAGAAGCAATATGAATAACCATTTAATCATCACATTGTGACACATAATCCTTTATTTTTCTAGTTATTTTTGAGAATTTTTTTATTACTGCAATGCTAACTGGATAAAACATCTAGCTTTCTTTTTCAAGGCCTCAAGACATTTTGTCGAAGGATATTCTGATTTTTTAAAAAAGCATGAGGATTGTTTTTAACTAGCAATTAGTTGACTGACTATAAAATCAATCATTCTGTAATCCAAATTATCCAGTGGTGTAATTATATTAAATGCACCTGGAGCCTTTTGGGGTTACTGTCGGTCCCAAATCCGGATAAAGGAGGAGTGATGTGGGCTTGAGGTTAGCGAACCATTCCGGTAGAGACCAATTGGTGTGCTTGCTGATCGGATTGGTAGTTTAAGGGTACGTGAAAAATTTGCATGAACAAAGTGAGCATTAGCATAAATTTTAGCTGAGTTTATGAAATTACCACAATATTGGTTTGAGAAAAATAAGAACACTGAGATGAAGGATTTAAAATCAGCAGTAATGCATGATGTATAACAGTAAGTATATTCATAACTCTAAATGAGATTGACAATTTAATGAACAACTACGGTTCAATAATAAATGTTTGGTGAGTCAGCTAGTCAGTCAATTACAACGTCAGACTTCGTATGTACGTACATTAGTTCAGGTCGCCATATTATACTACCATACAGAGTCGCAACTGTCAATTCAAATCCCATCGTAGTAGAGGCAGTAGAAGTATTATCAGTAATCGGACAGACTAAGGTTCGAGAATATTATTCAAGAAGTAGAATCTAGTGGTATGTTTTGCTTTGCCGCCCCTACCTTTCTTCCAACCTACTCCTACACCTCAAAACAGCTCGCCGAGGTAGTAGATGGTCGGGCATACGAAACACATGTCCCAACCACCTCAAATGATGAAGTTTCAAGACTTCATCAATTGATATGCCATTCTTACCTAGCACTCGTTTCCTAACAAACACCGCTGCTTAGTCGGTTGTCCCAGGATACACGGGCAATGCTTCTAAGACACCTATGATCTAACACTAGTAACCTACGGAATATCTTCTACTCTGACCTGGTCATGCTTTCGCAGCTATAAAGTAGTACAGAGAGAACGGCCTGAGCAGTAGACTGGTCCTTTGGTTAGCAGACGTATATCTCGTCTACGCTATAGGTGACGCAAGTTGGCGAAAGACAATGGAGCCTTCTGTATCCGTGCTGAAACACAAACGGATGATGGTTTGATGAAAAATAAATGCATGCATAGTTTATTAGTACAAAAGTTAACAATAAAGCTGTGGGATTGAACCCACTCTACCATAGTGTTAACCATCCGATAGTTTCATTATTTCCTTCAACAATGACTATAAGGATGAGTCATGTATTACTAAGTTAAATCACACAAGCAGATATCATCAACATTTAATCTTGCATAGATATTCGAAGCTCAAATTTGCCATGCCACACATCATGAGATCAAAATAACAAAACGGATCAAAATAATGTCATAGCAATGATAATCTTGGAAAGATGATTTTAAAGGACGAGTGAAGAGGACATGAATAATGGGATATTGGAATTTACGAACGATTGAAAGATAAACAGTAATATACATTTGCGTTACTGTAGATGATTGTGAATCACATTACCTAAATTCCCAAGTGTCGTGCGAGCTACTTATAAGTGGTAAATGACGTGAGTGTCAACGTAATGTCTGGCAGAAGATGGGGGAAGATCAAGAAAGGAAGAGTGGGAACACAATGGAATTTGTATGAAACGCATGAATAGTGACAATTGGTTGATGGTTTGCAACAGGAACAGTCCAGTTCGAGATGATGGACTGATATTTTGCAAATTACCGACTTACGAAATGGTTTTCCTATTTTACTGAGTAACTACTCTGTAATTTTTCGTTCAATACAATTCGGTTGCCCCACCGGTGTTCTCGTTCACTACACCAGTAGTGTTGTGCATCTATCAACATGGATCAGTCATCCCAATCGACAATAACTTCATGAACTGATGCTACGTTTAGATTCGGTTCCCAATAGTTCTCCTTCAACCTAATTTTGTACTAGTAAGCACCGCACACATTGAGATGATATAGACGGTGATTAGGCATACGTAAACACACGGGTCTTAACCAACGCACAGTAGAAATTCACCTTACATGCTCATTTACGATGTGAAATGATTTCAATAAATGCCTTAAAATGAAATATCCTACTAGATCAGACATAATATAAAGGATTGAGAAAACTACTTCATACATTAAAACCCAATTCAAACAACATGATCTCTCTAGAGGAATTGACAGAATGAATGTGTGTACATTATTTCCAACATACTGTAAAATATATGGGAGCAAGTGAAACCATCAAATATTTTAAACGAAAATTTACCTTGATCATAGATATGTTGTTGCTGTTGTTGTTGAGAATGATGAGAGAGATGTGAAGGAATTAGATTTTTAGAAATAGAATGTTGATTAGAATGAAGAAACAGTTGGATGATGATGATGTTTCATTTGAACAAGCGGAGGTCCTTGATGTCGTGACTGGATTATTCCATTGACTCCGGATGAACGTGTTTGTGATTCTGTAGAAGATGTACAAGTAGAGCCTGCTACAAGATTGTTATTATTATTAGTAGTAGTAGTGGTAGTAGTACAACCAATACCACATCGATGTGGAGGCAACATAGGAACTTGTGATGACAATGTGGATTGTGGTGCCACACAATGATGATGATGGTGATGATGATAATGATGATGATAGTAGCATGTTAATGCAGCTGTATTCGTTACAGATGCAACATTCACTCCTGTTAAACTACCAGTAGAGCCATGTTGACATGAGGGGGCTGAACCTCCGTTACCGTAAGTAATGGAATTTCCATTGGACAAAAATGTAACAGAACCTTTACGATCTCTTTTTTGAATACTATCCTCACCAACTTCTTCCCTAATACGACGTTTCTTTCGATAGTAAACCTAAATGAAAGAAAATATGTAGAAAAAATTATATCTAATGAATTGACTGTTTTGTATTCAACAATTACTGTAAGTAATAAAATATGATGATGAATGTACGCAGTAATCACGTCCTAACTGAAATGAGTCAATCAGTCAGTTCCAACGCAGAACTTCGCACGTAAGTACATCAGTTAAGGTTTCATACCACGTAGCACAGAGATGCGATTGTCAATTCAAATCCCATCGTAGTAGAGATAGTAGACATATTAGCGGTAATGGAGAAGATTAGGGCTCGAAGAAATTATTTAAGAAGTAAAAAATTTAGTGAGATAAGTTTTAGAAAGAGAAAGATAGAGATGATAAGGAATTCAGAAGATTAGGATTTGAGAAAACATAACGAATGGATGCACCTGCGCCATCGCAAGCGATTTTGAGCCATGTCATTCAAGGTCTCTAAGAATAGGGTGACTTTCATTGTAGGATTTAATCTGTCTTACAGATGAACCTCTAGAACTGTAAACGCAATATTGGCGAGCACAGAGTCTATGGAAAGCTATAGTTATAACACGATCAACTGTTGCTTTAAACTTTATCTGTTTCTAAACATAAAAACAATTAGATTAGTACAATAAATAAGGAAATTACAGTTATCAAGTGAAACGAGCAAATGTACCGACCAATATAGCGTGTCTTATGGAAATGAATAAAACTATGAGTCACATCAATATAATAAGATAATAGTGTCCTTCAATTAGTAGGTCATTTACAACAAAGAAAGTTTACAGACACGTCAGATCAGATCACGTGGTGGGCGCTTAAACCACAATTTGATTGGTTAGTTATGACATAACTACAATTAGTTATGAAAATAACTAACAGTCATCTCGCAGACCCCGACCAGGTAGCCTGCACTTACCAACATGACTCAATTCACTTGTCAGTGCATTCATGGATTTGTGCCATGTTTTGG
>OX103977.1:14901224-15013217 GCA_944470395.2 Schistosoma turkestanicum
TGCTACAATTTTCACCAACGTATATCTGTCTACCTATCTACACGTCGATCAATAATGTGCTATGGATGAAGTACGTGTACACATACATTGTGCATGTATGTGTACATGTACTTCATCATATAGAGAGAATATGATTGAAATTCGTCAAAACAGACAAACAAGCACAAAATTTCGGAAAACAAAAACAAACAACTAAAACACAAGTAGATTTAGGTAAAAATTAGATAATTCTGAACGATATCTAATAGAATATATATATCACAAAAAAAAGAATTGTTCAGTTAGAAATAATAATAATGATAATAGGACGAGTAGAATAAGGGAGACGAGGTGAAAATAACCACAACTCATTTTCAGCCAATCAGAAGACCATTTTTGCAAATGGATAATTCATGTAGGAAACACTATGGGATTGATTAGAGTTAGACATTAACATCGCGTTCAGTGCCAGCCGACTCAGTGGTCCAGGGGAGGAGCTGGTTAGGCGTTCACACGCGACACCGAGGGTCTTGGGTTCGACTCGTGCGAGTAGCGGGAGCCGTGGATGAGCACCGCCACTGATCAGTCCCATTACTAGAATGCGACGGCCGACCAGCGCTTTCAGGTTTCTAATAGTAGTGGCTCAACATTGATTGATTCATGAATTCGATGAAAACAAGAGTATTATAAACAAACGTAAGCAGATTTTAACCATGAATAAATTCATTTGAAAACACAAATTCATTTTTGAAGAGTCCCCTCCCTCAACGGTATATTTAATCACGATAAAGTTTTTTTCTTAATGACAAACTGTAGCTATTCGAATGAATGAATTTCACGCGAAGAAAAATTCATGATATGCCATCTGATTAGTTAGTTCGTTGTGCATAAAATATCATGCCACTAGGAGGTTACAATTTGAAGGTATAGTAGGTATAGTTCTATAGTATCAACTTGCCAATTGCATAAAGTCCACCGAGATAGAATTGAACACTGGTTGCAGCATTTAACACCATTCTTTTCAAACTATAGTTAAATGAAAGTGTTTACAACAGCATACAGTCGGTATTTTTACCGTTCGTAGCAAGGGATAATTGGGATTTTGTACAAAAGCCTACGATTTGTCTACTCACTTCCGAGAATCCTTGGGCCCCTTATACCATATGTTTATCGTCATATCTTTTGAACATATTTAATAAATCGATAAAATGTAAATATGAGAAAGACAGAGAGAGAGAGAGCACTTACTTGACCAAATGTACCTTTACCAATTAAGGCGAGAATTTTATAACGATTACACCAAACATCACCAATACGTACAAGTCCATGAGGATGGTGATGAGGCAGCGGCGGCGGCGGATAGACAGATGACGTGGCTGATACTGACTGGCAAACAGAATTTGATTGTAATTGACAAGAATAGAGTGATGAACCACCACCAACACCACTCGTAGCAGTTGTTGTAAGTCCACCAGTAGTACGTAGTCCAGAAGCTGCAGCTGCAGCAGTAGTAGTAGGAACTACATTCAAATTAGTTGATGCATACGATTTAGGCGGATTACAAGAAGGCAATGATGATGAACCTGCATATACACATATATTTACATATACAATATTTATGTACAATACAAACATACATGTAAAACGAAAGGAAAAAAAGAAAGTGTAAACACAAATAAATATTCATTTAGAAATGAGACAATGAGAATTTTGTAAGCTTAAATTGAAATTAGGATGAAAATTTTGGCAAATTTTGAAGCAATGATTAAAGTTTTTTAAAGAAAAAGAGGAGACAAATACATTTTAGCAGTATAGAGAATGTGAAAAACGCTAAGCTTTAGAAAATCGCAAAGACAAATTGGTCGATGCGCCTCTTGTTTTGGAGGCCGATTCTTTTGACTAGCTAACTAACCAACTAACATCCACAATCAAAATATAATCACTTTGTCATAAAAAAGATTAATACAAATAACACTTTTAAGATGATAATCATTCTTTTTATTATAAAACTCAGTTCTTTTAACGCCCCCTACCCCCTCTATGCAGTTTGATATTAGTTTTAGTCATATTTCAACTTTTATATTCGCATAGATGAATGGTTCTGTCAACTGTTGTTGGTCTATCTAATTAGTGTAAGTTATTGACAACTGAGCAACAGTTCGTTTTGTTCTACTATACGCGTGTGAAATATGGTCAGTAAGAATAGAGGATATATATTCGTAGGTTACTAGTATTCGATCGATCACAGGGGTCTTCGAAACATTGCTCGTATATCCTAGGACCACCGAGTAAGCGATGCTATTGTTAGGAAGTGGATTCTAGTTAAGGAAGGAAGATCAACAGATGAAGTAGTGAAACTTCATTAGTTGAGGTGGGTGGAACATTTGTTAAGTGTATACCTACTCACTCACTACCTTGACGAGCCATGTCTGTTGTAGGTGTAGGCCTCTCGTCCATTTAAAAAAACTGATATGATTAAGTGAGATTCGTAATAGATCAGTTTGTTATTTAAGAGCAATATAATAACTTCATAAAAGCTTCTTAGATCTCTAGAATTCTTGTAAACTTGAGTTTCAAAACGATAGGGCAAAAAGGAGTACCTAAATATTTATACGTCACACAAATCACTGAATTTATAAGTAGGATGGGGTACTGACTGGATGCCCACACTGAAGCAAGCAGTCTTTTTACAGGACCATTCCCCAGTCTTTGATATACAAGTCTAATCAGCAAGGCAGTGGATCAGTATCAAAAGAAGCAGTCCCATGACAGCAATAATAATATGACATTTGTTTCCTTAAGATCCTAGAGGAATCAAGGTTTTCCAACTCCCCCCGATGGATGGATTGTTCGTATCCACCAACCTTATTAGGTTATGCCATGGCATTTAGGAATAGAAACCTTATTCCGATGTTGATACTAAAGTACAGATAGTAATAGTATTAACAGGTTCATTGTTAACCTTTGACTCCTAAGTATTTATAGGAGTATGCTAAATTTAGTAACGCAGTAATTAATTGGTAAGTCTGTTGTTTGAATGCTTTTTACTAATCTTTTAAGCTGATTCCTCAACCTCTGACTATTATTTCTATACTTGAAAGCCTACGATAAAGAAAAAAAAAATGCAAAATGTGAGTAAAAGCTTTACTATGAGGTTAAGGGTAGGTAGATACAGAAAATTGAGATGATTTGAAAATGTTCAGATGACCTTTAACTTCTTGAGACATACAAAGTATAGAAGCAATATGAATAACCATTTAATCATCACATTGTGACACATAATCCTTCATTTTTCTAGTTATTTTTGAGAATTTTTTTATTACTGAAATGTTAAATGGATAAAACATCTAGCTTTCTTTTTCAAGGCATTAAGACATTTTGTCGAAGGATATTCTGATTTTTAAAAAAGCATGAGGACTGTTTTTAACTAGCAATTAGTTGACTGACTATAAAATCAATCATTCTGTAATCCAAATTATCCAGTGGTGTAATTACATTAAATGCAACTGGAGCCTTTTGGGGTTACTGCCGGTCCCAAATCCGGATAAAGGAGGAGTGATGTGGGCTTGAGGTTAGCGAACCATTCCGGTAGAGACCAATTGGTGTGCTTGCTGTTCGGATTGGTAGTTTAAGGGTACGTGAAAAATTTGCATGAACAAAGTGAGCATTAGCATACATTTTAGCTGAGTTTATGAAACTACCACAATATTGGTTTGAGTAAAATAAGAACACTGAGATGAAGGATTTACAATCAGCAGTAATGCATGATGTATAACAGTATATTCATAACTCTAAATGAGATTGACAATTTAATGAACAACTACGGTTCAATAATAAATGTTTGGTGAGTCAGTTAGTCAGTCAATTACAACGTCAGACTTCGTATGTACGTACATCAGTTCAGGACGCCATACTATACTACCATACAGAGTCGCAACTGTCAATTCAAATCCCATCGTAGTAGAGGCAGTAGAAGTATTAGCAGTAATCAGACAGACTAAGGTTCGAGAATATTATTCAAGAAGTAGAATCTAGTGGTATGTTTTGCTTTGTCGCCCCTACCTTTCTTCCAACCTACTCCTACACCACAAAACAGCTCGCCGAGGCAGTGGATGATCGGGCATACGAAACACATGTCCCAACCGCCTCAAATGATGAAGTTTCAAGACTTCATCAATTGATATGCCATACTTACCTAGCACTCGTTTCCTAACAACACCACTGCTTAGTCGGTTGACCCAGGATATACGGGCAATGCTTCTAAGACACCTATGATCTAACACTAGTAACCTACGAATATCTTCTACTCTGACTGGTCATGTTTCGCAGCTATAAAGTAGTACAGAGAGAACGGCTGAGCAGTAGAGTGGTCCTTTGGTTAGCAGACGTATATCTCGTCTACGCTATAGGTGACGCAAGTTGGCGAAAGACAATGGAGCCTTCTGTATCCGTGCTGAAACACAAACGGATGATGGTTTGATGAAAAATAAATGCATGCATAGTTTATTAGTACAAAAGTTAACTATGAAGCTGTGAGATTGAACCCATTCCACCATAGTGTTAACCATCCGATAGTTTCATTATTTCCTTCAACAATGACTATAAGGATGAGTACTTGTGTATTATAAGTTAAATCACACAAGCAGATATCATCAACATTTAATCTTGCATAGATATTCGAAGCTCAAATTTGCCATGCCACACATCATGAGATCAAAATAACAAAACGGATCAAAATAATGTCATAGCAATGATAATCTTGGAAAGATGATTTTAAAGGACAGAGTGAAGAGACATGAATAATGGGATCTTGGAATTTACAAACGATTGAAAGATAAACAGTAATATACATTTGCGTTACTGTAGGCGATTGTGAATCACATTACCTAAATTCGCAGTGTGGTGCGAGCTACTTATAAGTGGTATATGACGTGACTGTCAACGTAATGTCTGGCAGCATAATATGGGGGAAGATCAAGAAAGGAAGAGTTAGAACACAATGGAATTTGTATGAAACGCATGAATAGTGACAATGGGTTGATGTTTTGCAACAGGAACAGTCCAGTTCGAGATGATGGACTGATATTTTGCGAATTAACGACTTACGATATCGTTTTCCTATTTTACTGAGTAACTCTGTAATTTTCGTTCAGTACAATTCGGTTGCCCTCACCTGTGTTCTCGTTCACTACACCAGTAGTGTTGTGCATCCATCAACATGAATCAGTCATTCCAATAGACAATAACTTCATGAACTGATGCTACGTTTAGATTCGGTCCCCAATAGTTCTCCTTCAACCTAATTTTGTACTAGTAAGCACCGCAAACATTGAGATGATATAGACGGTGATTGGGCATACGTAAACACATGAGTCTTAACCTCCTCACAGTAGAAATTCACCTTACATGCTCATTTACGATGTGAAATGATTTCAATAAATGCCTTAAAATGAAATATCCTACTAGATCAGACATAATATAAAGGATTGAGAAAACTACTTCATACATTAAAACCCAATTCAAACAACATGATCTCTTTAGAGGAATTGACAGAATGAATGTGTGTACATTATTTCCAACATACTGTAAAATATATGGGAGCAAGTGAAACCATCAAATATTTTAAACGAAAATTTACCTTGATCATAGATATGTTGTTGCTGTTGTTGTTGAGAATGATGAGAGAGATGTGAAGGAATTAGATTTTTAGAAATAGAATGTTGATTAGAATGAAGAACAGTTGGATGATGATGATGTTTCATTTGAACAAGCGGAGGTCCTTGATGTCGTGACTGGATTATTCCATTGACTCCGGATGAACGTGTTTGTGATTCTGTAGAAGATGTACAAGTAGAGCCTGCTACAAGATTGTTATTATTATTAGTAGTAGTAGTGGTAGTAGTACAACCAATACCACATCGATGTGGAGGCAACATAGGAACTTGTGATGACAATGTGGATTGTGGTGCCACACAATGATGATGATGGTGATGATGATAATGATGATGATAGTAGCATGTTAATGCAGCTGTATTCGTTACAGATGCAACATTCACTCCTGTTAAACTACCAGTAGAGCCATGTTGACATGAGGGGGCTGAACCTCCGTTACCGTAAGTAATGGAATTTCCATTGGACAAAAATGTAACAGAACCTTTACGATCTCTTTTTTGAATACTATCCTCACCAATTTGTTCTCTAATACGACGTTTCTTTCGATAGTAAACCTAAATGAAAGAAAATATGTAGAAAAATTATATCTAATGAATTGAATTGTATTCAACAATTACTGTAAGTAATAAAATATGATGATGAATGTACGCAGTAATCACGTCCTAACTGAAATGAGTCAGTCAGTCAGTCAGATGCAACGTAGAACTTCGTACATAAGTATATCAGTTCAGGTTGTCACACTACATTAGCACAGAGACGCAATTGTCAATTCAAATCCCATCGTAGTAGAGATAGTAGACATATTAGCGGTATTGGAGAAGATAAGGGCTCGAAGAAATAATTTAAGAAGTATAATTTAGTGAGATAAGTTTAAAAAGAGAAAGAGAGAGATGATAAGGAATTCAGAAGATTAGGATTTGAGAAAACATAACGAATGGATGCACCTGCGCCATTGCAAGCGATTTTGAGCCATGTCATTCAAGGTCTCTAAGAATAGGTGACTTTCATTGTAGGATTTAATTTGTCCTACAGATGAACTTCTAGAACTGTAAACGCAATACTGGCGAGCACAGAGTCTATGGGAAAGCTATAGTTATAACACGACCAACTGTTGCTTTAAACTTTATCTGTTTCTAAACATAAAAACAATTAGATTAGTACAACAAATAAGAAAATTACAGTTATCAAGTGAAACGAGTAAACGTACCGACCAATATAGCGTGTCTTTGGAAATGAATAAAACTATGAGTCACATCAATATAATAAGATAGTGTCCTTCAATTAGTAGGTTATTTACAACAAAGAAAGTTTACAGACACGTCAGATCAGAGCACGTGGTGGGCGCTTAAACCACAATTTGATTGGTTAGTTATGATATAACTACAATTAGTTATGAAAATAACTAACATTCATCTCGCAGACGCCGACCAGGTAGCCTGCACTTACCAACATGACTCAGTTCACTTGTCAGTGCATTCATGGACTTGTGCCATGTTTTGGTTTGGCCGCCCCTAGCTTTCTTCCAAACCTACGCCGAACAACAAAAACAGGTAGCTAGGCACCAACGGCTAGAAGTGAAAGGCTCGAGAAGCAAAAATCCATGGGGGAAGAGCAGACAATAAGGAAGAAGTACAAGAAGCACAATCAGAAGTAAATGAAATAAGAAAAAAAACCAGAATAAAAATAAAGTTTCATTTTCACAAAATATCGAAAGACATACTCCACATTGCCAACTAACCTACGAATATATTTCGACTCATTCAAAAAATGGCCAATTAAGATCGTTTCCCGGACACACAACACCCGCCCTCTCTTCCCCTCCTCCTCCTCCCTCCTCCCCCCCTCCCTCCTCCTCCTCCTCCCTCCTCCTTCCATCCCTCCTCCTCCTCCCTCCCTCCCCCCCCCCTCCTCTCCTCCAACCGTCCCTCCTCCCTTCCTCCCTCCTCCCCTCTCCGCCTTCCTCCCCTCTCCCGCCTTCTCCCCCCCTTCTCCCTCCCCCCCTCCTCTCCCCTCCTCTCCTCCTCTCCTCCTCGCCCCCTCCCCTTCTCTACCTTCCTCCCCTTTCTCCTCCTTCCCTCCTCTTCCTCCCCTCCCCCCACCCCCCCCCCCCCCTTTTCCCCCCTCCCCCTTCCCCCTTCCCTCCTCCCCTTCTCCCTCTCCCTGTCCTCTTCGCCATTGAGATTCCCCCCTTCCTTCTCTCAATTCGAGAGTTACGATCTTGCCCCCACACCTCCTCTCGGAGATTCCTCTTGACAAACGAACACCAGTTTATCTCAAAACATTCTCCCCCTACACTACCCGCCCATAACCACACCCATGTACTTCCCCCCCCCCCCCGACTCCCCCTCTCTCCACCCCTTGTTTATCCCCCCTCGTGTGTGACATTTACCCACATTCTCTTCTCTGATTCGCTGTCTACCTATCACCCTCCACTTCAGTCTAATCGGTCGCTTCCCCCCCCCCATCCCCCCCCCTTTCGCGACCACCCCTCCTCTGAGCTTTCTGCTGCACCCCTCCCTCACTCAATGTTGTATGTACGTGAATTCTACGAAAAGAGCAGACTATCATCCGCCCTCAAGGACGTCAGTTACCACCCCCCAAAGGCACCCTACGCTCAGAATAATACTAAAGGCATCAGTCGCGACCCCCCAACCGCATGTTCAGCTTAGCACTCCCAGCACTTTTGTGACGCCGATGAAGAAGAAGATGAGCCAAGCCAGGTACTGACCTGTTCCGGCACTTGTAAGGAGGCCAAGACTAAGACAGGCTACTCCAACACACACTCTCGTTTCTAGACGTCGACCGAACCGAACATGTTCAGTCAGGCGAGGCGCCCCCCCACTAGGGGAGTAGTCCGATTGACTCTGCAGTCACCAGTCCCGAGATAAGGGAAGCGATTGACACGCTCAACTGCCTCACTCCCTATCACTAGTTTAGGTGCCGACGCAATCTGATCTTGAAGGAACATTTTGCACTTCGAGGGGGAAAACCGCATCCCGAACATGCTCGCATTGTTGCTTAAGGCGCTCAAAAGACTATATTTTGTCAGCGTCTTCACCGAATAGAACTATGTCATCGGCATATTCTCGGTCAGTAAGCGATTTCCCTGGTAGAGGGTCAACCCCTGAAAATCTGACGAGGAAAATGTTAACTGTAAACGGATGTCTACGACAAAGTTAAACAAGAATGGAGAAAGTGGACAGCCCTGACGGACACCACTTGATGTAGAGAATTCAGATGACAGTTCGCCATATGCTCTCACCCGACCAGTGGTGTTCGAGTAGAGTGCTTGTATAAGGTTAATGTACTTCTTTGGTACACCTTTCAATGACAGACACTGCCACAGAAACTCACGATCCACTGAGTCAAATGCCGCCTTAAGGTCCAGGAACACGACTATTGTCGGACGTCTAAATGTGTGTCTGTGTTCCAGGACCTGTCGTAGTGTGAAGATGTGGTCTATACAACCACGTCCAGGTCGAAAACCAGCCTGGTTTTCTCGAGTCTGCTCTTCGCGAGCTCTAGTTAGACGTCTAAGTATAATCGAGGCTAACAATTTAGAAACTATATTAGTTAAACTTATTCCCCTGTGATTGTCACAAGAGGACTTCTGTCCTTTCTTGTAGATTGGGACAATTAGCGACTGAGACCAGTCAGATGGGATTACGTCCATTTCCCAGATTCTACCTAGGATCTCAGTCAGTCTAACCGTTAAAACTGGACCACCATCCTTAAACATCTCAGGGGTAAGCCTGTCGGGACCTGCCGCTCTACCTCCCCTTAGATTTCCTATAGCTTTCTCAACTTCATGTAAACTGAGAGGACTTAAATCGATTTGCCATTCAGGATGACTGGAGATCGTGGGCAACCGAAGTGTGGCTGAAGGCCAGTTGAACTGATCCCTAAAGTGTTCTGCCCATCGGTCCAGCCTCCTAGATTGAAAATGGATAATAAGACCATCCTTTTCCGAAATAGTCTCACTTACATTCGGGTTCCTAATACCGGTTTCTTTGATAAGGCGGAAAAGTTGTCTAGTGTTGCCCATCGCCGCTGCCTTTTCCATCGCTTTTGCTTTCGCCACCCACCACTGTTCACGGTCGTTACGTAGGCTTTTTATAAGTCTGCGCCTAAGTTGAGTACGCTCTTCATCATGTTCAGAGTCAGGTGGGATGCGTTTTCGTGCATCCATCAGTTCGGTGGATGCGACTGAAATCCACGGCTTCATCCTAGCCTTATGGTTTACCTTGCTAGCAGATGTCACTGCTGTTTCCACAGCCTTCTTTATATCATTCCAACCTGACTCCGGATGGGAATCACTTGCATGATCGCCCAACTGTTTTTCTAGTTCCTCCTGAAATATTTTCTTAGCTTGATTATCATCAAGTAAAGCCCTAAGAGGCTTCCTTACGGTGTCTTTCCTACGTCCAGCAAGCCTCAAACAAATACGTGCTCGCACTAGGGCATGATCTGAATCTAAACATGTGCCCCAGAACGAGCGACAGTCCTCTATCGAACCCCTCCATCGGTGGCTGATGGCGATATGATCTAGTTGTGTCCAACGTTGAGACGACTTCGGGGGTCGCCAGGTCAAAAGGTGTTTTTCCTTATGCTTAAAATTAGTGTTTGCTAGAAATAGTTGGTTATCTGAGCACAGTTGCAACAGACGGTCGCCATTGTCTGTTCTTTGAGCCGCGAGACCGTAACATCCACCTAGGTGTCTTTCATTTTCACTTAGTCTACCTACTTGTGCATTGAAGTCACCAGCCATTATAACTATATCAGAGCGCTTAACTTTTTGGAGGAGGTCCGAAAGCTTTCTGTAAAACTCATCTTTCACATCATCTGGGCTGCAGTCAGTGGGGGCGTATGCTGATATGACGAAGAGGCAACGGCGAGTGTCCCTATCTTTCCGAGTCCTTACTGTCCCGTTTAGTCGGACGGCGCACAAGCGACTATCTACAGGGATCCAGTCAAGGAGAGATTGTTCTGCCCTACGACTCAATGCTATACCTACACCGGCGAGGCCCCTAGAAGCAGCATCAGGGCTACCGGATACACGAAGTGTAAATCGAGCTGCTTCTTTATCTTGACATGGTGAGGTCAAATGAGTGATGCTACTCGGATCCTGTATGCGCGTTTCCGAGACGCAGCACACATCGATGGAACGAGATTCTAAAGTCCTAGCTAATGATGCCTGTTGCCCTATTTGACACAATGTCCGTACATTGAATGCTCCAACATGTAGTTTGGAACGGGGTTTAAGGAGACCAGGAACGACGTTTCGCAAACTCGCATCGTTTGCATTAGCTGTGCCGTGTGATAAAGGAATGTGAGAAGAGTTAGTCGTGGAGATAAGAGAGGTATTAGGGAGAGTAGGAAGGATGTGGTTATGACCGATTTGGTCTCGCGTGCTGTTACGGGTATAAGGGCAGTTGTCACTTCCCGGCTGCCCAAACCGTGGAAGGATGTTTCTTGAAGGACCTGAAAAAGAAGGTAGATTAGTGTCAGTCTTAGAGACCTGAGAGCAGACCGCAGAGACCAAGGGATAAATGCTTGAGGCCGGCCACGCACGGCCTTTTTACAAGAGGTTTTTTGAGTGTTAGCTCCGCTCTTGAAAGCCCTCAGTGGGCACCCTTACCGACGGAGACGGAAATCTGTGAGGTAGGGTGAGGTTTGACATTTTTAGGGTCGACATTTTTCAACCCTTCCTTCCTTGTGAAAAGGCAGCATCGCTGCAGATGCTGGTTGTCCGAGGGAAACACCTTACTGCTGTCACACCCCTCTGCAGTCAGCAGTACGACTTCACCCTCAGATCTTGAGTTTTTTCTAACAACTGTTCTATTTCATGCTACACTTAAGTTTTTATGATTATTATTATTGTTTTTTTAAAATCAAATGGAGTCTTGAGAAATCGGTACGTTCAAGGACTTCGTAAACGATAAGAATGTTCAATGTCCAACAAAAAACACGCTGCTATAAAATAACACAAAAAGAAAAAAATTAAAAGTCGAGTTCTTTCTCCATGAGAGTATGTTAATATCAAAAATTAAATAGAATTCTTTCTGTTTGATAATAAGTTTACGGAAATTTGAGTAAACAAATATGTTTGCAGAGAATGTTCATATTTCCGATACCTTGGACAATAACGAAAGTACGATAAAAAAAACTATTTGAATGTTGAATTAATATAATAATATTATTATGCTATGTTATTTGAGACAATAGAGGTTTAAAAAAAGAGCTAGGAGATGCAAGATCCAAAACACAGTACATGTTGATCACTTTTGAACAATATATTATGTATAGGGAGGTGGAGACATATTCAGGACGAGGTTTGTAGTCTATGCTTACAAGCTTTAAGTAATTTTGATAAGTTTGTACAGTTGTCTACTGTTGCCGGTCGACGCTTTCTCCCCCATTGTTAGGATATTCACCAAATATCCTAAGAGTACTATTTTTGGAAGAGTAATCCTATTGGTCGAAATTATGGTCCTTTTAACTGTCAAAGTCAAATACTTCAATGTTGTCTCTGATTGATCTTCCGGACGGTCAATGTCATTTCAAATGTTCTTTCCTATTGGCCGTCCTAAACTGTCAATGTCACAGACTTTGATGCTCTTCCCTATTCGACCTCAATGTATAAATACGCACTATCTGTAAGCCTTCATGATTCCGATTCCAATTCCGTTTCTCCTGCCTACCTCTCTTCCGTATTCGATCCAATAAACAACTCCATCCCACAGTGTTGCGTTCTGATATCTAGGAGATTTGGAAATAGCATTTTGGGTCGTATTGGGATATTTGAATTGGACGCCGCTAGGACTGAATAGCGATACGTAGCAGCGTTACAATACCCACCTAATTTGCCTTCGCTAACCGCTACTGTTCGAAATCATTGCGTAGACTTTTTATCAGTCTGCACCTAAGCTGACTTTGCTCCTTATCATGTTCAGACCCAGACGCGATGAGTTTCCGATCATCCACCAGCTCGTTAGATGCTAATGAAATCCACTGTTTCTTCCAAACCTTATGGTTCACTTTAGTAGCAGATATCACTGATGTTTCCACAGCTTTTCGGATATCATTCCAAACTGCACCAGGGTGGGCATCACTTACATGGCTGCCTAACTGGTTTTCTAGTTGTTCCTGAAATATATTCATTAAGTAGAACCATCTAAGAGGTTTCCTTATGGTGTCTTTCTTACGTTCAGTAAGCGGCAGACAAATACACACTGGTACTAGAGCGTGATTTGAGTTTGAACACGCGTCTCAGAACGAGCAGCAATGGAAACTACCCGGGTGGAATCAGAGCGATAAATGTGATTAGTAGTTGGACGTTTTCTGTGAAATAGCTCATAGTCGGTAGGCTTGACATGGATGCATTTACTTTATGTTTTCCTATACATACTTAGTTTCGATAATTAACGAAAGAAGTAGTTTGCATTTATTGTAATTTCTTATAGAACAGAAATAAGTAAATCCTTGTAAGGAATCAATAAATAAATACATAATCATAACTTAGTATTTTAGATTTGAATAAAGCTACTTTTACACTAATGGACGTACTGAATTCTTGGAATTCATGTGTAACATATGAAGGGAGCTCCATATCAGATTGAAAGAAGTACACATATAACTGATCCTACCTAAAAGCTATATAATAAATAATGTACTGTAACTCTACAATTACAACTCTATGCATCTACGCAATCAACCTTACAATGAATTTATGAACTGATCGATCCGTCGAGGCATTATTAATGCCTTACGGTATTATAAAAGAATAATTATTTCATGAATTCGAGTTAATAACCTGACAGAGGATGATGATCAGGAGTTATGAAATAAACAAGTGAATTCAATGATGTATAAAAGTTGCTTCGAATGTGATTGAGAGCTTCATGTACTTTGAAAAAAATTCTTAACGATGATATTGCTTCCAGGATATCTATCGTTTAACCTTGTTATAAAAATAGACAAAGTAATGGATGCTTAAATCTACAGATGAATATGAAAGCAGTATAATGCCTCAGCTGAATAAAATTTCAATTAATAGAAGTCTAAATAGCCATTTTCTTGTGATGATCGTTAGTCAGTCAGTCAATTACAACGTAGAACTTCGTACGTGCGTACGTACGTCAGTTTAGGTTGCCATACCGCATTAGCACAGAGACGCATCTGTCAGTTCAAATCCAAGAGTGAAAGCGATAGTAGAAGTATTAGCAGTAATGGAGAATATTAGGGAGCGAAGATACTATTCAAGAAGTATAGTTCAGTGAGATAACCTTAGAAAGAGAAAGATAGAGATGATGAGGAATTCAGGTTAGAATTTGATAGAACACAAAGAATGAATGCATCTGCATCATTGCAAACGATTTTAAGACATGTCGTTCCAGGTCTCTAACCATTGGTGAATTTCGTCTTGCGGACCCCGACCAGGTAGCCTGCATCTACCAAGATGATGGTCGTTAGTAAAAAAAGCAAGTAGAAATCAAGGTGTTGGCAATGGACAGAGAAAAATAAAAGTGAACAACACTGAGTGTATCAGTCTAGACACCACAACATATGACTGATTCAACACTAATGGGTTCTGATCAAAATGTGTAGGAAAATTGCTCATTTATTTTACTAGTTGTTTCAGATATTTTTTTTCACCACTCAACAACTTTATTTCAAAGAGGTTAAGTTAGAATCAACAGCCGGGAAGTAGATATATGTATTATTGATTTTCAAGGTTTGAAATTATGATAAACTTAAACTGATAGTCCTTTACAAGCAGCAATATAAGTATTATCAGTATTATTATTATTATTGTTAGCACAAATAAGTTATCAGATAACAGGAGACAGTCTGAATTGTTTAAAGGGATTGTCGGAGCTAATAGCTTGTTTTTTTTAATCAATATTTTTCATATCGGATTGTACATAAAAATGATACGCAATTAGTTGACCAATAAATATAAAAAAGCTTTGAATATTCTTTTTTTTCTCCAAAAAACTATAACTTCCAAATTAAGATCTGAATGATAAAACCGGTGGATTATAGGAAATAAATATTAAAGAAAAAAATAGTTTAGTGCTCATTCAAATACAAACAAGGCTTGTTTTTGAGGATCCAATATATTTGTAGATGACTAACTGTCATCAATATACACGGGTTATGGAGAGATGGTTGAATGTTATTGTGGAATCACAAACCGAATTAAATTAAACAAACACTGGGAACTAGGAAGCAATGAATATCTGTTTTGGCTTAGTATTAGGATCTTCATCAGTGCAAATCCATGACTCTATCGCGGAGAGTATTAAACCAGTGAGTCGGCGATCACAGGCACAAATGTCTAGTTTCGACCAATTCATTCACGATATGGGTCAACCACTGTCCGCAGTTGGTAACTGCCTCACATCTGACACAACCGAACTACGCTGATTATAGCTTTTCTCTCTCTCTCTCTAAGAACTTCAGGAATCCCCTCTTGAAGTTGGTCACTAGTGAGCACGTTATCATAATAACATTTACAGATAGATCAAACTTTTTGATCTAAACACTATCTTTGAGCAAATGAAATTATATATCAGCAGAAAAAAACTTAAATCGCCTAATTACTACAAAATTTTTATGACATACACCTTTATCTAAATAAGTCATTTTTAGTCTTATAAACATGATAGTAGACCCCTTTGCGTATTGAGAAATAGGAAAAATAATTTTTGCAAACTACAAACGTTGAAATAAATTCTTAAAATAATTCATTCAATGTTGCATAATTTCATTTTATTCATCTAACATAAACTTACTTCATTAATATTTTTATAAGTTCGAATTAAATTTACTGACATTTTGATAACAGGTCGTTGTTCTAAGTCACGTGGACATGGGAATTGATTAGTAACACTGATTACTGGTTCACAATGTGTAACTATTGTACTGCGGGTAGTAGAAGTATTGGTAGTAGTAGTATTATTACTGCCTAATCCAGCATCTTTGACGACATGATTACATGATGTGGAATTACAAATCATTTCATCAGCAGCAGCAGCGGTAGTAGTAGAAATAGGAAATGGAAAAACAGGATAACAATAAGTATTTAATCCACTTTGTGATGTACTACTTTGAAGTGAACAACAACTAGATGTTACTACATTTGTAAGAACTTTTGACAATGATGGACTGCCTGGTTGTCCGCCCAAATCCATAGCAGTTGGTTGAATATCAGAATGACATGAAAATATGAATGGATCTGAACCAAGTGAATGAGATAATTCCATAGGTTGATGACTATCTCGATTGGTATGTTGTTGTTGTTGTAATTTAGTGATTGTTGGATCTAAATTAGCATAGGCTGACTGAGTCACTACTACATGAGAAGCAGGTTGACAAACATTTGTGCCGGTGGTTAGGTTAGGATTAATTATTGATACCGTTTTTTGAACTTTATTTTCATATGTTGTTGGTTTTGTGCTAGTTAGGGATAGATTAGCCTTTTTTTGTGCACCGTCAATTGGCTTAGCAATCTCATCATTTGCATTCGTAGTTGAATGCTGTTCCAACTGACATAATTGGTCGGCTGTGACCAGCTGACCATAAATAGCACCACATGCACCCAGTGTAGGTGATGAAGATAATGGTGGTTGATTCGCTTGACATCGGATAGTGGAAATTTGTGGAATGGCAGCATCGGACCAATTAGATACTAAACTATTCTTGCCAATATTATGGGTGTTTGCATTATTTAATGGTAAATCACTACTAACACAAGTAGTACCTGACTTCCCCAGCCTTTCGCCACTTACGGCCATTTGGATAATTTCTGACTGGTTAACTGTAGAACAAGTGAGAAACGAGAGAAAAGAAATGAAAATTCGGGCTGGTGGGGGTTGTGAATAAAATACATATACAAAATATGAATTAGGCATGAATACACTGTAACTCACCGCCGAACCTAGGCACGGCCGTAGCTGCTACATAAATTAGTGGCTAGGCTTGTCTGTCATAACCATCTAAACAATGTTAACAGGATAGAACACTAGTAGTTCCTTTGGATCCTATCACAAGGTAATAGAAATAGTAGGGATATTGGTGACAGTAGAAAAAAATACTGAGTATAGAGAGTGAATTCGCGGAATGAAGGTCATTAAGTAATTTTGTAACGCATGTTCTAAGGAAAGGAAAGAGACAACCGAGCCTCAGTTATATCATTCGAAGTCCCCAATCAGGCTGTCTAAACTAACTAACACGGTTTGAACTAATGGTCAATAGCTTTATTTCAGTAGCACATAGCTTTCTTCCAGCCTAGCCTAGTGTGTCAAGGTTGGTGATGGTTGGTATGTGTATTAAATATGGCGACTACTACACCAGCTGATTAAAATTCACTACCTTATCAATCTATCTGACATCTTAACCTACTACCTGACGTATGACCTTAAATGTGCTCAGTCATGTGTCGCAGCCGTGACTGCTAATCAATATCACATGACCAATACCAAAACACCAATTAGAATTACGTTTAGTACCAGAAATCATCCACACGCACACACGTCAAACTCATAAAACGAAACCACGTAAACTGGTAAACTACAATCAGACTTGAACCAGCAGGCTGTAGTGCACCTTCACATGCATTTGAGTTCATTTATGTTTAATCAGGTTAAGTCATTTTGATTGACTTACTTAACAGACTGAGTCATTCGTACAGTAATAACTTATCTGTATGATTGTCTTTTTACAATTGTTGCGTTTGTGTATGATTGAGCATGGCTCATCACCCACACACTTAATCAATCTACTCGCTGTATTGGTAACCGCTAAAATAATCTGAACACTGACTCATTTTCCGATGTATTAATATATATCCCGATTTGTCTTCTCACTGAAGTAGCATGTTAGGATCACTAATAAGAAGTTTGAGAATCAGTATTTACTCTAGTACAATGTACGTTAAAACAGTAGTTAATCTACAGGAGTGCCAATGAGCACCAGCTGTGTTTGCAAGACACCAAGAAATTTGTTAGTCGTGTCTCTTTTGGTTTGGCGAAACGTTCCGCTTATAAGTACTTAGTTTTCTTAAGCTTCTTACAAATACTTGAGGCATGTCGGTCTACTCCGAAAACAGTGAGTTTGAGTAAGGATTGAGAAACCAGGTGATTGGGCGGTGCTCATGAGTTGGTAAACAGTAGTTCTGTCTAGACACTGCCGAGAATTATAAAAACGCATTCGATACAAAGACACTAAAAAATCTGGCGTGAATGAGACAATCAGCAAAGTTGATAGAACGCTGACTAATAACATTTAACGTTTAGGATGTTAGGGTGAATTCTCGTTGGAACTGTCCAGCCGGTCTACTGCGCTATTTCTGTCCTTCCTAATCGGTGGCGACTAGTACACTCAACGAGATGATCAGTAAGGAACATCAACTTTTGAGGCTTCATAGGTCATTAAACCCAAATAAATCACCCAGTATTTCTCAAGGATCGTAGCAAACTTTTGGTCGCGGGACAGAATAATCTGTGTGTCTCGACATCCTATAATGAAGCGATCGAGGTCCTCATCTTTGAAAGGCCCTAAGTCATCAATGAAACGAATAAGGAAAGCAAACATATTTTCGTTACATCGAAACTATTAGCTTCCGTCATCAGTCAGTCAGCAACAGCGAAGAACTTGGTATAAAGGAATATCACTTCAAACTGCATGAGCACAGAAACGCAATTGTCAATTCGAATTCCATAGTAGTAGTAAAACCATGTCCTTCAAAGTATCTAACCATCGGTTACCATTTCCTCGTGGATCCGAATCTGGTAGTCTATACACTTACCAGCATAACGCACCCCACTTCATGGATTTCCGTCATGTTTTGGACTGGCCGCCGCCAGATTTTTTACACACTACTACACCAGGCGTTATCCCTCGCCGAGGCAGCTGGTGATTAGGCATACGTGACACGTCATTGACAAATGGACTAAGCCACGTTGGTAGGTGTCGACTACCTAGTTCGGGCCCGCAGGATGATAGTAATCGATGGTTAGAGACCCTGAATGACATATCTCAAAACCGTTTGTAATAGCGCAGGTGCATTCATTCTTTGTGCTCTCTCAAATCCTAGCTTTATGAATTCCTCATCACCTTTTTCTTTTAAGTTTATTTCATCAGATTCTCCTTCTTGAACAATATCGTCTAACGCTAAAACTTCCGATTACTGCTAACACTTCTACTACATCTACTACTTAGGATTTGAAGTGACAATTGCATCTCTGTGCTAATGTGGTATGGCGACTTGAACTGACGTACGTACATAAGTTCTATGTAGTTGTTGACTGACTGACAACCACCTCAACTGATGAAGTTTCAGTACTTCATCTATTGCTCTGCTATCCTTGCCTAGTGCCCGTTTCCTAACAACAGCATCACTTACTCGATTATCACAGGATACACAGTGCTTCGAAGTCACCTACGGTCAAATACTAGAAGCCTACGAACATACTCAACTCCTATTGGCCACGTTTAACACCCATTAAGTAAGACGCAGCGAAATGTTGCACAGTACGCTCGTCCTTTGTTTAGCCGACGGATATCTCAACTACAACAGAAGTGACACAAGTTGACAAAGGCCAATCGAATCTTCTGTATCCGTGCCAAGATTTCATCACGCACCAGGACTTCAGAACCGATGAGAATCCCAAGATATGTGAAACGGTCGACACGCTCAACTACCTCACCCCTATCACTAGTTCAGGTGCCGATGCAACACAATCCTGAAGCAACATCATGGATTTCAAGGGGGAGGATCGCATTCCGAACATGCTTGCTTTGTTGCTTAAGGTGCTCAGAAGACCACTTTTTCTGCGTCTTCACCAAACAGAACAATGTCGTCGGTCTATTCAAAATCAATACGTGAACCTGCAAATAGAATGTCATCATCAACAGCAACGTAGGGCTTTGCATGTAAGTACAGCAGTTCAAGTTGCCATACCAGATTGGCACAAAGATATAATTGTCAATTCACATCCCATAGTAGTAGAGGCAGTAAAAGTATTAAAGGTAATCGGAGAGGTTAGGGTTCAAAGATGTTATTCAAGAAGTATAATTCAGTCGGGTCATCACGATAGGCAAGCCCGACCACCACGTCAAGGTAGCAGCTACGGTCGGGAATAGAATGTCCACTGCTGAAAGCCCAGATGATGAAAGTTTCGTATCTAAAAGGACGTCAACAACAAAGTTAAACGAATGGATAAAGTGGACGGACTTGAATAACATCACTTGGAGTAATCAATTCAGATAACAGTTTGCGATGAGCTCTCTACTCGAACGCCATTGGTCAAGTGAGAGCATATGGCGAACTGTCATCTGAATTCTCTGCATCAAGTTGTGTCCGTCAGGGCTGTCCACTCTTTCCATTCTTGTTTAACTTTGTCGTAGACATACTCTTAGAGTTAACATTAAGCTCGTCAGATTTTTCAGGGGTTGACCTTCTACCAGGAAAATCGCTTACTGACCTAGAACATGCCGATGACATAGTTCTATTCGGTGAAGACGCTGACAAAATGCAGTCTTCTGACTACCAAAAGCAACAATGCGAGCATGTTCGGGATGCGGTTTCCCCCCTGCAAATGCAAAATGTTGCCTCAAGACTGGGTTGCATCAGCACCTGAACTAGTGATAGGGAGTGAAGTAGTCGAGCGTGTTGATCACTTCACTTATCTGGGGAGTCTCATCGGCGCTGATAGCCGGGTGACTGACGAAGTCTCAGCACGGATACAGAAAGCTCGATTTACTTTTGCCAATTTACGCCGTTTAAGGCGTAGGCGAGATATCCGTTCGCTAACTAAAGGACGGCTGTACTGCGTTGCATCTGACTCTGACTGATAGAGCAACATCCAGGTCTGAAACCAGCCTGGTTTTATCGAGTCTTATCTTTACGAGCCCCAGTTAGGCGTCTAAGGATAATCGAGGCTAACAATTTAGAAACTATAATAGTTAGACTTATTCCCCTGTGATTGTCACAAGACTTTTGTCCTTTCTTATAAATTGGGACGATCAAGGATTAAGACCGGTCGGATGGGATTACGTCCAGTTCCCAGATTCTACCTAAGATTTCAATCAATCTAACTGCTAAAACTGGACCACCACTCTTAAAAACCTCAGTGGTTAACCTGTCAGAGCCCGCTACTCTCCCTCGCTTCAGTCATTACAATATAAAACTTCGTACATTAGTAAACAAGTTCCGGTTGCCATACCGCATTAGCACAGAGAAGCAAATGTCAGGTAGTAGACGTAATAGTGACAATGGAGAGGATTAGGGTTCGAAGAAATTATTAAAGAGGTATAATTCAGTGAGATAAATTTAGAAAGAGAAAGACAAAGGTGATGAGGAATTCAGAAAATTAGAATTTCATAGAACACAAAGGTTGGATGCACTTGCGCCATTGCATTCCGCAGTAGCTGCTACCTTGACAGGGTGGTCAGGCTTGCCTATCACGATGACCCGACCGAGCTATATTGGCTGGAATATGTTCCTGTACGTTTTATCATACCAGGCAGGTCGACTGGAGAACAATGAGACTAAAAACAGCCACTCAAAATTCTGAGGGCGAAACCGTACTGCTGACTAGAGGGGTGTGACAGAAGTAAGGTGTTTCCCTCGGACAACCAGCATCCGCAGCGATGCTACCTTCTCACGAGAAAGACGTTAGGAATGGCCGACCTTAAAAACGTCACACCTCGCCTTAACTCATGGATTTCCGTCTCCGGTGGTAAGGGCTTTTAAACAAGAACGGAGCTAACACTTCAAAAAATCATAAAAAGGCCGTGCGTGACCGGCCTCAAGCAGTTGTCCCTTGGACTCTGAGGTCACGCTCCAAGGTCACTAAGGCCAACACTATTAGGGCTTCTTTTTAGGGTTCCTCAAGAAGCATTCTTCCACGGTGTGGGTAGAAGGTAACTGACATCCACCCTCGTACCCGTTACTGACCACCACTTATCCCACGGATTTCCATCCCCGGCGGTAAGGTCATTCAGAAAGTGGAGCCAATATGTTAAAAAATTCCCATAAAAATAGCGTGAGCGATCGGTCCTAATCAGTTGTCTCTTGGGTTCTGCAGTCACGCTCTCGGATCGGTAAGACTAGTGCCAACCCAATTCCCTTTTCAGGCTCCTCAAGAAATACCCTTCCACAGTGTGGGCAGCCTGGAAGAAACGTCCACTCGCATACCCGTAACAACTAAGTGCAGAGAAACGTGAAGAAACGTTCTGTGACCAGAGAGGTAGTGGAAGTGAACAAGACGTTACTAAGGCACAGATTTTGAAATCCGTGTATTAAGAAATAAAAGTCCTTACTCTTCTTACTGTTTTAGAAGTGCTAAGTATATCCCTATTTTAGAACAGTAATGTGTAATGAGTAAAGCCAAATAAACTCCAAGACCACTAAGGTTGAGTGTTTGGATTATGATTCATCCACACGATTCATAAGCTGAAGGTTATGCACCTTGACAGGTACACTACAATAACCATTGTTGGGTATAGATGCTGTATTTTTCTTGGGTATATATTTATATATATTGGAAACAGTAAGAACATATTATCGGCAACCTATCGCTTTACGTGAATCTATCACTAATGTCTTATATTAAAGCACGGAACTATCAGCTGTTTCTAGACTCATCAAAAACACATTACCAGCAAGAGAAGAAGTAAACACATAGGCATTAAAAATCATTATAACTTACTTTCAGTACATTTAAAAGTTTAAGAAGATTGGAAATAGGAGTTACAGTAAAATAAAATCAGCACTGCCATTACGCAACTACAACACCTTGGCCGGCTTTTTCGATTTACTACATTAAAACACAACCTGATCATTAAATTTCAAACTCACTGATTAGTCACATTATTATGCGCTAGGTAAGTGCTATATTTGACTGAAATCCCTCTAATAATCAAATTAAAATACATTATATCATTGTAGTGAGCTGCCATTAACCAATTCTCCCTGCTGTTGGAAAGTGTAACCATTGGCTGATCCTAAATAGGAGGAATATTTGGCATAAGTAGACAGAATTATCTACCAGTGTATGGTTACGTCAAACGAGATGGTCTCTTTACCTACGGTAAGACAGCTGGAGTCGGTCAAGTTACAGTTATCTGTTACTCCATACTTTACAACTATCCAACAACTGCAAACCTAGCTTCTAAAGTCTTGAAGAAAGACACTTGCATATTTTCGAAAACTTCATAATTTATTCTTTATGTATAAGTTTTATGTTGATTAAGGATACCTCCATTTGGACAACAATTTCATGCATCGTTACCGCCAAAACATTCATTGTATCATCACCAATGTTAAGATTTAGTTTAGTGGTGATGGTTCCACGAAGCATGCACTGACCCTGCAGCAGCTATTTACAACAGACTCAGTAAGTCAGGTCGCAGGTAGGTATGCAGCACATGAAATATAAGTGCTAGGGATTCACTCAACAACATTATCAGTATGCCGAAACTTTTGCCAAAAAAATTGTCAAAAACAAAGTTAGTCAGGCAAAGGATAGGCAAACAAGAGGAAAGAAGGTTGTCTTCTATTAGGTCATAATCATTGAAACAACAACTAACTCCGGAGAGGATGAGCTGAAAACCAGCACCATTAAAACGTCGATTATGTTAAACTCTCGGTAAACTGTTGATGCCCATCATATCTTTTCCAAATGAAACTGTGGTCTGCAAATATTTACGGAAGGTGAGTGGATGCATATCAACAGGGCCAAAAAGAATCGAGCATTCCCACCATATATGCTTAAAAGCCCTGAACTTTGACGAAAATCAGTTAATGAACTGGCCGTACAGTCTTCGAATAAGATTGCACAACCATTTGGAAATAACCTAGGGTATCCGGATTAAAATCTGGCGATTAAGCATGAAGGACCTTGGTCTCAATATACTCAATAGCCTAGAGATCCGGTTCATGAGGATTCCTTAATCATCCTGAACCATAACGTCCGTTCCGAACTTCCTCTCATTTTTTAGGACAAATTGATGGAATGCTTAAACCGGAATCTTAAACTTCCTTCAACTTAAGCCGCTAACAGTTGCACTATATAATCGGGGAAAGAATACTACACATTATAGCCATTTAAGACGACTTCGTGTAACGTTTACTATAAGTGCTGACTTTGAGACATGCGGAGATATAAGGATACTTCTGGATATGCAGTATTTTTAGCACACTCCTATCCGCGAAATCCCAAAAGAGTCTCACAAGATATTGCTTTGAGAAAAAAATATAATTATGCAAGTTATCCCAGAAAATACGGACACTGATAATTCAGTCAACAATATTCAAGAGTAGAAGTTGGTGAAACAGACTTTGAAGCTCGAATCGTGTGGTTAGACAAGAAGGACGGAGATTCTTGATCCTGAAAAATGAAGGGAACTTACCCTACTACGTGAATGAATGTTACCACTCTTGATGCATTTCATGCCACTAGATACAGGTTGTCAAATAAAATTCACGAGCATCCGGACTAGCCATATGATGCATGATTTACACACAGTAGTAAATTTGAGCTAACTGTTTCACTTGTGAACCATCAAGTACTTGAAAAAACGTGGAAGTATCAGAAACTACCCACTTTGAAAGCCGGTCCGATCACACAGAGCTTCTCATCGCTTTGAAATCAAATTATCAACTGCTTAAATGCGAACGCTGCAAGCCTACAGAGTAAAATTAACGAGTTGTATGGGCTTAGCAAAATTAACAATATTCATCTGATAGGAATTTCTGAAATATGAGTATCTCCTCTAATCACAGACCAGGTGCTGGCGACACCAGACACGTCTTTGATTGGTTGCTAAAGGAAAACTACATATGGAGGCGATGCGGTTCTATACCTACCACACTACTTGGTAGAAAGTTAGTTGTATACTCAAAGATTTGTCAATCTTGGCAAATCCGCGTAATGCTCAGGGAGATTCCCCATAATTTCAGGATGTTTAGTTGCAGCAGTCTGCGGAAAATCCACTGCTGACACTAAGTACCACAACTGCAAGTTGGAGAGATTACTTCGATCTACAGCTCTCAGATAGATTCATATCCTAACTCTGGGAGACTTGAATCTTTCTAAGGTCGAAGTTTCTGACCACACACAACGGAGTAAGTAGGTCTACTGGGACTCGGTCTTTAGAACTCATTTAAGGATTGGGATTATCCGAAAATATGAAGTCAAAAACTCGGTGGATAAACAGTTAGACGCCGTGTCTCTTGAACTGCATCTTTATAAACGAAGAATTCCTGACTGATAACCTCTCATACCTGGCTTTCCTGAGGAAGAGAGATCATGCCGTCATAAACTTCAGTTGTATTAGCAAAATGAGCCAGAATATCCTACTAACAACAAGCTTTGGAACTTCAAGCGGCTGGATATGACATTCTTAGAGGACAATCTGCAGTGGGTGAACTGAGAGACTCACTCTCATCTTGAGGAGGAATCCCAATAGGATTTCTTAGGGAACAGAATCTTATGTGTTTTACTAACCAGTCTGTATCACAAAAGGTCCCCAGAAATTACAAGCAACCCACATCCATAAGTAATTACACTTTTGGAAAGATTAAAAACGAGCTAGTATCGACAGCATATATGAACAGTCCAAACCACCAAGAAACCAGTGTACATAGGCACTGAGAGAAGATAAGCCTCATTATTAAATCAAGCTAATCCATAAATACAGCCACAGTCGGAAGAGGCTAATCCGGTATACAGTCTCTCTTTACGTCAAGCCAAAGGCGGAGTTTCTCAGTTTTTATTTCCTTTTGTCCCAACAAGCAATGAGGGGGATCCTGCACAGCTCCAAGCAGAACAGTATCTTCAAACATTGCAGTTGTCGTTCACAACCTACAGTAACGAAACCTTCCTTTGAAATTTAAGGAAGGTCTCGGGATAAACCCAATGCTGATCTGGTTTATCAAAGTCTACATAATCTAAAAAGGTCTTTATCTTGACCCGGAAATGGTCCACTGTGCTATACTGAAAGAAACGGTGTCCATTTTCGTAACACCGCCTAGTATTATGTTTTCACATTCTCTAGGAAAACCCAAGTCCTCAAACATGGAAGTTGGCTCGCATAACACCAATTTTCGAAAGAGTCCAACGCATTGAACCTTCATGATACAGGCCGGTGGCACTCCTTTCGGTACCATCAAAAGTTATAGGTTTCTTGATATATGACTTCCTAATTGACTATTTATTAGCATTATTCAACCCGATGTGGGCCGGATGTTTGGCCGGTCAGGTTTGTGACACATTTTTTGAGACAAAAGATGGAGTTTCCAGCTGTGAACAGCAACATTAACTGATACACTTGATACTAGAACGATATCTGTGCGTTAAGGAATTTCACGTCTGCACAATTCTTCGTTTTGGTCAGTTACTTCATATTTTTCTGGGTGGGCTATTCTCCACAGTTCCTGTGATTAGTGGGAGGCCCTGAATAATGACGTACATCATGGACTTTTGATCTGAGCGAGAACAATTCTGTTGGCCATGCTTTCGGACATTAGTAATTCCACCCAAACGAGAAGTTTTCAAGTGGTCGTAGGACATAAAACTAATAGGACTAGGTCTCTAACTAGAATTTGATTCAGTCATCATGTCACTTTTAGGGATAATTAGTAGAGAACATTTATTAGCAATGCCCTCAAATGCAAGGTTGAGATCTAATTATATTCTGCTTATAATTCTAGTACGAATAACTAGATCTGATGGTGGTCACAAACCGCACCCAAAAATAATGCACTTAAATTATTCGTCTGTTAATGAACGTTGCCATATTTCTCATTTTGCTTAATAACAAACGCGGTACGTGAGACAAAATCATCTTCAGATTTCCTGACGACAGTTATAAATTTGTCAGTGATCCAGTAGGTGAGGGCTTGTATTTGGATATTTGAACTAACATTTCTTGAATCGAAAACTTTTGTGCCATTATTTCAACCTTTTTCTGTCGAGATACTTGCATTTCTTGGTGCTGCTGCAATAAATTTGGTTTAAGCTGCCCTATTAAGATTGATATTTTGAGAGTTTATTTATTTTTACTTGGTACTAACAATCCGTCGTCAAATCTGTTGAGGTCTCAAGGAGTTGAATACAGACTCTAAAACCTGGCTGCTCGAGCGAAGAGACAAAGAGCAGAGGTGAAGAGCTATTTGACTAATATGAACAGCTACTCGTCAACAATGTATTCACTTCTATAGAAATGAAAGCTGCTTCGTAACCGATTATATATTCGCCCCCTCAGGACACTGCTGGTAATCCTTCTCGTTATCGGCTCAGTATATCAAGTATCGTCTGAGTTATTACTCTACGCTGATGCTAATAGGGTTTGGAAACAAGTTTGTGGCAAAGATGATAAGCTATCTCTTAAGGAGGGTCTGAATCGCCTTCGAATTTCGACAAATAACAACGACCTTACTTTCAACCTTTTGAAGTTCTAGTAGTTCACTTGAAGTATGCTGCTGACAATGTATACGGCTTAAGCAACTCTGCTCTGTAGGTGTCCCGAATTGAAACATATCTAGGGGTCTTAGTACCATATGATATTAATTCCCACACCAACTGGTAGAAATTTTTTTTGGTAGCATACCTTGCACTAATAACGTTAAAACGCATCTTGGTCAGTTTGAAAACATAACCATCCATTTTAATATTAAACAGGTTTGATCGGCTTCATTTAAATTATAGAATGGTGGAGTTTTCTCCATCATTCTCAGAGGACAAGAGTACACTAAAGCGTATTCAAAGAAAAGCAACGATAGTGGTTCGAGGATTGGAGTTCAATACTTATATTGAGCGTTTCAAGTCACTGGATCTTCACCTATTAGAGTCAAGGCGTCTCAGAGGTGACCCAATGACGCATTGCATTCTAAACACTTTTTTACATCTCCTGAAATAATTACTCAAGCTCATCCCCAACCTTAGGGGAAATACCATGTAATTAGATAAGCAGGTGTAACCATTAGAACTATTTGTATTAGTTATTGGACACTAGAAACGTTACTAATGTAAATTGCGCGGCATCCAGTCTAAAATGAGTGTGAAGTTTTCTCTATAAACCTGTAGTTTAGAATTGCATACTATCTTATCTTCCCTTGAATATAAACTTTTAATTTCTGTGACTTTCATTATTGAATGAAAACTCATTTTTAACTGAAGTGAAGTAGGAAATGTATGTTTATCCCTCTTTTAGAATTTTATACATGATAATCTGGGCAAAAGTTAATTGAAAATTCCATAGGAATCCTCTATGACCTCATATCGCGGATTTGCATGAACAGACCTTAACACTGGATTCCCAGTCTCCCGACTTCGGGAGAATTTTAAGGACGAAAGTGTTGATTTGCTCAACTTATGTCTCATATCTTAATGATCTCAAATGTGTTCATAATCAAAAACTGATGTGAATCTTTTCGAGGAATTTAAACTTTCTTATGCCTTGTTCGGTATTTCTTTTGGAAGGAGTTGATTTGATGACTAATATTAGCCATTAATAGTAAAGCCACCAAATTTAAACGACTAGCAAACTATTCCACATGTGAAAATCATTACAAGCGACATCGACACACAATTTAAAGATGTGTTCGAATAATTAACTAGCTAGAATGTCGGTAAAATTATTAGTTGCTTGTAGGCAGGATCAGTATTTTCGATCTCTGGATAAACTTGTGGATCCACTGAAATGTTACTTGATCTAAATCTCTATCAGCTATTAGTAAAAATCGCATTGACGATGAATCCATAATCTAAAAATTCTTGGTAATCATCTGTTTCTTTAAGTCATTTTATTTGTCATTAACATTCATCATCAGATAATCCGATTTATTTGCTAACTGCACCGAAACCGTTTCCTGTCACAAAGTATTCATGTGTACTGGCATGTAAAATGCATAAATTATTCGCAAGCTGTTGGGATTAGGTTTCTAGGATTTTAACAATTTGGTATTCTACAATACATGATCCATCTAATTATACGACCTATTATTCAATGAGATCGCTTGCATTGTTGACCACTATCATTTTGACTTTTCTGGCAAACAGCCCAAATATATGCAATGATTATCTTACCTCTTAAGTCCTCATAATTCGCCCTCATGTCGTGGTAGATACTTAATGCAAACCTAAGCTGCTGATCCTACTAGAAGTCACTATATGGTATAATCATCTAAAACTAAGTTTAGTGAAATTGAAGTTTGCTTTTGAAACTGTCTTACCGATCATTTTCTTCTATATAATGCTACTCTTTATAGTATAACTATGTTCGTAAATTGATCAACTACTTGAATTTGTAAATACATATTTAATCTCAGTGACTAGGCTAAAAGAAGATCTTTTTCATTCTAAGTTTATTTCTCTAGATTATACCTTTTGAATAATATTTCCGATTACTGCTCATACTTCTACTATCCCTGCAACTATGGGATTTGAAGTGACACTTGAATCTCTGTGCTAATGTAGTATGGCAACTTGAACTGATTTACATACGTACGAAGTTCTACGTTGTGACTGACTGACTGAGATTGTGAATTTATATCCTCAGACAGTTACATATGAAAGTTTCAAAAGACACTGTGTTACTAGCAGTTCAAATAAATTATAAATAAGTGATAATAAAAAAGAAGTTTGGAACCATGTAGAAAATTTTAGAGATTCATAATCCAAACTCAAAGAAGCAACATAGTAATTCGGGTAAAAATTGATAACATCCCTAAGTTGAATTTATAAATAATATATCGTTTATGTGCGAAATATATCAGCTATTATCAAACAGACACATTAAAATTCTAATCTTCAAGTCAAGCTTATAAATGTTTAAGCAACAGAGAGAAATATCATCTCATAGAATTTATTTAATCCTTTCATAATTATAATTACATTTAATGAAATTATGTTTTCTTTCATTCTGTATTTTAGATTCTTACATGTTCAATTTTTCATCATACTACTTAAATAACAAACTTTCAGCATAGAATTGAATAGAACATTTAATAATTAAACATCATATTATAGATGATGCAAACTAAAAGTTCATGGACTCCATTAGTGAATAAAGATGCAAATAAAATGGTATTATTGTATTTAATTGTAACATTTCATTACTTATGAATTTTTAGCTTTTTGAAGAACGACAAAATCTTATTTTAGCATGGGTATGAAATCATATCATCCTTGTTTTTTTTAATACATAATTTTTTTTTAGTTTACAAAATGGTCTGAAAGTCAAAGAAAACAGTTAATGACAAAACTTTTTGAGTTATGTACTCAGAAACAAATTGAATCACTTTTTATCATCCTTGAAAATAAAATGCCTTTATACAAAATAGATTTTACAAGAACACTGCCACGAGTTTTGTGTATTTATTTATTTTCTTTTTTGGATCCTAGAAGTCTTTGTCGTTGTGCACAGGTGAGTGTTGATTATTTATTTAATGTTTTTTATTCTTTTGAAGAGACATTTAAATTTATAGTGTTTATAACATTATCATAGTATCAATTATTACTATTTTTGCATTTATTATAAACATTTAAAAAGCGGACATTTGTTGAGAATATTTTAAGGAAAAGGCATTTCATTACTCAGTAAATGTACATTATTGGTATACATTTATTGCCTTTGAATATAATTTGAATGTAATCTGAGTTCTTAGTTTTTAGTATAAGTAAGAACAGCTATACTTAGTTACTCACTTATGTCTGTTATTTTCAATGGAGCATAGACCACCAACCAGCGAATTATTTTTTCTGGTTATCGTATTTTTAACGAGTTGGACTTCTACGGAATGTTTTTGCTAACCCCATGCCCAGCCTTCCTCGTTAATGCGGGCTTGGAACCGGCAGTAGCCCCAGAAGGGCTCCAGGTTGAGCAAAAATAGCCATAACAGGTTAAAAATGAAATGCCTTCATTATTTTTGGTTTAATCATTGTTTATATGAAATGGCTACTCACGTTTACAGTAAAAGAAGCACACAAGTCAGAATACTGCAGAACATTACAAGTTTATATGTAGTGATAATGTCTGTTTTTAAATGTGCTCATCAAACGACTTAATAAAAATTCTTTTGTTAGTGAGTTTTAGTCAATAACCTTTTGATATCTAAGTGATTTTCTATCGGGGTTTGTCTTCATTTAGTTTGAAAAACATCTCTTGATGGTTTTCTAAAATGAAAGTTTTAAATTTTTTTAATACTTAAAACGTTTATTTACAATAAAGCAAAAGAATCTATTAGTTCTAAGCATTAATACTTACAGGAGACATTAAAAAGTCCTATAATCCCTTCATTGCTTTCTCTTTTCGTTCATTCAAGAGTGTCAAATTAACTTTGAAGTAAAAGACTGACTGCCTGAGTACGATACTTAGTATTGAATAACTTAGCTACTGGAGGTTTTGATTTTATTCAGAAATGAGCTATTTTGCTTCGAATAATTATAGATCCGGGTTAATTTTTTATATCGTCCAGAATGATTCTGTAATACAATTAACGTGATTGTTAGACCACCATTAGGTCGCGCAAAATCTTCACATATATCAAAATTAGACATAAATACTTTTGGACGCCGTTTCAGTGGTCCATAGGTTAAGCATGTTTGCGCGCAAGACCGAAGGTCCTGGCTTTGAATCCTGCGGGTCGCAGGAGTAGTGTTTGCGCACTACTTATGATTTGCATACCAGGACGAAACGGTCTTCTAGTGCCTCTCAGATTTGTTTCTACTGGTGGCCTAACAATGGTTCATTCATGATTTCAGTGTAAAGCACCGATCTCCATAATACTATAGTGCAATATCCTGTTGTAAAAGTAAGTAGCTATTTGAACTCAGTAGTTAAGTGGACAACGCATTGGCGTCTGCAGCAAAACATAGTGAGTCTGAACGTCACAGGTCTGAGATGCGGGCATATTCAGCTGACGAATCTCAAACAGGATGAAACTTGAGTCGTGTATTCCACTCGGAGCTACATTTCATTCATTCAGTATGGATAAATACATCAGTTTTGAATGAATGTTTCTATTATCATTTTATTTCACCTACATGTACTCATACTTGAATATAAAACACATATGGATATAGTTTCATTTATCATCTAAAAAATCTACATTTGAACCTCCTCATAAGTTATGGCTTCTGCTTACTTAAATATCATTAGTAAGTACTTAGATAAATCTGGTTTATTCTTTTGCCTTACTGAAAATGCCTTGCTTATCAGAAATTGAGCCTGAGTTTCAATCAAAGTTTTCTAGTCATATTGTTTGCAGAGAAAGTTGAGTTACTCCATTATAGTAATAAGGAATGATAATTGACATTGAGAAGTGTTCTCATATATGTTACACTCGTATCTAGGTATGCTTAAACTATTACGAGTTCACTTTAGTCGAATAACGAAAACAAAACAATGAACCAGCGTCCAGGTAGGCTACTCTGATCCGTTGACCCGATTGTACAAGCATGAAGTCTTGATATAGCGTAGAAATTGTATTCTACAAATACTCAGCCAGCACACAATCAATCCAAGCACTCAAATTACGTTTATTTATACTCTATAGAGACAGACGTCTTTGGGACAGTCACAAAAATAGCACACTAAAATGACATAGTAACCAATCACAGCCAAGGATTTTCCTGGTGGGAAATGTGATCTGCAGGTCAACTGATTGGTCCATGAAATAAATCCAAAATAAAGCTATTTATCAAGCGAGTTCTGGGGTCCTAACATCCCCAACAATATACATGGGAGTAAAAAGTTTTTAGGATTTTTTATTTTTTAATACCTCCAATCTATCAACACCATTTTTCGAGATATGATTCTTTTGCTCAACAGTGCAGGGGATATTGCTTCAGGACCGATGTGCATTAACACCTAAATTGGATCATACATAATAAAGTTAGTTAAATAAGTTGATTGTTTCATTTAAATTAGAAGTCACATCAACCATGGTGAGTTGATGTTTGACGAAATCTGGGTAAGGGATTCAGAAAACCCAGTTGACCTTGTTGTAGCACGAGTCGAGGTTGACTATGAACACCACTACGTTCCCGCCACTAATTGTAATCTCTCCGTGAATCGAAGATAAACGAAAAGATTTAATCGAGAAAAACGAGTATATTTGTTGTCGATCTCTTGGTATCGAAAGAATACAGAGATTGTGCCAAAGGATAGGAGCGAAGCTACCAAGAGCAATGTAACCAAGATGGCAACAAAGCAATAGCAAACTGCGCGTACAGAGTACGAATAAACAAGGAGTTCAGTAAAACAAGCACTGGTACAATTGGTTATAATAATGAATGTTTCTAGTTAACCAATTGCGTTTTCTTCATAAAAGTGTAGTCACTACAACCTTTATGATATTATGTATCAAGATGTCTGTTTGTTAATGAAGAGATGTGTGTGCTTCACAGTAGTCCCTCGTGTATTACTGTCTAGCTATGAAACATAACCTGTGTAAGTAGAACAGATGTTTAGTCTAAAGGCTTTTAATTCATGTGCGTCTCATGTATCATGGAGTAACTGAGTGGGGAATGTTGAGGCTAGACGTACGGTACCGCATGAAAGTGCTAAACACTTTGGTCAGGTTTTTAAATCTTTGTAAGGTATTTCTAACCATCATCTCCGTTGAAAATTTTTCTATAGGTATCATGGTATTGGCGATATCTAAGTGAATCAAATGAATTATGGGCATCGAAATGTTTAAGACGTGGTTGGGATTTAATTGCTTCACATAGTCAATGGGAACCTGGAATATGGAAAAAGCATTATATTCAGAAAATACGTTATCTTCAATTTCATATTTCACAGGTGAGCATATTTATGATAATAATAATAATAATAATAATAATACTATCTTACGATTTTAAAATATCGGTCACATTCAGACGCACTACACTTAAACAATTCAATGATTCAATGACTTAATTCGGATGACCGTTTAAACGTTGAACAACTGGCTTCATTCTGGTATGGAATTGCTTAGCAAAACATATCATGTTGCTCATTAATGACTAGTTTTGAGAGGAAATTCTGATGTGAAGTTGTGATCAAGAGGAAGGCAAGACAGCTGGCTACCGATGATGGCCTTGGAAGGTAGTTTGTGTAATATCCTGAATTAATTGAAATTAGACATGTAAACTAGTAGTCTAAAGGTTTAATGCTCCAACAGAAACCTGGGGATTCTGAGTTCGATCCAGTTTATTTAGAATTGTGGGTATATACTCCCAAGAAATCCCATAGTATGAAAAGATTGCTGTCCAATGTCCTCTGATTTTTCGAATTTTTGCCCATAATGTACGGATAATAATGGTTGCTCTGGTTTTCATAGGGGGCATCAGGCTCGTGACTTCCGAAGAAACATGGGTTTCATCACGAGGCATTATAAATGTTCTAAATAACGACCTTCCAACTACCAGGGCGGGGTTTAAATGGTGATAAACGATAGTAGTAAACGGTAGTAATCCCAGAATAACCCTGAGCAGGAATTCATATCATTGCATAAGATTTATGAATTTAACCGTAGCTGCTATCTTGACGTGGTGGTCGGGCTTGCCTATCTTGATGACCCAACCTAGCTGTATTGGCTGGAACATACCTTCCTGTAGGTTCTATCATGCCAGGCAGGTCAATTAGAGAACGATGAGACTGAAAGCAGCAACTCAAGGTCTGAGTGTGAAGTCGTACTGGTGACTGTAGAGAGGTGTGACAGCAGTGAGGTGTTTTCTTTGGACAACCAGCATCTACAGCTATTCTGCCTTCTCATAAAGAAGGGGTTAGAAAAGGTCTACCCTAACGATATCATACCTTACCTCACGGATTTCTGTCTCCGGTGGTAAGACCTTCTAAACAAGAGCGGAGCTAACACCTTAAAAACTCATCAAAAGGCCGTGTGTGACCGGCCTCAAGCAGTTATCCCTTGGGCTCTGAGGTCAAGCTCCCAGGTCTCTAAGACCAACACAAATCGGATTAGTTTTTCAGGTTCCTCAGGAAACATCCTTCCATGGTGTGGGGAGCCGGGAAGTGAAAAACGCCCTCATACACGTAAAAGTACATGAGACCGAATCGGTCACAATCAAATCTTTTTTCAACCTGCTAATAAGTAAAATCGTTTGAATGAAAATCGATCACTATCAATAATGGCTCCAGATATACGTGGGCACGCAAGCAGAGGACAGAACGGGTACATATCACTAGCTATTGAAGGCGGTCGAAGTTCTTAGCGCGAAATGCCTAGTAGTGCACAAAATGATGCAGTATGATTTACTTTTAAAAAGTTTCATATTTAAATGAGAAATTTTATTTATTCAATAAAAATACAACTACTTTTGTAAATTTTTAACTCTTCCCTAATTTTCCTTTCACATTTCTTTTTTCTTTTGGAATAATTATCAAAGTCAATCAATAACTCCGTGAATAATAATCATCAACATCATCAGAGTGATAATGATACCAATCACATTGATACTACTACTAATACTACTAATAATCATCATCATCATAACGATGATGAATATGATAAAAACAAGCAGAATACAATCAATCGACACAGTAAGTGAGCTGTTTTTTCTTTAGAAAGACAATTTGAATTTGTTATAGGCGAATTAAATCAATGCAATAATGATTCATGTAAATTCATGATACCATGGCGTGCACCAAGTCGTAAACCATCTGATATTCATCGTTTCAATTATTTCGATAATGATGAACCGGTCATCAATGCACGATCATCTGGACAAGAATTTAAAGCTAGGTAAGATTGTTTTTGTTGTTGAAAAATTAATGTGGATGCAGTTTGTGATGATGGCGATGGATGATTGTGGTGTTTTGCTTGAGGAGCTTCCATTGTTCTTCTGAACAACATCATCATCAGCACAAAACATCTAGGCTCAGAGACCGAAACACCGTCGTAATGGATGCATAGAATATAAATAGTATTAGATTTCATGTGTATACTTGTATCGACTAATTAATTAATTGTATGTGAGAGTTTTTTCCTTCATGTCACTGACACTTTTATGATATTGTTTACACTATACTATACGAATTAATTGAAACAGTTAATGTATTGCGGCTGCATTAATTTGAAGTAGAGATCAGCACTGTTGTCGTGAAGGTAGCTTATTTATTTATGACGTTCGAGTATTACTTACTTACTTACGCCTGTTACCCCCAATGGAGCATAGGCCGCCCACCAGTTTTCTCCAACCAACTCTGTCCTGGGCTTCCCTCTCCAGTTCTGTCCAATGTTTGTTCATCCCTCTCATATCTTTCTCTATTTCTCGGCGTAATATGTTCCTTGGCCTTCCTCTTTTCCTTTCGCCTTAAGGGTTCCATGTGAGGGCTTGTCTCGTGATGCAGTTACGTGCTTTCCGCAGTGTGTGTCCTATCCACTTCCACCGCTTCTTCCTCATTTCCTCATCCACTGGAATCTGGTTTGTTCTCTCCTACAGTTCGTTGTTGCTGATGGTGTCTGGCCATCGAATCCGAAGTATTTTGCGTAGACAGCTGTTAATAAACACTTGTATCCTCTGGATGATGGCTTTGGTAGTTCTCCAAGTTTCTGCTCCATACAGTAGAACTGTCTTCACATTTGTATTGAAAATCCTTATTTTGGTTTTGGTTGAAAGTTGTTTGGAGTTCCAGATATTTTTCAACTGTAGAAATGCAGCCCTTGCTTTGACAATCCGTGCCCTCACATCTGCATCGGGTCCACCTTGGTTGTCGATGATGCTGCCCAGATATGTAAAGTTGTTAACGTCCTCGAAAGCATCTCCATCAAGAGTGATTTGGTTGGTGCATGTTGTGTTGCGTCGGAGAATTTCACTGCTGCTACACTGGTCGTCTTCTCTTGCATTTGTTGTTGAGTGTGCGACAGAAGAGCCAGGTCATCTGTGAAGTCCAGATTGTCCAGCTGCGTCCTAACTGTCCAGTTGATACCGTGCTTCCCTCCAGATGTTGACGTCTTCATAATCCAGTCGATGACCAGGAGAAAGAGAAAGGGTGAGAGTAAGCAACCTTGCCTGACACTGGTCTTCACCTCGAAAGAGTCTGTTAGCTGTCCTTCGTGTACGATTTTGCAGTTGAATCCATCATAAGAATTCCGTATGATGTTAACTATTTTCTCAGGCACATCGTAGTGTCGAAGAAGCCTCCACAGTGTTTTCCTATCCACGCTATCAAATGCTTTCTCGTAGTCAATGAAGTTGATGTAGAGTGGTGAGTTCCATTCAATTGATTGTTCCACAATGATCCGTAATGTAGCAATTTGGTCAGTACACGATCGATCCTTACGAAATCCAGCCTGTTGATCTCGAAGTTGGGCGTCTACGAAGTCCTTCATTCTGTTTAACAACACCCTGTTGAAGACTTTGCCTGGTATTGAAAGAAGAGTGATGCCTCTGTAGTTTTCACACTTGCTGAGATCGCCTTTCTTTGGTAATTTGATCAGGTATCCTTCTTTCCAATCTGATGGTACTTGTCCTTCATCCCAAATCTTCTTGAAGAGGATGTGAAATATTTTCGCGGTTGCTTCTACATCTGCTTTCATTGCCTGTGCTGGAATGTTGTCTGGTCCTGCTGCTTTGCCGCTCTTGATTTGTCTGATGGCCATACTGATCTCCCTAATTGTAGGTGCGCCAATATTAATCGGAAGGTCCGTGGATGCTGCTTCCATGTTGGGTGTGTTCAGTGGAGCTGGTCGATTCAGGAGTTCCTTAAAGTGCTCTACCCACCTATTTCGCTGTTGTTCAGTGTTGCTGATTACTTTGCCTTCCTTACTTTTCACTGGTCGTTTTGGTTTACGATAGTTTCCGGAGAGCTTCTTTGTTGTTTCGTACAATCGTCTCAAGTTCCCTTCTCTTGCAGCCTTTTCCGCCGTCATTGCTAGATATTCCACATATTTTCGTTTGTCGGCTCTGATGCTCTTCTTCACTTCCTTGTTTGCTTCTGTGTATGCAGCTTGTGCAGTAACTTTCTCCGCTCTTGTTCGGCTGACATTGATTGCTGCCTTCTTGTTCCTCCTTTCTTCAATTTTTGCAAGGGTATCAACAGAGATCCATTCCTTGTGATGGTACTTCTTGTGACCCAGAACTTCGTGACATGTTGAAGTGATTGTCCCCTTAATCCCTTTCCAATTGTTCTCTAATGTTGCGTCCTCTCTATTGAGTAGATCCTGAAAGGTCGGGAACCTATTGGTGAGGGCTATCCTGAATTCGTTGAGTTTTACGGTATCCCGAAGAAAAGCTGTATTAAACTTGTGTGATGTTGTCTGTCCCGTTGTCCAGTGCTTCTTTAGCTTCAGTTTCATTTTGGCGACCAGCAAATGGTGATCTGAAGCTATATCAGTTCCTCTCCTGGTTCTCACATCCTCCATAGTCCTTCTGAACGTTTTGTTGATACAGATATGATCAATCTGGTTTTGAGTAGTGTGATCCGGTGAAATCCATGTGGCTTTGTGAATGCGTTTGTGTGGGAATATTGTGCCACCGATGACTAGTTTGTTGAAGGCACATAGGTTTGCAAATCTCTCACCGTTTTCGTTTCTTTCTCCCAGTCCATGTCGTCCCATAATGTCTTCATATCTAGTGTTGTCCATTCCAACCTTGACATTCAGGTCTCCCATAAGAATCGTCAAATCCTTTGGTGAACATTTCTCGACGATTGACTGCAGCCTTTCGTAGAATTGATCTTTAACGTGGTCATTGTAGTCATTGGTAGGTGCATAACATTGGATGACGTTCATTGTAATGTCCTGTTTCTTTGTTTTGAAGGATGCTTTAATGATCCTCTGTCCATGATATTCCCATCCTATCAGTGCCTTTTGTGCATGTTTGGACAGCATCAGTGCAACTCCTTGTGTATGTGAAGCATTTTCCTCTTCCTGACCAGAGTATAACAGCAGTTCCCCTGAAGCTAGTCTCAGTTGTCCTACCTGTGTCCAATGCGTTTCACTGATGCCGAGCACCTCGAGGTTGTATCTTTTCATTTGTGCCGCAACTTGAAGTAGTGTTCCAGTCTCCCTTAATGTACGAACGTTCCATTTACCTAAAAGAATGGTTGCTCTGGTTGTCAGAAGGGGCATCAGACTCGTGACTTGCGAGGGAACTCGGCTTTCATCACGCGACGTCATAATTCTTCCTCCAACTCCCAGGGCAGAGTTAAAATAGTTTGAATTATTTTTTCTGGTTAGCGTTTTTTTGGCAAGTGAGATTTCGACGGAATGGGGTCGCGAACCCCATCTCCAACCCTCCTCCTTTATCCGGGCTTGGGACCGGCAGTAGCCCCGAAGTTTCTACTGGCGGAGTTGACGTTCGAGTATGCTTCCTTTTAAATTTCATATATTATACTTAGGTGAACCCTGTTTGTGCGACGGCGGTGAGAAGATGCCAAATACGGTTTCAGTTGGATGAATTAATTTCAAGCAATTGTTCATGCATTCATTTGAGCAGACATACATGATAATGAAAGCGTACAAGCAGAGTGAAGTAAAGTGGAGAAGGTGAGCAAGTCAACTCCATGTAGTAAGGTATGGCTAATCACTTATAGTCAGATAAAATAAGGTTGATAGATATGTGGAGTAGAGGCCGATGATCAATATTCTCCAAGCTGCTTTGTTCTGGGCTTTCCTTTCCAATTCTATCCGATTGCTGTTCATTCTTTTAATGTCTCTTTTCCTTTGGTCTTGAAGATTCCAAGTAGCTAGTTGTGTTGTGATGCGATTGGCTGCTTTCCTCCATATGTGTCTCATTCTATCTCAGGGTCACTTTGTTATTCAAACAAGCAATTGTTACGTCATTAGATAGTCTTCGAAGCATTGCTCGTATATCCGGGACAATCTAGTAAACAATTCAGTTGTTGGGAAACGGGTAGTAGCTAAGGATGGCAGATCAACGGATGAAGTATTGAGACTTCATCAGTTGGGGTGGTTAAGACATCTGTTACGGACGCACAACCACCAACTGCTTCGACGAGCGATGTTTTGTGATTTAGTGGTGGTCTGGAAAAGAAAGCTAGGGGCGGCCAGTCAAAAACATGGCAGAAATCAACGAAGGCACAGTCAACTAGGTTGAGTCATGTTGGTAAGTATAGACTTCCTTGTGTGGGGTCCGCGAGACGATAATGATCGATGGATAGAGACCTTGAATAACATGGCACGAAACCGTTTGCAATGGCGCAGATGCACCCATTTTTGTGTTTTCTCAAACCCTAATCCTCTGAATTCCTCATCACCTTTATCCTTCTCTTTTTAAGTTTATTTCACTAGATTCTAATTTTTGAATAATATCTTCTAATCCTAATCTCTCAGATTACTGCTAATACTTCTACTACCTCTACTACTATGGGGTTTGAACTGACAACTGCATCTCTGTGTTAATGTTGTATGGCAACTTAGAAGCTTGGAATCACTGATAGACGACCGTTTCGTCCTGGTATGGGACTCATCAGCAGTGCGCACCCACGACTCCTGCACCTGGCAGGATCCGAACCCGAGACCTTCGGTATTGTGCGCGAACTCCTAACCGTTGGACTACTGGGCCGGCATCCAGTGGTGTTATTAATTATTAAACATTTTTATCATTCAACTTAATGTCGTAAATATGAAACTGCAATATAACTCAATGTGCTTTCTTTTTTTTGCATAAAGGCTTAGTTATAGTGCTGGATCATCATCGACAACAACAAGAAAGAAGAAATATTCTTTAACATTAGATTCAAGTTTTTATAAATCTACTACACAAACTGATCATATTAACAATGATAATAATGACATTGATTCACAGCTCAACAATTTGTTTAAACATCATGAAACAACAGCAATACAAAAATCAACATCTCCTCCTCCTCCTTCTTCTCCTAATCATGTTGTTTGTTCAATGTTTACAAATCGTCATAATTCCATGACAACGACACCATGGAAACCGACATCCATTTATCCATCTAAATTAAATCAATTGAATACAGAAAAAACACGACAATCACAATATGGTATGATTAAAAAATTTATTCATTCTGATTCAAGTATAAAAAATAGTTTGAAATCTAATAAAATTCATGATCATGATCATTTAATCAATAAATTACAGATGAATGGTAGCAGTTCAATATTGAACGAATCAAATAAACAACTTGGTGATGAAATTAATATGGTTAATTTTTCTGGAGGTATGTTTGATTTTTGTATTTTATTTATTGAATTCGTTAATTATTAGTAAAAACAAGATATTTGGAGTTAGTCGATAAAAAAAATAGTTTGATGAAGCTTTAGCTCTGACTGAAAAGTGAACTGAGTCATGTTGGTAGATGTAGGCTACCTGGTTGGGGTCTGCGAGACAAAAGTCACCGATGGTTAGAAACCTTGAACGGCATGGCTCAAAATCATTTGCGGTGGCGCAGGTGCATCCATTCTTTGTGTTCTTTCAAATTCTAATCTTCTGAATTCTTCAATGACTTTCTTTCTCTCTTCTCAAATCTATTTCATGGAATTGTACTTCTTGAATAATATCGTCGAACTCTAATCTTCTCCATTACTGCTAATACTTCTACAATCTCTACCACTCTGGGATTTAAACTGACGGTTACGTCTCTGTGCTGATGCAGTATGGCAACCTGTACTCATGCACGAAGTTCTACGGTGTAACTGACTGACTTGCTCTTTTTTGTACTCATCAAACAGAAAATTGAAAGTGGAATTGTTCCTAGATTTAATCAAAGCTACTTACTTCGAAGCTATTTATAATTAGATAATATACATCTGATGGTTTGAATTGATTTTCCTGGTTAGCGTTTCTTTAGCGAGTTCGTTTTCTATGGGATGAGGTCGCTAATCCCGTGCCTAACCCTCCTCCTTTAGCCGGGCTTGGGACTGGCAGTAGCCCCAGAGTGGCTCCAGGCTGAGATGAACAACACCTGGAACTTAAAACAACCATCGACAAACACCAGTGTCATTAATCTTCAATACAAATGTCAAGACAGTTCTACTATATTGGGCGAAAACTTGAACAACTACGAAAGCCATCATCCGTAAGAAGCACGTTTTTATCAACAGTTGTTTACGCAAAATACTTAGGATCTATTGGCCAGACACCATCAGCAACAATATACTGTGGGAAAGAACAAACCAGATTCCAGTAGAGGAAGAAATCAGGAAGAAGTGCTGGAAGTGGATAAGACACACATTGCGGAAAGCACCCAACTGCGTTACAAGACAAGCCCTCGCATGGAATCCTCAAGGTCAAAGTAAAAGAGGAAGGCCAAGGATCACATTATGCCTAGTAATGGAGACAGACATCAGAAGAATGAACAGAAATTGGACGTAACTGGAAATGGAGGCGCAGGACAGAGTAGGCTGGAGAATACTGGTAGGCGGCCTATGCTTCATTGAAGAATAAGACTGATAACAATTTCACGGTACAAACTTTGACGAAAATTTTTACTTGATTATCAGGTCTCATATTAGTGAGAGTAAATACAGTTATAATTTATTGATGAAACCTAGCGAACGTTACAATGAATGCTTATTAAATAATCTTGAGTTTGGACTGGAAAAGTGTTAACTACTTATGGATATCCTTAATGTTTTATCTACTTTTATAGTTATATGTAAAGTGAGTCTATTTTTATGCGGTGAGTATATACGTACCTTTAATCTTTGTTTTTAGCCTGAAGTTTGCTATTGAATATGTTGACAGATAAAATCCCTATTTCACTGAACTGATCAATGCTAAATCACCATTGGAAGCGGCGGACCACATTTTCGTACTAGTGTATGGGACTCATCAGCACTGCCTATAGACAACCCCGGGAGCGAGGACTGAACCAGGGATCGGTTTCGCACGCAAACGCTTGGCCTCTATCAGCGAGCCACAGCATCCAACAGTGTCAATGTTTGATTTTAATTGACTCACAGTATTGCGCGACCAACATCTATTGTCTTTTAGTGAATGCCTGCCTCGTTCCCCGACAAGGTTGACCTCTGCTATTCACGTCTTCAAGTGGTCAGGCGTTCGCGCGCGAAAACAGGTGTTCTGGACTAGATTTCCGCGTGCGGGGTCGTGGATGCGCATCGCTGATGAGTCTCATACTATGTCAAGCTATTGTCCAGTGCTTTTAGGTTTCCAATGACGGTGGTCTGAGATTGATCAGTTCATGATTTCCATGAAATTCAACAATCTCCACAATCTTATACTTACAAAAAGCCCTATTGTATAGGACTCGAAACAACACCTTAGTAAATATCGGTTGTTTAGATCTACGTACAGCCAGACAAAAACATGTAGTCATTCAGCTACAATATAGAACTTTATGCATACGTACACACGTACATCAGTTCAAGTCGCCATTGCAAACTGTTTTGAGCCATGTCATTCAAGATCTCTAACCATCGATTACTATCATCTCACGAACCCCAACCACGTAGTCTATACTTACCAACATGACTCAACCAAGTTGATAGTGACTTCATGGATTGGTGCCATGCTTTGAACTGGCCCCCCCTACATTTCTTCCAATCTACTCCTTCAGCACCGTCGAAGCAGTCAATGGTTGAGCATGTATTTATGTAAATTACTACACTAGATTAACACAAAATCAACATTTTCAATGTTTACTTGATTCTTTGTTAAATTTAGCCAAATGAAAATGTTTCCTCATTGAAAATGATAATAAAAAGAATTACTGGCAAATTAAATTTTAATTAGTTAATCCATAAAATCAATTGTTCATTTCGTATGATCAGTTTTTTCTATAAAAATGTATACAATTTATTAATTTCCTGATTGATTTGATCAGTTTAGACATTCTATCCTCTCTTCATCATTATCCAATCCATGTTGATGATAATTTTGTTTCATAATTCCTGATGGTGATTATATACTTTTGTTGGGGACGGCAGATCCCGCAAAAGTCATCACTTCTTAACAAAGATTCTAATTTTGGATTTTGTGTTTTCGAGCATAGGCTGACCAGTTGACCTTGAGATTACACTTTTCATGCCAGAAAATCCTTGACGGTCATTGGTTGATGTATTATTTTAGTACGCTATTTTTGTGACTCTCTCAAGGACGTTTCTAACATGTATAAATAAACTCGATTCGTGTGCTTGTCAACCTCATATTTTCTTGGTGCTTGTAGAGTACACTTTCAACATCATATCAAGACTTCTTCCTCTACTTAATGGGGCTTTGGGACGCTCGAATTAGAAATATCCTATCATGTCACTGAATCGTTTGTCTTCGCACTTGTTTACCGACTAAAGTGAACTTGTAATAGTTGCATTCAAACATATCAATCACATACTACTTTTAATGATAGTGTGTTTCTTTTTGTTTCATTAAAACAATAAGAATACTAATGATTTCTTTTTTTATAAATTTTGTTTCAATTCAAATTAAAATAAAAAACAAACAAACAGAATAAATCATTGGAATATGAAATATCTCAAAGTGTCGATGGGAAAGGAAGGAAGTGCATTTGCTCACTTTTTTGTAATAATAATAATAATAATAATAATAATAATAATAATAATAATAATATTTATACACACACTGACTCACACACACACATAATAAATAGACGATATCTGTACCATGTAATTAATTTGAAATTATGTCAACTCAATCATTTTCATATTCAATGATAAATATTATAATATTTCTGTTTGTTTTATTTTGTTGTTGTTGTTGTTGTTGTTCAATATTCATTGAAACAAGAAAATAATGCTGATTTCATTATTTGAAATCTAATTGATGATAATTACGATTATGATAGGATATAAATGATCATTTTCATAAAAACCTCAACGTATCCGTCATTTGTACTGAGTTCTATAATATGTAACAATCAAAAGTCATATCAGGCTATCGTCAGCGTTTTTGTATAATAAATAAATTTTAAGCAATTTCTGAACATGGTAAGTAGTATGCGACAAGACAGATAAGATACATGACGAAAGAAACAGACTTTATACTGTTGGGGATCTTAGATCCCCAGAACGCGCTTGGTAAATGTCTTCATTTTGGATTTCATTCATTGGCTGATCAGTTGACCTTGATATCACACTTCCCACCAGGAAAATCCTTGGCTGTGATTGGTTACTGTGTCATTTTAGTGTGTTATTTTTGTGACTGTCCCAAAAACGTCTCTATAGAGTATAAATAAACGCGATTTGAGTGCTTGGATTGTATGCTGGCTGGTTGTTTGTAGAATACAATTTCTGCGCTACATCAAGACTCCTCGTTACTACCTTTGGGTCAACGGATCAGAGTAGCCTACCTGGACGCTGGTTCATTGTTTTGTTTTCGTTATTCGACTAAAGTGAACTCGTAATAGTTTAAGCATACCTAGCGACGAGTGTAACAATTGATTGAAGATGGATTACCCAAATGTTCAGCGTATATGTAGATCGTGGACAGGAAATCGGAGAAATAAACTATTCGTAAAAAACTTCATTTTCTGAAGCTAGCAATGTTCCACATGATAAACTAACTGATGAAATGAAACAATTTTTTTTCGCATTACAAAATTGTGGAGATCAGTGTTTTACATTGTTAGACCACTATTAGAAACCTGAAAGTACTGGATGGTCGTTTCGTCCTGGTATGGGACTTATTGGCAGTCCACATCAAGGAATCCTGCCATCCGCAGAATTCGAAGACAGGACCTTCAGTCTTGTGCGCGAACATGCTTAACCTCCAGAACACTGAGTTGTCAAGAGATTCTAGATTACTAATGGTGGTCTGACAATGTGTAAAAACAACGATCTCCATAATTCCCTAATGAGAAATTGTAAAATGTGCTCACTAGTGACTAGCTTCCTGAGGAAATTCTCTTGGAGTTCTAGTGAGAAGACGTGACCATCGGAGTTCGACTTTGTCGGATGTAGGCAGTAACTATCGAAGGCAATGGGTGAGGCTGCGCAAAATCCTTAGATTGATCAAAGTTAAACATTAACACCGTTGGGTGCTGGTTCAGTCATCTAGAGTTCAAGAGTTCGTGCGCAAGACCGAAGGTCCCAGGAGTCGTGGATAGATTGAAAAATTTGATTGCTATAGTAGAGAAAGTAATAAACTGTACATACTAGCAAATCACTTGCCCCAAAATTGCTAGTAAGGATCTACTTTCTAATGTGTGATAATGAAAGAAAAAAGTGACTAGTTATTGAGCGTGAACAAACAGACACTTAACTTACTAACTATTAAATATCCGATATCCTTACCTGTTATTGATTTCAATTCCCGACTGTAACTGCTTGTAAATTGTATAAGACAAACGTTGTGTGTTCATTATCGTGGTACTGCCTTAGTACGAAAAATATCTCAAAACCATTGTTATCGTACGTTTTATAATTTAGAAATGGTCAAACAAAATTATAAATAGTTTAGTTATTTCATAACTCCGCCAGTAGAACCTTAGGGGCTACTGCCGGTCCCAAGCCCGGATAAAGGAGGAGGGATGGACATGGGGTTGGCGACCCCATTCCGTCGAAATCTCACTTACCAAAAAAACGGTAACCAGAAAAAATAATTCAAACCATTTTAACTCCGCCCTGGGAGTTGGAGGAAGAATTATGACGTCGCGTGATGAAAGCCGAGTTCCCTCGGAAGTCACGGGGCCGACGCCTCTTCTGACAACCAGAGCAACCATTCTTTTAGGTACATGGAACGTTCGTACATTAAGGGAGACTGGAACACTACTTCAAGTTGCGGCACAAATGAAAAGATACAACCTCGAGGTGCTCGGCATCAGTGAAACGCATTGGACACAGGTAGGACAACTGAGACTAGCTTCAGGGGAACTGCTGTTATACTCTGGTCAGGAAGAGGAAAATGCTTCACATACACAAGGAGTTGCACTGATGCTGTCCAAACATGCACAAAAGGCACTGATAGGATGGGAATATCATGGACAGAGGATCATTAAAGCATCCTTCAAAACAAAGAAACAGGACATTACAATGAACGTCATCCAATGTTATGCACCTACCAATGACTACAATGACGACGTTAAAGATCAATTCTACGAAAGGCTGCAGTCAGTCGTCGAGAAGTGTTCACCAAAGCATTTGACGATTCTTATGGGAGACCTGAATGCCAAGGTTGGAATGGACAACACTGGATATGAAGACATCATGGGACGACATGGACTGGGAGAAAGGAACGAAAACGGTGAGAGATTTGCAAACCTATGTGCCTTCAACAAACTGGTCATCGGTGGCACAATATTCCTACACAAACGCATTCACAAAGCCACATGGATTTCACCGGATCACACTACTCAAAACCAGATTGACCATATCTGTATCAACAAAACGTTCAGAAGGACCATGGAGGATGTGAGAACCAAGAGAGGAGCTGATATAGCTTCAGATCATCATTTGCTGGTCGCCAAAATGAAACTGAAGCTAAAGAAGCACTGGACAACGGGGCAGACAACATCACAGAAGTTTAATACAGGCTTTCTTCGGGATACCCTAAAACTCAACGGATTCAAGATAGCCCTCACCAATAGGTTCCAGGCCTTTTAGGATCTACTCAATGGAGAGGACGCAACATTGGAGAACAATTGGAAAGGGATCATGGAGGCAATCACTTCAACATGTCAGGAGATCCTTGGTTGCAAGAAGCACCATCACAAGGAATGGATCTGCAGCAGTAGGTCTCAACATACATAAAGGAAAAAGCAAAATTCTCCGATGCAACACATGCACCAACCAAATCACTCTTGATGGAGATGCTTTCGAGGACGTTAACAACTTTACATATCTGGGCAGCATCATCGACGAGTAAGGTGGATCGGATGCAGATGTGAGGGCGCGGATTGGCAAAGCAAGGGCTGCATTTCTACAGTTGAAAAATATCTGGAACTCCAAACAACTTTCAACCAAAACCAAAATCAGGATTTTCAATACAAATGTCAGGACAGTTCTACTGTATGGAGCGGAAACATGGAGAACTACCAAAGCCATCATCCAGAAGATACAAGTGTTTATTAACAGTTGTCTACGCAAAATACTTCGGATTCGTTGGCCAGACACCATCAGCAACAACGAACTGTGGGAGAGAACAAACCAGATTCCAGTGGAGGAGGAAATCAGGAAGAAGCGGTGGAAGTGGATAGGACACACAGTGCGGAAAGCACCGAACTGCGTCACGAGACAAGCCCTCACATGGAACCCTCAAGGCAAAAGGAAAAGAGGAAGGCCAAGGAACACACTACGCCGAGAAATAGAGAAAGATATGAGAAGAATGAACAAACATTGGACAGAACTGGAGAGGGAGGCCCAGTACAGAGTTGGTTGGGGAAAACTGGTGGGCGGCCTATGCTCCATTGGGGGTAACAGGCGTAAGTAAGTTAGTTAGTTATTTCATATTTAGTCGATGCGGTGATGGCGGCCATGGTTTACAGAATACTTTCAAGTTTTCTTATTAGTCATATATGCATCATCGATTGATGATAATGAAGTTGGTATTTAAAACAAAATGTATTCAATTCAAATCTCAGTTTAACTATGAACACTCGGATGTTGTATCTAAATCGAATGGACAAATACAAAGCCGAATGTAACGCATGTTCTAAATCCCAATACCAGCTAGTCACCATAACACTTCATTGACATAAAATACAACTGTGATATGTGTTATTTGTCAGTTGAGGGGATAGATACAGCAGGTCACGTAACATAAACTTATGAAATGTAATACAATTGCTAAATGGAAACGATAAATGTATGTGAAACATCTCAGAGTTCAATTCTTGAAACAAGCTAGGCAGAGAACATTACAGTAAACTTTTTTTCAACATGAAATCTATAGTCCCAATTCAATGTTCAATATGAGATTGTTAAATTTCATTGAAATCATGAACTAATCATGACTGTTTTGTCCTAGCATTGAATGATTCATCATCCGCTAGTTTATGTTTTGTTAGTCATTAACAAACAACTAGAAATCTAGTGAATGACTTGATAGGCTAGTCGGGGAATTCATGACACATATCATGTGCCTACAATTAGACATATAGTCTCAATGTGACAATGTTGATAAGTTATGATCAACAAGGCGTGCTATCGAATAAAACTAATTATGCAGCTACTTAAAATATCTCAATCACTCTACATAGTGTTTTTGCTTGAGTCAGAAGGATCGATAGGGATACTGTCCCTAACTCAGGGTCTCATATGGTTGGAGGAAAAAATATCGCTATTGTGAACAAAAAGGCAATAGCTGTGTTTGAACCCGTTTGCGTCAAGTTGAGCAGCCGCTCTTACTAATCTATGTCATACGATGTATATACCATGAGTTATAGTGCTTGCTATATAGAGCTGAAGGTTTCCTATGAGACCGGAGGTTCGTCATGAACGTTGCATTAATTTGGCAATTTTTGATAACAGTCCATACACATATTTCATTTGCAGCCTAAGTGATTTCACTGATACTTCTGGTTGTCTTGCAACATTCCCAAGAGCCATTGTCATTGGGATGCTATAATGGATATCACCATTCCTAATAATAATGAGTTTGTTACAGGCATGTAAGCGGGATGGCTCAAAAATCGGCCTGTTCATGCTGTGCATATTGATTGACGACGCGATGATGATGATGATTGGAAATAATCACTAAATATGTGAATGCTCCACCAGGGTGTCAGGTACCTATCTCTGTGTGATTGCACCTTCAGGTTGTCCTGTTATACATGGACAGTGTGTCCGGTTCTCTTCGATCATCGGTGTCTCCGAAGCATTGCTCGTGTATCCTGGGACAACCGAGTAAGCGATGCTATAGTTAGGAAACGAGTACTAGGTAAGGATGGCAAATCAATAGATGAAGAAATGAAACTTCATCAGTTGAGGTGGTTGTGACATCTGTTACGAATGCCCAACCACCGAATGCCTCGACGAGCTTTGCTTTGTAGCGTAGGAATAGGTTGGAAGAAAGTTAGGGGCGGCCAGACCAAAACATGGTAGAAATCCATGAAGTCACTGACAAGTGGAAAGAGTCATGTTGGTAGATGTAGGCTTTCTGGTTTTGGTCCGCGAGACGAAAGTCACCAATGGTTAGAGACCTTGAACGACATGGCTCAGAATCGTTTGGAATGGCGCAGGTGCATCCACTCTTTGTGCTTTTTAATTCTAACCTTCTGAATTCCTCATCATCTCTATCTTTCTACATTACTGCTAGTACTTCTATTATTGCTATCCCTCTTGGATTAGAACTGACAGTTTCGCCTCTATGCTGACGTGGTATGGCAACCTGAACTGATGTACTTATGTACGAAGTTCTGCGTTGTATCTGTCTGTCTGTCTTAAAAACCAATGTAAAATTATCCTTGCCAGTTGAGAATGAGTTTATATAATCGTGAAAAGGATCAATGTATACAAATATATCTATGCTAAATGCAAACATTGTTTTACAACTAACTGATCATTCATTCTAATTTCGTTCTCATTCTAAGCAGTTGTTTAACGAAACCATTAACACTGAGAAGTGTAACATTACAATTGAAAATCAAATTCAATTAGAAACAACACAAATCATCATCGTCATCATTCAAAAGTGAATAATGATTTTTTTTCGGTCATAAAAACTTTTATTATTACTTTTTCGTAAAGAAATTAAATCAACACAATTTGATAAATGCTTTATTGTTTGTTGTGTATAGTAGTCATTAACTAATTATTTAATTAATTTATTCAAATAATATAAATTTATCTTTTTTTTCACAATAAATAAACAAAGAAACAAACAAGAAGAAAAAGAAGAAGACACATTGAATATTGAACGATGCAATAATAATAAATAAGATAGAAAAAAAGGGAGGAAGGATTGATTGATAGATAGATAGGACAAGTAAGCAAAAAAGGTCATCACTATTTGAGAACACACACACACACACGCACAGAAATACAAAGATGTGAATGTATATTTAAACTATTATACACAAAGAGAATAAGATGATCGTTTGTATTGCTTAGTTGGTGTGTGTGTGTGTGTGTGTGTGAGTACAAGTACTGGACACAGATTGAATAAGAAATGTGCATGGAATGTTGTTCTATTATTAATATTATTATTATTATTTATTATTATTATTATTATTATTGAAGAGAAAGAATGGAAACAATATCATTTCGTGTAAGTACACCACACCCAGAAAACTCAACACAAACAAACTAAGGAGACTATTGAGAATAGAAAGACAGAAGATGATGATGATGATGATGATGATGATGGGTGAAGAGAACACTGCCCTTTATTCATGTGATATAAGATAGAGACTTCCGTGTATTTAATTTACTTACTTATCTCACTGTCAACACGTCAATAAACACATACATAGGAAGCGCATGACAATCAACAACAAACAATCTGTGATCATTATTTATCCCCAGTACACAACATTATAGAGTTTATGTAACAAGTTGGTAGTAATGTTGTGCATAGTGTATATGTATGTGTGTGCCTTTATGAACTCGATAGATGAACCAAAAGTCGATGGCAGTCAATCGATCAATCAATCATCAACCATCATTATAAATAGCAATAATATTTATGACTGGTATTGAATTGAATAAGATCATTGGATCAATGAATGGGCGAATGAACGGGCCAATGAATGAATAAATGAATATGGTAACGATAAACAGAGAGAAGAGGGGTCAAAAACGGTGTGTGTTTACAAAATATTGTCATTATGACTATTAGTAGTATTGCACACAATTAGCTCTGGCTGGCTGGTTGACTCGCTCGCTAACTAGCTAGCTGAATATGATCGACGACAATGAAAACAAACACACAAGATTAAGTGCTAGTAGTAGTAGTAGTAGTACTAGGTGGCCAATATATATATATATATATATATATATATATATATATATATACCACCATGAAATTAAACAAGACAATGAACAATTTATGAAAAATAAGAAGGAACAAAGAAATCAATAATTCGATAAATCAATAAATCAGAAAAAGAGACAACAAACAAGAAGTGTAATATAGGCTTCGCATTTAAATTGACACAGGAGATGGATGATTGTCTTCTCCAAAAAAAATTTGTTTGTTTGTTTACTTATTTTCACAGCCAATAAAACAAGGTGTATGGATATAACCAAACGCACTCACGCATGCATGCACTCAAGCACACTTAATGATTGATTGGTTGATAAACAACAATAGGTATATAGATATTTATGTATCAGATAAATAATAAGTGTAGTAAAAACATACAAATCCTTGTGGTTAATGATAGAATTGTTTCAGCATATTATTGTGGATCCTCCGGTGGATTCGTCGACAGACGAAGGAGAGAGAGGGAAGTAAGCCTTCCCCAAAAAAACACTACTGATAATCATAATCTCATGGTCTCAATGTTAATGGGCGTAGCATCTGGCGACAAATTGAAGCCATAAGAGTTGGTGGTTGATCGAAATCAGTGAGTAATGTACAACCAGAATTTCTGAATGATTGATACACTAATTTATACTGTTCATCGAATGACACTAAATTGAAAAGAGATAGCGGTAGAAGATACAAAACAACATCGGATGAGAAGAACGTTTAAACAGATCAATAAACAATTATGTGAATAGTTAGTGTATAGTAGCGACGCGAAGAAAAACCACCACCAACAACAACTAGGCAATATGAGAACGCTAATATTCTACGTTACCGCTACAATCTCTACTGTGATGGAATTTGAAATGACAATGCCATCTCGCTATGTGCTAATATGGTATAGCAACTTGAACTGATGGCCACTAAGAGTAGAGAATATTCGAAGGTTACCGGTTTTCGAGCATACGTGTCTTCGAAGCATTGCTCGTATATCCTGGGAAAACAGAGTAAGCAATCCAGTTGGTAGGAAGCGAGTACTAAATACGTATGGCAGATCAATAGATGAAGTATTGAAACTTCATCAGTTGAGATAGTTTGGACATGTGTTACAAATATCCAACCACCGACTGCCTCAACGAGCGATATTCTGTGGTATAGGGGTAGGCTGGATGAGTTAGGGGCGGCCAGACCAAAACATAGCATAAATCCATGAAGTCAATGATAACTGGAGTAGGTCATGTTGGTAAAAGTAGACTACCTGACTGGAGTCCGTGAGACAAAGGTAACCACCGATAGTTGGAGAATCTGAATGTCATGGCTCAAAATCGTTTGTAATAACACAGGTGCATTCATTCTTCATTGTCTCTCAACTTCTTGTCTGCTGAATTCTCCAAATTTTTTTCCGTTTTAAATTTATTTCACTGTCTCGAATCATATCGTCCATCCCTAATCTTTTTGATTACTGCTAATACTTTTTACCTCTACTACTATGGGATTTGAACAAACAATTCCATCTCTCTGTGCTAATGTGATAGGGCAACTTGAACTGATGTACTTACGTATGAAGTTCTACGTTGTAGTTGACTAACTGAAGGACTAATGATCACAGATGGCTACTGACACTGAAATAGGTGACGCAAGAGTTGAATACGGTAACCTACTCATTGAAAATCAAATGCTCCACTACTTCAGATTAACATAACAACTAGTTAGCAATTCTGAGAAAAACTGAAACATGTACATACAACTTTTGATGACATGATAAGTAAGTGTAGAAATCAAGACATACGCACACATATACGTACATATATCCACGGTAAGCAGCAGGGCTTTCATATACACGAAGAGTAAACCGAGTTGGTTCTCTATCTGGACAAGGTGAAATCAAATTATTGATTTTATTAGGATCTTGTATGCGCGTTTCGGAGACACAGCATACATCGATGGAACGGGATTCTGGGGTCCTAGCTAAGGAAGCATGTTGTCCTATTTAGCACAGGGTTTGAACATTAAAATCTCTAACATATAGTTTAGAACGAGGTTTCAGGAAACTAGGAATAACGGCGTTTCGTGAACTCGCCTCATTAGCATTAGCGGCGAAGTATATATGATAAAGGAATGTGGGAAGAGTTAGTCGTGGAAATAAGAGAGATATTAGGGGGTGTAGGAAGGATTTGATTTGGTGCGGCATGCTGTTACTGGTATGAGGGCAGATGTCACTTTCGGCTGCCCACATTGTGGAAGGCTGTTTCTTGAGAAACCTGAAAAAGAAGTCCGATTAGTGTTGATCTTAGAAACCTGCGAGCGTGACCGCAGAGCCCAACGGACAACTGCTTGGGGCCGGTCACGCATGACCATTTTATGAGTTTTTAAAGTTTGCTCCGTTCTTGTTTAGAAAGCGGAAATCCGTGAGGTAAGTTGCGGTGTGACATTTTTAGGGTCGACCTTTTCTAACCCTTCCTTCCTTGTGAGAAGGCAGCATTGCTGCAGATGCTGGTTGTCCGAGGGAAACACCTTACTGCTGTCACACCTCTCTGCAGTTAGCAGTACGACTTCGCCCTCAGACCTTGCTTGAGTAGCTGCTTTTAGTCTCATCGTTCTCCAGTCGACCTGCCTGGCATAATAGAACATACAGGAACACATGTTGCAGACAATGTACCTCAGTTGGGTCATCATCATGATAGGCAAGCCGGACCACCACGTCCAGGTAGCAGCTACAGTCGGGAAACACATATAAACACATAAATAAGTAAACAAATATCAACCACTACCACCACCACAACGACAATAAAAAACAAGCACCTACTTAAATCTAATGATGTCCTAGACAATGCATGTACAATTAGAAATAGTAATTCACGATATAATGAATTCTCGGAACATGCTGCATAACATTGTAGACTAGCGCATTGAGGTTGTTGATTTCTATTCCGTCGTATTAATTTACCATTTTTCATCTCAAATGTAGATTGTGTAGTTGATGTAGGCGGTACTGTTGCTGTTGTTGACGATGTGATGGAGGTCGTGTTTAACGATGGTGACGAGGATGTAGGTGAAGAGGAGGTTGGTGTTGCAGATGAAAAAGTTGTACACAATTGTTTAATAATTAATGGTAATGATGAATTCAATTGTAAATGTCCACGTATTTGTATGAGAAAATCAACAGCCCATCGCATATCATCTTTTTTAATAGCAATAATTAAATAATCAATAATCGCATGAATTGGACAACAATGAATCAATGCATTGACTGGTGTTTGTTTATTTAATAAATGCAGATTATTATTATTGTGGGCAGGGTTACTGATGAATTGTTGACCAAAAGTATCTTGAGCATTGGCCAAGTTTACTAATGACCAAGGTGTATTATGATCTGTAGGCAGAAATAGAAATGTAAGATATTGAATGTTTAATAGATACTTAAAAAAATTGATCATTGAATATGAAATGTCAACGATACTTTTTACACTTGACTGACGAATACACATATGATTTTTTTTATAGAATGAACCATAGGCAAAGAATAGGATTAAGAAACATGATCAAGTGGGAGATATTATCAAAATAAACATGCGAAAAACATCAAGTTGAAAGGTCAATAACAACCATTCAAGATCAAGGTCAACACGACAAACTACGAGTCATAGGAGAGAGAAATTCGAATTACAGTTATGGAGATCAGTGTTTTTACACGTTTGAAATATCGTACATTGTGCTCAATAGTGCATTGATTCGTAAGGAAATTCTCGGAGTTCCAGTGAGATGTGATAAGTGAAGTTCAACCCTGTCAGGCGTAGGGAGTAACTACTGCCGAAGACAATTAGGTGAGGTCGCGTAAAATCCCTAGATTGATTAGAGTTAGACATTAACACCGTTGGATTCCGGCCCAGTGGTTCAGAGGTTAGGCGTTCGCATGCAAGACCGAAGGTCCCAGGTCAAAATCCTGCGAGATGTAGGAGTCGTGGTTGCGCACTGCTGATGAGTCCCATACCAGGACGAAACGGCCATCCCATACTTCACTTCTACCTGAAGTTCGTGCTGATAATGATGTTGTCCAGACGAAGAGTAATGAAAGCTTCACAATCAAAACATCCAGTTCAGAGAACGAAACTCCACCATAAACAGAACCAGCTACAGGATGTAACGATAAAGTTAATTCACGAGAATAATCATAAGTGAAACCGTATACAATCAAACCAGAACACAATAATTATTGCTGTTAGCCTACAATAAGTTGACATAAATTATATTCTAGTTTATTTCACATAGAGAAAATGAAATTGTTCAAGAGTAATTATTTTAACTTTAGTGAAAATACACAGAAATCGAATAAATCTGATAACTTAAAATGTTAACTACTCCTGTAATAATACTATTTCCGTTAAAATTGTCAACAGACACTAATCACTGAACATTAATACTAATCTATAAGAAAAAAAAACCCACTGGAATAAACTGAAATATTTATGAGGTATTTAATTCCTAATTTGAAATCACGAGTCACGATCAATGTTAGATCACTATCATTAGGCACCTGGAAACACTGGACAACCGTTTCATCTTAGGTTATGGAACTCATCAGTGGCAATGGGCATCCACGAAACCCGCTACTCTCTATCAAGGAATCGGACCCAGGACGCTCGGTCTTGTGCGCAAACGCCTAACCTCCTAATTTGTATTGTGTAAAAATGAAATACATTTGTAAGCTGGTTTATGTCTTCACTAACATTTCATATTGGAATGGTTTAATTCACTATCGATCCGATACATCCATATACATGCATATTAGGATGCTTAGACAGTTAGTTTGTTAATATTGACTAGGACTGATTGTCAAGAATGCTCGCGTCATCTTTTTATTCTACTAGCACACAACAATCAAACTGATATTATAATCCATATATACAAACGAACTTAATGACTGTAGTAGAGCGGTAATGGAGAAGATTAGGGTTCGAAGAAATTATTCAAGAAGTATAATTCAGTGAAATAAATTTAATGAGAGAAAGGTAGAGGCGATGAGGATTACAGAAGTCCAGAATTTGCGAGAACACAAACAGTGGATGCATCTGAGCCATGTCATTCAAAGTCTCTAACCATCGGTTACTATGATCTCGCTGACCCCAACCAAGTAGTCTATACTTGACTCAATCCAGTTGTCAGTGACATCATGGATTTGTGCCATGTTTTGGTCTGGCCGCTCCTAACTTTCTTCTTCCAGTCTACTGCAACACCATAAAACATAGCTCGTCGAGGTAGTCAGCGGTAGGGCATACGTAAGGTTACTTTTTGGTTGAGAGAAAGACAGTATTGGTTAACCAAGAGAAAAATCATAATGATGAGGTATTCAAAGAAGTACACCTGCATCCATAAACTATGCTTTAGTCATAACGATAATCCGATGCCCTCTTTGTAATAATGATCGAACATCAGTGAAGTGTTTTAGTTAAAAATTAAGTCTATAATCACCAGAACTAGAGGTTTATGCGACAGACTGCATTCAGTTTGTCATCAACTATCTGTTTTAAATTATCAAGGTGTTCAGATTATCATCACTAAGATGAGAAAATTTTGCAAGAACTTTATAGAAATCGTTGAAAATTTTTTCATAATATGTTCTCAATTACACAATCATCTCTGACTAAAGAAGTAATATATTTTTACCTGAATATTTCGAATTGAAACAATACTTGTACAATGAATTTCTCATAACACTTCGTACTGGATGTGTTGCATTCCAACGTAATGATATATACACAGGTAAATTGGGAGATAAACGTACTTGCTAAAAATGAATTTTTTTTAAAAAAAAGAAAGAGAAAAAGATATGAATTGTTTTTCAAACAAAAAAAACACCGACAATTTCAATGTCATTTTTATGAAATACAACAATGAAATTAACACGACAATCTACATGTATGTGCAGATGAGGAATAGTGGGTCGATGGTTGTAAATCGAGAATTCGAACACTAGCATCGCTGAGATCAGTTTAACCAGACGAGTAGTAGTAATAGTAGTACTATTGGCCACTGTATACAAAGTTTAAAAGATTTTACCTTTTCTTAAAAATATTTTGCTGAATAATATTTCTATGGTGCGGAAACTTGGAGAACTACCAAAGCCATCATCCAGAAGATACAAGTATTCATTAACAGTTGTCTACACAAGATACTGAGAATCCGTTGTTCACTCACCATCAACAAAAACCTACTGTAGAAAAGAACAGATCAGATTCCAATGGAGGAATAAAAGAAGAATCACTGGAAGTGGATAGGAGAAAAGCACTCAACTGCATCACAAAATAAGGGCGGTTGTCACTTCCCGGCTGCCCACACCGTGGAAGGTTGTTTCTTGAGGAACCTGAAAAGGAAGGTAGACTAGAGTTGGTCTTAGAGACCTAGATGCGTGACCGCAGAGCCCAAGGGACAACTGCTTGAGGCCGGTCACGCACGGCCTTTTTATGAAAGGTATTTAGAGGATTAGCTCCGTTCTTAAAGGCCCTTAGTGGGCACCCTTACCCAAGGAGACGGAAATCCGTGAGGTAGGGGAGGTGTGACATTTTTAGGGTCGACCTTTTCTAACCCTTCCTTCCTTGTGAGAAGGCAGCATCGCTGCAGATGCCGGTTGTCCGAGGGAAACACCTTACTGCTGTCACACCCCTCTGCAGTCAGCAGTACGACTTCGCCCTCAGACCTGGGGTAGCTGCGTTTAGTTTCATCGTTTTGCAATCGACCTGCCTGGCATGGTAGAACCCTCAGGAACATATGTTCCAGCCAGTATAGCTCGGTTGGGACATCACGATAGGCAAGCCCGACCACCACGTCAAGGTAGCAGCTACGATCGGGTTTTTATTGTTTCATAATCCTCTTTTTTTTTGTCCATTGTTCACTGAAATTTTTTGAGTGTTATGCTCGTCAATTGATATGCTTGAAACTATTACCGTAGTCACTGTAGTCGGTAAATGAGAGTGAAGACAAATGATCCAGTGACACGATAGGCTACTCTAATCCGTGTGTCCCAGTGCCGCACTAAGTAGAGGAAGAAGTCTTGATATGGCGTAGAAAGTGTATTCTACAAGCACCAAGAAAATATGACGTTAACAAGTACACAAATCGAGCTTATTTATACATCATAGAAACGTCCTTGGGAGAGCCACAAAAACAGTTTACTAAAATAACACATCAACCAGTGACATTCAAGGATTTTCTGGGTGGGAAATGCAATCTCAAGGTCAACTGATCAGCCCATGCCCGAAAACATAAAATCCGAAATTAGAACCCTTATCAAGTGAGTTCTGGGTATCTAACGTCCTCAACACAGAGTTTATTATTTAAAGAAAAAACACACCTCTGTGTGTGTAGTATTCACCAAAATTGAAAAAAATCTCTTCAGCATAAAACTTTAATTTTTACTTGAACTGTAAGAAGGAAAATTTTAAATAAATCAATCGATACCAAACAAACAAACGCAAACACTTACATAGAGTGCATCAGTGAAAATGGTTGAATTATTATTATTATTACTATGATTATTATTATTATTAATATGAATATTATTATTATTTTGTCCATGTGGTGAACCGAAATGATGATGATGATGTCGATGATGAGTATGTGATGTTGTAGTGCTGTTAGCCTGATCAAATTTCACTTTTCTACGTTGTTCCGCTTGATAATTAATCATCCATAATGGCAATGAATCTAATAGATGTGTAGGTAAACCTAATCGATGCATTAACCATACTAAATTCCATGTTAATTGACCAGAACGATTTAATAAAGAATGTGGAATAGATCGACAACGTAAACATTCATCACCTTCATTTTGTATGATTGTTTCCAATGTTTTTCTTATAACAAATGGACTTAAATATGAGAACTAAATATAAAATAAAATAGGGAAAACATAAAACAACAACAGAAATATGTGAATAATTAGAGATAGAGGAAATAATAAATAATGATAATAAACACTGCAACAACAATACCAACAGTCAGTCAATAACAACATAGAACTTCGTACGTACGTATATCACTCCAAGTTGCTATACCACGTTAGCACAGAGAGATGTAATTGTCAATTCGAATTCCAATAGTAGTGGTAGAGTTAGTAAAAGTATTAGAAGTAATCAGAGAGATTAGGGAGCAAAGATATTATTCAAGAAGTATAATTCAATAAAATAAACTTAAAAAGATAAAGGTGATGACGAATTCAGAAGGTTAGAATTCGACAGAACACAAAAGACTGAATGCATCTGTGCCACTGCAAACGGTTTTGAACCATGTCGTTCAAGGTCTCTAACCATCGATTACTATGATTTCGCGGATCCTAAACAGGTAAGTCTACACCTACCAACATGGCTTAATCCAGTTGTTAGTGACTTCAAGGATTTCTGCCATGTTTTGGTTTGGCCGACCCTAGCTTTCTTCTAACCTACTCATACACCCCAAAACATCGTTCGTCGAGGCAGTCGGTGGTTGGGCATACGTAACGCATGTCCCAACCACTTCAACTGATGAAGTTTCAATAGTACATCTATAGATCTGCCATCCTTACCTAGTACTCGCTTCGTAACTATAGCACTGCTTAATCGGCTGCACCAGGATATATACAAACAATGCTTCCAAGACACCTATGATTCTTTAATTGATATAAGTATTAAAACCAATCCTAAATATAATAACACAAATAATAATGATAATAATAATAACTCACTGTCATTTCCATTAAACCCACACTGAAAGATAAGAGAACAGTGTGATTGTTAACATAAGCATAAAAGTAAGGAAGAAGACGAAAATAAATTTGCTTACTAAATAAACAAATCAATAAATCAATTCAAACACAAGTGCAACAAAAAAATGAAGGGGAAAAGAGTTTGAAACATAAAACAAGAAGTCGTTTTGAACCAATACATGAATGCATCTCACAACTCTTATGCAGTACACTAAAAACACACTTTAAAATAGTGTTGTTTTGCTGGGTGTCTATTTCTTCTGTATTTTTTTGTAAAACGTTTTTGTGAAAAAAATTTGCGCTTCATCATTATCATCACGCAATTGTTGGGGACGTACGTAAGACCCCCAGAACTCGCTTGATCAAGGTCATAATTTTGGATTTTATTCATGGGCTGCTCAGTTGACCTTGAGATCACATTTGCCACCAGGAACATATTTGGCTTTGATTGGTTGATGTGTTATTTTAGTGTGCTATTTTTGTAATCACTCCCAAGGACGTTTCTATGATGTATAAATAAATGTGATTTGTGTACCGACTGGGTGTTTGCAGAATGCACTTTGAACGCTATATTAAGGTTTTTTCGTTAGTTTTTTTGGGTCAACGGATCAGAGTAGCCTACCCGGACACTGGTATATTGTCTCCTTCTCGTTTGTCTACTAGGGTGAACCCGTAATAGTTTCAACCATAGGTTAACCTGATAACTATTGTCATACGACTTATTATACCTAATCTGCAGCCTGTTCGTCTATTATTTACGGTCTCCTTTATTCACAGGCTTACTTTTGGCTTGTTTATATGTAATCGTTATTTGTGGTATGATGCACACCGAAAATCACATCTGTTTGGTATATAAATATAATAGAAGTTGATTTCTGACTTTCGGACTCAAACTAGGGGGCAAAGAAAGAGAGAGAGAATCTTGTGAATAACGCAACCATTGGAAGTTAGGTACATTACATCCAAAATCGGTAGCCTCTGTCAAGTGTGTAATGAGCCTAGCCAGAGAGATACACTAAGTTATCGAGGAAACGGTAGATACGAAGTAGACCACTGAGCCACCTATCTATCTATCTATCTATCATAAAAATAGATGTGAGTAGTCGTATACAACAGAAAACACATGATCAGACCTAGTTCAATCACTAATATCGCTTTATTGAGTAGTTTGATAAACATTTATGCATTAAGGGAGTATGAGTGGTGTTCATGTTTGTGTATTTGAACTAACGATAATATCAGTACCAGATAGAATTGGTGTTTATGACTTAATAAAGAAACTAAATCAAGTCATCCAATGTCTCTAACCGCTTGTAGCACCTTCTAGAACAATGTAGTCCGTATCTATATCAATAGGACTCAGATTACCAGTGACTGGACCATATATATATATATATATATATATATATATATATATATATATATATATATAAACAACTTACGAAGTACTTTGTCCTGGTGATCCAGAATTGTATGATTTAACTGGAATTGATTCAGTCGAATCATTTCGATCACATTGAACATTGGACAAATTATTCAAAGATTGCGAAATTGATGGTGTATGAAAATGTTTCATAGTTGATTGGTTCTGCGATAATTTCACTGACTGATTGTAACCATGACTAGCTACTCCTCCTCCTCCTCCACCGCCACTTGTATCACCAAATATACGTATAGATAATTGTGGTATAAAATAAGTTTTACAAAATGGACATATTGTTCTATGATCATTTTCATCGGTAGACCAACCAGCCATTATTTCTTCATCATACACATAATGTTTACATTTTGAACAGATTGAACAAGTTGTTATGAATATATTTAAATGTGTAATACAATAATGATGGTTGATGTTAGAAAATTGACTATCGTTTGATGTGGTTGTTGTTGTTGCTGTTGTTGATGTTGTAGAGAAGGATGGTGATGATTCTTTGTTGTTATTATTATTGCTGTTGTTCTGGCCTAGGATAAGAGGCGATTGAACTGTTGATGTTGCGACTGTTGAAGATGAGTCACTGACTACGGACGATGTTTGTTGATCATTTGACATAGAAGTCAACTGTTGTTGATTAAGATTTGAATTCGCTGTTGTTGTTGTTGTTGTTGCTGTTACCATAATTGGTATTGAAGTAGTTGACTTACCTGAATAAATAAATAAATCAAGTCAGTATATGTACACCTAGTGTGTATTGTCTTGATATAATCATGCTGATAAAAGTTTAAAAAGAATACATGGAATGTAGCTAGCAGTAGAATCATCTACCAAGAGCATCCCTCTCTGGGGTTACTGTCGGTCCAAAGAGCCCAATAGAAGAGGAGGGTTGGGCATGGGGATTAGTGACCTCATCCCGTAGAAAACTAATTCGCTAACCATAAAAAATAATTCAAACCATATAAACTGTGAACAAATTCAAATGAGATTGAATGAGCAGTAAGAATTAGGTTTTGAAAAAAGAAAAACAATACAGAAAGAATAGGTATGTACGATGAAGAACTGGAAATAAACGTCTGCAGGACTATGAAGAATTAATATATCTGTCCCATTATGATCGTTTGCAACGAGCCATGTTAGGAAAACGGTACTAGTTGAAGATGGCAGATCAATATGCGAAGTATTGGAACTTCATCAGTTAACTCAACGGGCGATGTTTTGTGGTGTAGGAGAAGGTGAGAAAGCTAGGAGCGGACAAATCAAAACATGGGACACATCCATGAAGTCACTGACAAGTGGATTGAGCCATGTTGGTAGGTGCAGACTACCTGGTTGAGGTCCGCGAAATGATAGTAATCGATGATTAGAACCGTTTGCAATGGTGCAGGTGGATCCATTCTTCGTGTTCTCTTAAAAATTCTACTCTTCCGAATCCCTCATCACCTTCTCTCTTCTTCCTTTTCAAGTTTGTTTCACTGGATCATACTTCTCGAATCCTATCTCTAAACCCGAATCTTTTCCATTACCTCTATTACTACTACTACAACATCTAATACTATGAGATTGGAATCGACAATTTTCTCTCTGTGCTAATATGGTATGGCAACTTGAACTGATGTACGTACGTAGTTCTACGTTATAGCTGACTGGTTGACTGAGTCATGTTACACACTGTTTTGTTATAACACCAATATTGTAACATGGAGAAGAAGAAGAAGAAGACTGAAAACTTACCATCAACAATGGCAGATTCTAATGTAGTATTTGATGTTGAAATCACATGAGATGATTCGCTTCGATTGATAGAAAATGATGTAGTCGGTATTGCTGATAGTGATGTACTACTGTTGTTGTTGTTGTTGTTGTACATATGCTGTTGATATAAACATTGTTGTAAATAGATTGTACGTGTATTCCCAGGTGATATACGTCGATTAATATCACCGACAAGTAGGGAACCAGCGATATGAATCCACATATCTTTGAATTGGTGTGCTTGATCTATGTGATGATTATCTGCATGGGAAAAAAGAAACAATATCAGACAAGTCATTTATGTGTCAGTTTAGTTTTGTTTCCTTACATTATTTGAAATAACAACAATAATGGGGATATTGATATTTATCTCTCCTGCGATGCTTATGACTTCCTAACTGCTTCCTATAACTCAGACAATACATCGGCGCATCAACTCGAACTACTAAGACCTTGGTCGTCTAAAGCTTCCTTTTACGAGTATGAAGGCGGATGTCATTTCCCGGCTGGCCACACCGTCGGTGTTTCTTGAAGAACTTAAAACCTTACTGCTGTCACACTTCTGTACAGTCAGCAGTACAACTTTGCCCTCACACCTTGAGTAGCTGCTTTTGGTCTCATTGTTCTCCAATCGATTTGCCAGGCATGGTAAAACCTACAGGAATATGTTCCAGCCAATATAGCTCGGTTGGGTGATCACGATAGGCAAGCCCGACTACTATGTCAAGGTAGCAGCTATGGTCGGGTCTAGAGCTTTCTAGAGACATTCTAAGCACAGCAACGGTATAGCTATTTATCTAACGGATAACGATTCAAGGTATTCCTAAGAAGTTTCTACTCGATGCTGAGTAGACAAAAAAATTTTTGGCACCTTCAGAGATTGCCACCAATGACATTTTGGGACTTCCTAACGCGTATTTCATGAAAGTGTTATTTTAAAAAGAATGAATATGGTCTTTTTAAGAAAAGTACAGTCGTCAACATGCTCAACTACCTCACTTTATATCACATTCCTGAAGCAACATTTTGCATTTTGAGGAGGAGAATCACTTTCAAAGCATACTTGTATTGTTGCTTAAAAGGTGACCAGAAGACTATGTATTTTGTCAGCGTCTTCATCAAACAGAGCTATGTTATCTGTATGTTCCAAGTCAACAAGTCAATTTCCTGGTAGAAGGAAGGTTAAGAACTCCTGAAAACTCAGACAATCAAAGTGTCATCATCATCATTATCGCTGAAAGCATGTCCAATGACAACTTTGACAAACATCACTTTTATAAAGTAAACAATGCCAATGTTACTGTTAGTGGGACATAGATTGGATTAAAGCATGATTGTGCGTTGTTGCACGCTGATTGGCTCATTCCGTATCCAATCAGCGCTAGCCGATACTGAGCGAACACTCTAGAAAGTTTTACTGTAAGAAAACTACAAATAGACTAACGTCTTTTTTTCCTTTCGACCTTCTGTCTTCCATTCTAATCTTGTTATTGGAATATAATCTCTATTTTCCTGTTCAACCATGTTTTGATTTTGATAAGATCGTCTCGAGTGAATTGGTGTGTTATAATGCTGCTACGTAGCTATTCGAAATCCTACCGACGTCCGAAGTCAAATATTCCAATACGACCCAAATACTATTCCCAAATCTCCTATATATCAGAACGCAACACCGTTGGATGGAGTTGTTTATTGGGTCGAGAGGTAGGCAGGAAGGAACGGAATCATGAAGTCTTACAGATAGTGTGTATTTATACATTTAGGTCGTATAGGAAAGAACATAAAAGTCTGTGACATTGAAAGTTTAGGACGACCAATAGGAAAGAACATTTGAAATGACATTGACAGTCCGGATGACCGATACGAGACAACATTGAAGTATTTGACTTTGACAGTTTAAATGGCCATAATTTTGATCAATAGGATTATACTTCCAAAAATAGTACTCTTAAGACATTGGGTGAATATTTGACAGTGTCTGAGAGAATACTAAGCATTAGGAAATAGCTGGTTTGAAATAATAAGAGAGAATTATAAAACTTAGTTACCTAAAGCATAATTTTCATGATCATAATTATTGTCATATGGAAATTGATTAATTAATTGATGATAATCATTAATATTCTGATTATTTATTGGATAATTCTCATGAGAATAATAATAATCATGATTTGTGCCATATAATGTTGGATGAACAGCAACACATGCAGAATCTGATAATTTCGGTGCCACATTGTATGAATGATTATTGACGGTGTTCAATTGATGATCAATGGAGTCAGTAGTTTTCATCCCGGTACCTGATGATGATTGCTTTGACCATGAAACACGTGAAATACGTTCACTTTGTGGTTGTTGATAATGATATTGCGGTGAGAAAGAATAGTACTGTTGGTTGTGTTGATGTTGGTGTTGCTCTGGTTGTAGATATTGTTGATCAGGGAAATTTGATCCGGTGAAACAATTAGACGTAGTAGTAGCACGTCTTCCTGACTGTGGAGTTGGATTAGTTGATAAACTTGGAATAAGTGAACGCCAGTCTAATAGAGATCGATTCATATTGATACGATTGATAAAATCCGATGTAGATCTAATTCATAGGGGTTAGAAAAAAAAAGTTTATTTATTGGAAATAATTACAAATTCTTACTAAGAGAAAAAAAATATTCAAGATTCCTATAGTGAAAATTAAAACAACACATATAAGCGAACAATATTGTTTTCAATTAGAGAAGTTGGTTTCCTCGATGTATATTTACAAATTCAGCTGTTCATATGGAGATAGCTATATCGGGCATACAACCAGGCAAATAAATCAACGATTGAGTGAATCTCCCCCGACATGGTTTAGAAACGGCTGGGTAGAAACAATACGCACTCCTATCTTGGTACATCTAATTGATAGCGGTCATAATGTAGGTAAATCTGAATCATTTTGAATAATCTATCGTATACACCTTCATGATTTCCTGACGGAGTTCTATCCTGTCTCCTACATATATAGCAGAAGCCACATGAATTTGTACATTCAGCTCCAATTTATGTGTTCACAAGAAATTCGTGACATCCCTATCTCTTCCGTGGCCGGATATAACTTAACAAAAGATTTTTAAAGAAAAAAATTCTTGTCTTTATTTTATTTTTGTTATCGCTGGTGTTATTTTCACATCCTGTATTTGTTTGTAATTCTCTGCCTCTTTCTGTTTACAATCTTCACTATCTAATAATTTTACACACTTCTTATTACGTAATTGTTACAATGTTTTGTGATGATTATTTTAGGTATATTTATCCATGTTCAACCTACTACTTCCATTGTTGAACTACTGAGAAAAACTTATTGCTACCTTATTTTATCATTCTTACTACTATTAGTACACTTGTCTTCCTACTATCAACTTGTACTCTGACCTATTTATTATATGCAGTGACGTAATTTCTGTTTCATTGTGATTATTGCCTCACATTGGCTTGATCGATTGAACTTTGTATAGAACATATTTATGTATATTACAGAGTAAAGAAGCCTGATGACAATCTAATTGAAAACAACGATAATTGTTCACTTATCTATCTGTGTTGTTCCAAAGATAAAAAATATGTAGCCGGCAGTTGAGTGGGTCATATTTTTAGAAGCACGTTTGTTCAACTGGATTAATACTACTATGTGACCATTGATTTCAATGAAAGCATTACTTGGTTTTCAAGTATCAAGAAGAGAGAATATAGTTAGTTTCTGGAGTTGAGAATATTTTACTACGGCTAAATATATTTAACAACTATTGATCTCAGATTGAGATCGAGATAGATTTGTAGGTTAGAAGGCATTTTAATTATTCAGTCATATCCAATTGGCGAATAGACAAATTGTACAATAAAATACTAGATTAATTGTATGACGTTTTAAGATTTGTCTAAATGGTACTGACCAAATCATCATTGGTTGACACGATTATCATAGATTATGATTCTCCAATTAGAGTTATAGAGATGGTTGTTTATTATTGAAATCATGAATGAATCATTGTTAGACCACCACCGTTAGGAACCTGGTAGCACTGGACAGCTATGTCGTCATGGTATGGAACTCATCAGCAGTGAGCAGCCACGACTCCTGATACCAACGGAATTCGAACCCAGGACCCTCGATCCACAGCGCAAACGCTGAAGTCCTGGATAACTGGGCCGCGACATCCAACAGTGTTCATGTCTAAGTTTGATCAATTCTGGGGATTTCGCGCAACCTCACCCGTTTGTCTTCGGTAGTTGTTACTGACTACATCCAACAGGGTTGAGCTTCACTGGTCACTGTTGCTTCATATGGTAAGAAGACTCTGCATTCTATCGGTGTCTTCACATAGCAGAACTATATCATCCGCATACTCTAAGTCAACAAGTGAATCTACCGGTAAAAGTTCAACTCTTGAAAAGTCAAACAATCTAAGTGTCATGTCTAAAAGTATGTCTATGACGAAGTTGACTAAGTACGGAGAATATGGTTCGGTATTTAGTGTGATGTCATCATATAAGTTTTTCAGTTGATCTAGCTACAAGGAGCTCGCATAGACTAAACGACATATATATAAAAAGATCATTTCGTGTAATTTATAAAACTTACCTATTGAAAAGGTTGAATGCATTATAAACTACTGAAACTTTAGCTTGTGCATTTGTATCCTCATTGTCTTTATCTTCAACATCATCAGCATCACCATCATAATCATGACTGTAATTATGATTACTGTTATCATTGTTAGTAGTAGTAGTGGTCGTAGTGGTATGATTAGTAAAATTTTGATGATGAATGGATTGTCTCATAACATTCATTGTAGACGAATTCTCATCAAAAGATTGTCTAGATAACTTTGAAAATAATGCATGTTTACTACCTTGTGTCATATCTATACTACTATGATGTGAATAAAGAGTAGTATGATAAGATAAAGGAGTATGAGTTGTAGTAGTGGTAGTAGTTGGAGTATTATAATGTTGAAGGAATGGACGTTTGATTTTTGACAGTGCAGATGATAACAGCTTATAACCATAATGAGGATGTTCATGTTCAGACTCTCCATCTTCTTCTTCTTCTTCGTCATCATCATCATCATCCTCGGTGCATGAATCGTCGCTAAGACGACTACCACTGCTGTTGTCAATATGATTACTATTAACTGCATCATTATGAATGTTAGCAGCCATAGGAGTTTCAGTGCCAACACCGGCAGTAGTGCCAGAAATGTTGACAATATGATTTACCAATTGAGATGAAGTATTTTCTCTGACATTTGTTATATCATCAACATTATTGTTATTAATATTCGGCGTCGTTGGGTCTGAATAGAAAGGAATTTTAAAAAAAATAGGAAAAAAAACTGTAAATTCTTTAAATTTATTGACAAAATGAAGAAATAGTTGAGTTGAAAAGATGTCTGGGAAAAAAAAGCCTACAAGATTATTTAAAACCAAAGTCGGTTAAATGAACACTAGATCTTAATTCCCTTATCGCTGCTGAGAATTCATGATTTTGAATTTCCGAAAGTTCCTGGAATCACGTACTTAATAGTGGCACAAGTAACGAACCAATCAAAATCATGGAATATGACTTTGTATTTACTTTCTTGTATGCTTCTGTGAAGATTCGATTTAACTCTGATTGATAAGCACGTTTTCAAGCGTTTTATAGGCTCTTATAGTCTTTTCCGAGGAATACTTTGAAGTTCACCAACGGATCGCATATATAAGGTTAAAATTTTATTTAACCGGTCTTCTTCCGAGCGTTTGGTCTGTTTCTGCTCTTGTGCCACATTGTCTCTCGCAGAATGTTGTGTTCCACTCCACATACACTTTGAATCATTGATGGTTCTATTCTCACTGAGATAATATCACACCTGGCTTCGTGACTCCACCAGATCTCGAGGGTGAATAGTGATGAACCAATCACAGTCACAAGTCCAGCTACAGACATGTATTCAAAATAAAAAACATAATCGGTCTGTATCACATTCCTCGTCTCTCGTGGCTACAATAATAATCGAAACATGTCGATTTCTAAGTGCTGCTTAATTTTTACAGCGTATCATGTTGGTCAATCAGTCAGTCGGATGCAACGTAGAACTTCGTACGTAAGTATATCAGTTCAGGTTGCCATACCACATTAGCACATAGACGCAATTGTCAATTCAAATCCCATCGTAGTAGAGATAGTAGACATATTAGCGGTAATGGAGAAGATTAGAATTCGAAGACATTATTCAAGAAGTATAATTCAGTCAGATAAGTTTAGAAAGACAAAGGTAGAGGTGTTGACGAATCCAGAAGATTAATTTGAGAGAACACAATGAATGAATGCACCTGCGCGATTGCAAACGATTCTGAGCCATGTCATTTAAGGTCTCTAACCATCAGTCATCATCATTCGTCTCGCGGACACCAACCAACATCAGTAAGTCCACATGCCAGTGACTTCATGGATTTCTGCGATGTTTTGGTCTGGCCGCCCCTAATATTCTTCATGTTGGTACTTTCTACGTGATGGTGACATTTGAAGGATCTGTGTGTGTTCACTAAAAAACCAACTCTTATAGATAATGCTAATGAAAATCAGTGCCAACAGTATTCAATTATAACTATGCCAGTGATACTTGTTAGTTTAAAGATACATTTTGTTTGTTTGTAATTCGAATAAGAATGAATTCTATGTAGACATAAAGAGGGCATAAACACAGTAAGAATGGTATATAAAGAAATATTTGACAGTGAAATTTTTCAGTGACAAAATCTCCAGTAGACTAGTCTTCTCTGAAATACACTGATACGTTCAAGGAAAATCTCTCTGTTGAAAGGTTCTCATATGTCTATGAACTGTAAACCTCCGCCAGGGAAAGTCCTAATTATCCCCTTTACTAGGTGAGAGATGTTATTTGAGAAATAACGAAATCGAACGTCTGACGTGTAAATCGGACGAGTAGATATGGAGGATCCATCTAAGATGAGTTGGAAAACTATGATCATCAGCCATCGATATACTTGGCCTCTGAGATCCTAAGAGAACAAATTGGTGTCTGAACCTATTCTTACTCATCAGTGATCATAAGATTACATCTCCTGGCGTTCATCTATTCAGTCAATTACAGCGTAGAACTTCTCACGTACACACATCATTTCGTGTTGCCATACCACATTAGTACAGAGATGCAATCGTCAGTTCAAATCCTACAGTGGTAGAGATAGTAGAAGTATTAGCAGTAATGGTAAAGATTCAGGTTTGAAGATTTGATTCGAGAAGTATAATCCAATAAGATTAATTTAGGAAGAGAAAGATAGAGATGATGAGGAATTCAGACAATTAGAATTTCAGGTAACATAAAGAGTGGATACACCTGCTCCATATCAAACGATTTTGAGCCATGTTATTCAAAGTCTCAAGCCATCGGTTTATATAATCTCGAAGACTCCAACCAGGTAGCCTACACCTACGGACATGAATCAGTCTACTTGTCAGTGACTTCATGGATTTCTGCCATGTTTTGATTTGGCCGCCCCTAGCTTTCTTCCAATCTACTCCTACACTGCAAAACATAGCTCGTCGAGGCATTCGGTGGTTGGGGATACGGAACGCATGTCCCAACCAACTCAAATGATGAAGTTTCAATACTCCATCTATTGATCTACCATCCCTACCTAGTACTCGTTTCGTAACGACAGCATTGCTTACTCGGTTGTTCCATGATACAAGAACAATGCTTCGAAGATACCTATAATCGAATATTAATAAGTTACGAATATTCTCAGCACTTACGGGCCATGTTTCACAGCCATAAAGTAGGACGGAACAAACTGCTGTGCTGTAGACTCGTCCTTTGGTTAGCAAACAGATATCTCGTCTACGCCATAGGTGATGCCAGTTGGCAAAAACCAATCAAGCGTTCTGTATCCGTGCAGAGATTTCGTCAGTCACCATGCCACCGGCACTAATGAGACTCCCGAGATATGTGAAGCGGTCAACAAGCTTAACCGCTTGAATCCCTATAGCTTAGTTCTATTGTTCTAGGATTAAACCTTTAAGCTTTGGTGATCCGAGGAGCGGCTTCCTAAAGAAATCACCCAGGGAAATATCTCTTGTATGGCGTACAAATTTCGGCAACCTACTATTTTTTTTGCTTCGAATCCTATGTTAATCAAGTAATTAATGAAATAAAAAAACCAACCAATTTTACATAATAAATCATGCAAAATAATAAATTTCTATACAAACAAAAAAAAGCCCATCATACTAGTTGGGTGTTCTTTTGATTGTCCAGTATCATCATCATGATCATCACGATGATGTGCATGACATTTTGCGTCACTGTGATCATGATCATTACCAATGACAACAACAACAGATGAAGATTGTTGACCATGTTTTACTCCTTGTTGATGATCTTCTGTTGAAGTAGCACATGGCATTGAATGATTATTATTATTATTATTATTATTAGTGGCAGTAGTAGTAATGGTAGTAGTAGTAGCAGCAGCAGTAATCACTTTAGACTGATCCTCCACAATCGGTGACCAATCTTGTTCAGGGGTTGTTTTATTCGTCTCATGTATATTTAGCGTTGAATAGCCTAGGTCGGTAAGATCATCAGATGAATGCAACGGTTGTGGTGCAATGATATTAGCTAATAAAGAGAGTTGAAATGAGAAAAAAAAGAATAAAATATTAAAATATTTTATGTGCTGTGATGTTTAGTCTGAATAAACTATGAAGAATAACTATATGATCATCATCATCAGGTGTGTGTGTTTAAGAAAGACAAAAAATAGAACGTTTATTAGTTAGTAGTCAGTCAATCAGTCAGCAACAACGTAAAACTTAGTACATACGTAGGGTAGTTCAAGCTGATAGACCATATTAGCACAGAGAGAGAGAGAGAGAGATCGAATTGTCAATTCAAATCCTATAGTTGAAGAAATATTAGCGGTAATCAAAAATATTAAGAATCGAAGATATTATTCAAGAAGTAAAATCTAGTGAAAAAAGCTTGAAAAGAATGAGGTAAAGGTGATGAGGAATTTCGAAGATTAGAATCTGAAAGAATACAAAGAGTGGATACATGTGTACCATTGCAAACGATGTTGATCCAGGTCTCTAACCATCAGTTACTATCATCCACATCTATTAACATAGCTCAATGCAGTTGTCAGTGTCTTGATGGATTTGTGCCATGTTTTAGTTTGGCCACCTCAAGACTACCCCTAGACCAGGCACCATCGCTCGCTGAGGCAGTCGGTGGTTAGCCATTCGTAATACATGCCCAAACCATCATTATTTGTTACGTAAGGTAGGTAGAGGGATAATATTTAGTGTGGTAAAGTTGCCTTACATGCTTGTGGTGGAAGAGTTGTGATATGATTGTTAATAGTTTTTACTACAACACTCACTGCAACACTGTTACCACATACTATCCAATGAACTTTCATTATTGCTAACCAGTTAAAAATAGAATTACTACTGTGCGTTTCCAATTTGATTACATCGGTTTTACTTTCTACGTAACATTCAATTTCAGAGAGCTTTTGTGGCTGCGTTAGATTTAATGTCGGGCTTAATACTTTAAAGGTTGCGTTAAATTTGTCGTCGGGACCAACACTATTAGTAGCTGCGTTGAAATGGAAGTAAGACCTACTACTTTAGAGGCCTACGATCTGACTCCTTTATTTATGACGTTTGAGTATGCTATGAAATAAATATCCCCTTCAGTTTCCGTATATTATATTTAAACGAAACCGTTTGTGCTACGGCGATAACAAGAAGCTAATTATGGATTCCGCTGGATGAGTATTTTTAAGCACTCGTTCATGCAGACATACAGGAGGATATATATTGTGAAAACAAGCGTAATGAAGTGCAAAAGGCCGGAGAGTCAACTGCCTGTGATAAAGAGTGACTCAGTATTTTTTATTGACAGACAAAATAGACGACATGTGTTGCGCGAAGTTGGCGCGTATATACATACTTGAATAGAAACAACTAAGATAGAAGCGAACGGTTGACTAGATGAAAAGACGAGGGAATAGTAACTCGGGCGTGAATGGATTATTTAACCTACCCGAAAGCTTGGGACACACTCCGTGGGCACAACATAAAAGTATCCACACTACAGAGCACAACAATCACAATTTCGATTCATATATCTTAGTTTGTATAGTGAACTTCAGCAAGTTTACTGTATCAGTCTACTAATAAAAAACTTATACGTTTTATCGAATATCGTAGTCTTTCATCACTATCTCACAATTGTTAAGAAAAAGCTTAAGGTTGAATGAAGTCTCGATTAATCCAATTGATATAAATCAGTTAGTCTAAGAACACAATTAGGAGCTGGTACAAATATATGTGCTTATTCAACTTGTGATGATATATGTGTACGTCCTCACAAGATGCACACATACTACTCCTCATAAATCATTATCCACGATGAACAGGTTAGCGTCAATCAGAATTCAGTAGCTCAATTCATAACGCATTGACTGTTTGAGGTGAAAGATAATCGGTTCAAGTTTCAACAACACAGACATCACACTGGGATATAGGTATATATCCAATTAAAGATTCCTAACTAAGTACGACAAGACTAACATTGTGTAATCTACGGTGAGCGATAACACAATTATTTTGTTTTTAGAACCCTAGCAATCGGAAACAACCTGTCAACATACAGCATAGGATTCTTCACTTGACCTTCGAATCCTCAAGTTCAAACGAAGAGAGGCAGACCAAAAAACACTATACGCCCAGAAATGGAGATAGGCATAAGAAGAATGAACAACAACTAGATAGAACTAGAGAGAAAGGCCCACGACAGAGTAGAATGGAGAATACTGGTCGGTGACGTATGCTCCACTGGGGGTAACAGGTGTAAGTAAGTAATACACATGTAAACATACTTGTATTTTCAGAACTATTGAAATCTGAAGATGGATTTAATTCTGTATCAGCAGACGCCGAACGACGATGACTATGATGATTATTAGCCGTGGATTTCAAGCGTTCTTTTTCCAACCGTTCATGTTCCATTAATTCTTTCTCATAAGCTTTGTAAATCTAAAAAAAACAGAATGATTGAATTATTCAAAACGATATAAGATAAGAAAGAGTACAAACCCTTTGATAAATTTAAACGTAAAAAAATCAATTCGTAGTTGAGCTGCCGATAAGTTGTCACAAACTTTCCATCTTTCAGTCAAAAGTTCAAACCCATCTCTCTATATCAACTTCATTTTGTGCAGCCGAATAACACTATGACAACCACTCATACTACTACTACTACTACTGTGGTGTACGCTACTTATGTTCACATAAGTAGTATATGATATCAAATGGAAATCAAACGTCTGACAGCAAAAGATCGAGAAGGAAAGAATGAAACAGAAGGCGTTTTGTAGGTAACGTAAAGTGAACTGAAGTCTGAACAGTTTAAATGAAAGAACACTGAAATCTGAAATAAATAAGGATTAGTTTGCAAATGATGATTCACGGGAAGGTTTTGTACATGTGCTTAACAACTCTGTAATATCCGCTTAAATATATATGTTAATGTCCTCACCTGAGTTTTCGTGCACAACACTACTAATATAAGTAAAGGTCAAATTAAAATGTACTACTATTCTCTGTAACTGAAATGGCGAATTGAATTAGTTGTCATTTTATGCAAACTACAGAGTTGATTTGTTGTGAAAAACTACAATATTTTGCATGAATTTCAGGAAGGACGATTACTTCTTTTAACAGTAAGTACGTCCGAAAAGACTGAATGAATGAATCAAGGTACGATATGGTTTGTAGAAAAAAATTCTGTTTTCACAGCTGAAGAATTTACTAGGTTAACTAATTATAGAGTGTGTAAGTGAGCTTTTTTTCTTCGTGTGACGAACTTATTTATGAAACAAAGACTGAATATACTAACTTCCATGTACATTGTTAATGAATGTGCATTAGAAAAATTAAAGGTAAACGTATATGTCTTGATTTCAGAGTGGAGTATAAGGGTGTTGATCATTCTCAGTATGACAGCATCTTGCTAACCAATCAACAAAAGTCGTGCTCATCATATAGATATGGTAATTTTTGATTTTCAATTAAAATTATGAATCGATCATTGTTAGACCATCAATAGACAACTGAAAGCACTAGACGGCCAGGTTCGATTACCAAAAGCGAGAGTCATGGATAAACAATGCTTAGGATGTGATCGATGGAGCTCAACCGTGTTAAGTAAAGTAGGCAGTCACGACCGAAGACAAATGAGTGAGGTTGCACAAAGTCCTTAGATTGATCAAAGTTAGACATTAACATCGTCGGATGCCGGCCCAGTGGTCCAGAGATTAGGCGTTCACGCGCAAGATCGAATGTCCTGTGTTCAAATTCTGTGAGTAGTATTGTAATGAACGAGAACACAGGTGGGGCAACCGGATTGTATTTAACGAAAATTACAGAGTTACTCAGTAAAATCGGAAAAACATATCGTAAATCGTTCATTTGCAAAATATCAGTTCATCATATCGAACTGGACTGTCCCTGTTGCAAAACATCAATCCATTGTCACTATTCATGCGTTTCATACAAATTCCATTGTGTTCTAACTCTTCCTTTCTTGATCTTCCCCATCTTCTGCTGCCAGACATTACGTTGACACTCACGTCATATACTACTTGTAAGTAGCTCGCAACACAGTATGAGTCGTAGATGCGCACTGTTGATGAGTAAGTCCCGTAATAGGATGAGACGGCCGTTCTGTGCTTCCAGGTTTCTAGTTGTGGTCTAAACAGTAGTCAACTTATCACTGATATGGTAAAATGACCGGTTTGATACTTTTTCAAATTAGAGTTACGGATATTATTGTTTTTACACATTTGAAATCACTAATCAGTCATTGTTAGACTACCATCGGAAACCAGGAAGAGTTAGATGGCCGTTCCGTCCTTCTATGGGACTCATCAGAAGTGCACATGCACGAATTCTGCACTTCGCGGGACCCGAACCCGGGACCTGCAGTCTTGCGCGCGAACACCTAACCTCTGAACCACTGGGCCGGCATCCAACAGTGTTAATGTCTAACTCTGATTAATCTAGGGATTTTGCGCGACCTCACCTATTTGTCTTTGGTAGTTACTGACTACACGTGATAGTATTTCCTTCCGAGTCTTAACAATAATAATTATTATTATTATTACTATTATTATTTATAGTATCTAATTGTAACTTGATCCATCTACGCTGTCTCAATGATGGTAAATCGAATGCTACACACAGATAGCTAGCTGATCATGAATTAAACTGGATTTTGTTTGAACAAAGAAAATAGACATTTGAAAACATTCATTTAGTGGACAGAACTAATATAAACTGTTTTTAGCTTTATCGCAATCAATCTCTGAAATAATACGATACTAAAATAATATATGGATTGTACATGAGTACTGCGTGTGTTTACAAATTCATCTATTGAAATACAAATTAAGTAGTATATAACCATGTGATTAAAACGATGAGATAGAGTGAAAGACAGACATGGACGTAATTTGGCGGGAAAAAACTAACAACAAAATTATGACTACGACACTAGCGGTGGTAATAGTAGTAGTAGTTGTTGTGGTTGCTGTTGTAGTGATAGGAGTAATAGTTGCCAAACTATTACGGTCATGAGAGCAACTGATAAACACTATCATATTAAGCATGATAGGGTTGTGGAGATCGAACTCAGGACATTCGATCTTGCACGAGAACGCTCTCATCAGTTCGAATACTGCGAATAGCAGGAGCCATGGATGCACACTGCTGATGAGTATCACACCAGGACAAAACTGCCGTCCATTGCTTCCAGATTAGGGTCTACCATTGATCGACTCATGATTTCAAAAAATAACGCAACAATCTCCACGGCCCTATCATGCAAAGTATCATGTGCTCATTAGTTACTAGCACCGTGAGGAATTTTCTCCAAGTTCAAGTGAAAAGTCGTGACCAGTGGAGTTTAACCCTGTTCAGGTGTGAAGAAGTGCTCACCAAAGACAGTGGATGAGGTTGCGCTAGATCGTGAGTTGACTGAAGGTAGACATTAACACCGTCAAACAACCGGCAGTGTTCAAGAGGTTAAGCGTCAACGCGCTCAAGACCAAATGTCTTCGGTTCGAATCCTGAGATTTGCAGATGTGCCCTATTATCAAACAGATCAATAAAAACGATAGCTCACATGATTTGCAATGCCAGATGACGATGATGTCCAATCCATTGAATTAATAAATTGCATTAAATCAAAATTTTCAATACGATTTTGATACAATAAAACTAATAATATACGTAAAGCAACCTACGAAAAAAAATTAAAGAAATAATGTCACAGAAATAACAATAATAAATAGGATTATGTAAAATAATTAATTACGCAATGGTGTGCAAAGGAATGACAAATTCGAACATAATTCTATAATCCGAAAATCATAAAATATGCTCACTGGTGACTAGGTTCGCGAGAAAAATTTTCGGAATTCTACCGAGAGGAAGTGATCAGTTGAGATCAACACTGTTGGGTGTAGGCAATAAATTCCGAAAACCATGGGGTGAAATTGCTCACAATCCTTAGATTGATCAGAGTTAGACCATAACACTGTCGGATGCCGAGACAGTAGTCCAGGAGTTAAGCGTTTTCACGCAAGACCAGAGGTCGTGACTTCGAATCCTGCGAGTAGCAGGAGTTGTGGATCCACACTGTCACTGATGAATCTTACACCATGACGACATGACCATCCATTGCTTCCACGCTTCTAATGGTGGTGGTCTAAGATTGATTCATTCATTATTACAATGTAATGAAAGACCTCCGTAAACTCTAATTTAACTGCAGGCCTGTTGCGATGAGCAAGTATTTTTTTTATCGATCAATCTATCTATATCGACGTAAATACAGTTTAATATATGTACATAGTTTTTCACTTAGTCAGTGATCTGCACCACTGCAATTGATTTTGAGCTATGCCAACTGAAGTCAGTAACTATCGGATGACAAAAACTATATAAATTTTAACTAATTAGTCTGCACTCTTAACTCTCTTTCCAACCTTCCTTAACACCATTAGCAGTCACCAAGCATCAAGGTAGTCTGTGGATGGAGAATACCTAATACATTTTCTAACCATCTCATGGAATAAATACTCACTGAAATTGATTAAACTCTTTTTTTAAAATATTCTAAAGATTTTCATTGTGAGTAAATTAGAACAGCATAGATATACAGGTAAGCGAACAATTATTGTTGTTTTCAATTAGATCGACATCAGTCAATCAGCTGACAGGTGCACTGACAGTAGCAGTATTACGGAACTTAACCAACGAATAAGTCAACATGGCCCAGCATGACCAAATAAAAACAATACGCAATTCCATTACGACCCACCTGACTGATAGCGGTCATAATATATAGATGAGACTGAGTTATTTCTAGTGATCTATCGTATACACCTAACGGGGTTCGATCCCCTCTCTTACATATATAGTAGAAGCTATAAGAATTCGTACACTGAAACTAAATTTATGTGTTGTGAAGAAATTCGTGACATCGCTGTTCCTTTCCTTTTAATTTTTTGTTATCATTAGCCATTACTTTCACATTGTGTATGTGTGTTTGTAGATTTTTCCGTTTCTTCACAATCTAATTATTTCAAAAACTTCTTATTACGTAATGGTTTTCATGTTTAATGATGATTTTATCTACATTTGACCTACAATTTTCAATATTGTCAAAACTGTTTGTTATTGTATTTTATTATTCTTACTACTATCAGTACACCGATCTACTTCTTACTGTCAACTTCTACTTGTACCGAACATGTGTAGTTACGTAATCTCTATTTCATTATGATTATTGACTCATAATAAAGTGCCTTGATTGACTTAGAATTTTCATAGGAATCAATGTCAGACCACAATTTGATACCTCAAAGCACTAAATGACGGACGTTCCGTCCTGAATTGGGACTCATGGATGCGCACTGACACTGGTGAGTCCTATACCAGGAGGAAACGGCCATCATTCAGTGCTTCCAGGTGATCTAACATAGATCGATTCATGATTTCAAAAAGTAGCTCAACAATCGCCACAACCCCACAAGAACAATAATATTGTTCGTTTATATGTATATATCTGTGTAATTCCAATCTATCTTTTTTTAAAAGCAAATATTAAACACATCCTAAGGAGAATACAAATTGATATTGACATCAATCAAAAAAAAATTTTAATGAAATATGAGCTCTGTATACTGCTCGTCAATTGATATGCTTGGAACTATTACCAATTCAACTCAGTCGGTAAACAAGAGCAAAGATAAATGACGCAGTGACACGATAGGCTACTCTAATCTGAGCGTCCCGATGCCCCAATAAGTAGAGCAAGAAGTCTTAACAAGACGTAGAAAGTGTATTCTAAAAGCACCAAGAAAATATGAGGTCGACAAGTACACAAATCGAGTTTATTTATACATCACAGAAACGTCCTTGGGAGAGCCACAAAAACAGCGTACTAAAAACAATACATCAACCAATAACAGTCAAGGATTTTCTGGGTGGGAAATGTAATCTCTAGGTCAACTGATCAGTCCATGCTCGAAAACATAAAATCCAAAATTAGGACCTTCATTAAGTGAGTTCTGGGTATCTAACGTCCCCAAGACTTGAGTAACTGCAATTCAGGCTATTCGTAACACACACACACACAGAATAAATTAGCTAGTTACCTGATCAGGAATTTCAAGTTTATAATAGTTATGCATAGTTTTGTAGACATGAATGGATTGGATGAGAATGTGTCTGATGATATTCATCACTTCGTCGTCATCATGATCATCATCATCAGCAGCAGCATTATGATTAGGACGATCGTCATTTGAATGATCATCGTTATTATGCATATTCGAAGGATGAACGAGTTTGCAGGCTACAGTATTGACAGTCTGTTGTTGTTGTTGTTGTGGCAGTGATGTTTGTACATCATGATTATAATCGGTGATAATTTCATCAGTATAGAAATGATGCACAGAGGATAAGTAGCCAGGTAATAACATGAACCATATTGAATAAGCACAGGCGGCTAAATATTTTGCTCTAGAATAATCATCCGTTTGTGGTAGGTTAATAGCTAACGAGAGAAAAAAAACAATGAGGAAAATGTTTACAGAGAAAAAGCTAATACACATAAAGACGCAATAGGGCAAACGATCATGGGTGTCTCCGAAGCACTACTCGTGTATCCTGCCTGGGACTATCGAGTAAGCAATGCAGTTGTCAGATAACTGGTGCTTGGTAAGGATGGCAGATCAATAGATGAAGTATTGAAACTTCATCAGTTCAGGTGGTTGGGACATGTGTTACGAATGCCTAACCACCGACTGCCTCGTCGAGCTATGTTTTGTGATATAGGAATAGGTTGGACGAAAGCTAGGGGCGGCCAGACCAAAACATGGAAGAAATCCATGCAGTCACTGACAAGTGGACTGAGTCATGTTAGTAGTTGGGGCTCGCGAGATGATAATAATCGATGGTTAGAGACCTTGAATAACATGGCTAAAAATCGTTTGCGATGGAGCAGGTGCATCCACTCTTTGTGTTATCTCAAATTCTAATCTTCTTAATTCCTAATTTTTAACAATTGTCTGACTAAAACAGGTCTGCAATGTGAACTACAGAAATTAAGAAACTCGAGAAAACCAGTGAACTAACTAAGCAATTTAACCCTTGCCAAGCATCAATAGAAACCGTAGATGCTACATTGTCGTGGTCTGGCTCACCTATCGCGATGACCCAACAGAGCTATATTTTCTGGAACACATGTTCCTGTAAGTTCTACCATGCCAGGCAGGTCGATTGAAGGATGATGAGACTAAAAGCAGCTACTCAAGGTCTGAGGGCGAAGTCGTACTGCTGATTGTAGAGAGCTGTGACAACAACAAGGTGTTTCCCTCGGACAACTAGCATCTGCAGCGATGCTCCCTTATCACAGGGGAGGAAAAGTTTATAAAATGTCAACCCTAACGGTGTCACAACCCATCTTACTTCATAGATTTGCGTGTGAATCGGTAAGAGCTTTACAACAAGAACGCAGCTAACTTTTCAAAAACTTCTCTAAAAAGGCCGTGTGTGACCGGCCTCGAGCAGTTGTCCATTGGACTCTGCGGTCAAGCTCCTAGGTGGCTAAGACCAGTGCTAACCTAGTTTCCTTTTCAGGCTCCTCAGAAAATACCCTTACACACATTGGGTGTAGCACGTCACATGTATTTTGTACTTTTATCACTGCTGAGCTTGTATGCGTATGTATGCTTGCACATTACTTACCACCTACGCACAATATCATTTGACTAGTTTTATTGATTAAATAATTTGATGGCAATATCGACTACATATATCTGTATTAAATCCGATGTTTGTAACAATCATTATATGGATTTTGAATAAGAAAAAAATTGTGGCAACGACCCATGTTCCATAGTGACAGTCATCAAAACGAAGATATATACGGAATTTAAAGGATAAAGAAAGTCTGCCGCCACATGAGCAGCCGGGAAGTGACATTCGCCCTGACAACACACCTTATCAAATTGATCACAACCAAATCCTTCCTATACCTCTCAATAACCAGCTAACTTATCTCAACAACTGACTGGCTTAGATTACGTTAATGACTGTGACCTACTTTCACTAAGGTTATTTCAAGTATAAACATCTAGCAGTTCTTCATTTCATCCCATTTCTCTTTAGAAAAAAAAGCAAAACATGTAAAACCAAATGTGGTGCTAAATAAAAACTGATCAAAACGGGAAAAAAAATCGATTATTTTCTATACAACTCACAATAATTCAATGTATAACGTAATTCTTGTGATGTACGCTTTAAAATTGTTGAATTATTCACTGGTAAGTTGTATTTTGTCGTTAAACCAATTAAACTAGTATTCTCTGAACGATTTGAACGAATCAATAATGGTGATGAACTATCAATGAACATGAATGAACCAAATCGTTGAATCATATTAGGAGTATTCATAGTAGTCGTAGTAGTATTGGTAGTAGTAGTGGTAGTAGTATTAAGTTGTAAATTTTTCATCATTAATGTTGACAATCCAGTAGTTAATCGAGAATTCGAATTATCCTCTGGTGAATTAATGTTAACTGGCTTACAGCAGCTGTGAGAAGATGGTGTTGAAATTGGATCAGCGACAGTACAACTGGTTGAATTCAATGGCATACAAGCCGTCGCTACATTGTTTTGTTTAACACCCAATTCGACTTCCGGAGCTGGTATCAGTGCAGCGGAGTCAGTGTTAACATGAAAAATCGACGCGGTTATTGAATGATTCGATAGAGGAGTAGTGTTTTTTAATACAAGCGCTCTTGCAGCTAATAAATCAAGTGTGGCAGAATTAATATTAGTTGGAATAAAACCAAGTGAATATTCTCTTATCCATGATAATTGATGGTACTGGGGTATGTCAACAAATTCTGGAACTGGCCAACACGGGGGATCGATAATTTTTAAACATTGACTAAAGAGAATGACAGGAAATGAAAACGCGTAAGAAGAAAAAAACTGATTAAAACTGTTCACAATAAAAAATAAGTGATTCATAAATTGGATTAGAAAAGACAACAACTGGAGTACAGATGGAGGATACGAACAACATAGCCGAAATAATAGTTCACTATAAAAATCTAGTGAACTACTTGATCAAACTTTGAGTCAGAATAATAAAATTGTGATTTTTTATTATAAAGTTATGGAGATAGTTGTTTCGCATTGGAATTATGGATGACTCATTGTTGGACCACCATTAGAGACACCTGGAAGCACTGGACGATCGTTTCGTCCTACCTAGCATAGAAACCATCAGCAATGTGCATCCAAGACGTCCGTAGACTGAAATCGAACCCAGGACTTTCGGTCTTCCGCGCGAACCCTTGACCTCTAGACCGCTGAGCTAACACTCAGAGATGTTACTGTCTAACTTCAATCACTCCTGATATTGCTCAACTTCATATATTGTCTTGGGTAGGTAGCTGCCTCACACCCGACAGGGCCGAAAATCCTAAATACTAACAGTTCATATACACGGAGCAGAGTTCACAGTGAAATCAGAGTATAAATCACTTATAGTAAGCAATTGACAATACTAGATAATTCATAACACTGAGAAAAGTTGAGTGTCATCTTGTCTTCAATTACTAGTCAATCACAGTTTACTTCTTTGCATTATAGAGTTATGGAGATGGCTGTTCATCACTGTAATCATAAATCAATCATTGTTGGGTCACCAATAGAGACCTGGAAGCACTGGACGGTAGTTTCGTCCTAGTACGGGACTCCATCAGTGTACACTCATGACTTTCGCTACTCGCAGGATCCAATCCCAGGACCTTTTGTCTCGAGTGTGAACGCTTAACCTCTAGACCATTGAGTTAGCACTCAACTTTATCCATTGTCTATGGTAGCTACTGTGTACACTTGACAGGGTTGAACTCCATTGATCACAGCTTCTATGAATATTTAGTGAGAGATCAGTTGATGTCATCGTAACATTATCATCTAATCAGATTTATGAGAGATTATACATATGCATGTATATGTCGAAATCATAGATACTACTTGCCAAAAAAACTATTCGTAGTTGGCTATCATTTAATGCCATTAGACAATACGAGAATATCAGTCGAAATACTTAAGGCTAAATAGTCTTTTGCTGAGACTAGTGTAACTCCACTGTTGCATTAAAACAAAGAGGAGGGGTAGTTACATACCCGCACATTAAATACCTTCAAGACCCTAATAAATTTACCAGACATACTCTTTCTCAAAGACAATAGTCTTCTATATAACTAATATAAACGGTCCCTGATAACAAAAAGCTTAAGGATTGTTGGTTTGCAATAATTGTGTAGCCGCTCTAGTGTTTGACGCAGGGAATACAAATGTATAATCTCAACGAAAACCAGCTTTCTTACACCAGTTTCTCACAATCTGCTAAGTATAATAGCGGTCAAACGTTGCCTGAGCAGAACGTCACTTTCAACCTATAAAAGGATTGTTAGAACATCGTAAATGCCTTTTGTTCGTTGAACGGATTTTTAGACAAACGCCTACTTACCATTCACAGACTCCCCTATCCAAAGTCACTTTTGACTTGCTCATAAACAAACATATTTTCTCATTTTATGAGTGTAATATGGTATTAGTATGCTTGCCTTTTTGAAATATAACGAATTTTGTGCAGACTGCTGGCTAAGGAAAGAATAAGCTATTAAATTATAAGGCCAATAAGAATTATCTATACCTGACTCAAGAGTATTTATTACTAGTACCAAACACGTAATACTGATTGATTAGTGTTTTGGCAACTGTCACATGATATCAGTCAATAATTAAGGATAAAAAAAACACTAAGAAAAACAAAACGAAACAAAACAGAACAATGCAGAAAATAAAAAGAAACCAACTTCTTACTTATTATTGTTACTCTGTAATGGTACAGGTCCTAAATCACTGGAATACAGTGAATCGGTCGATTCATCCGATTTATCTCTAATCGATGCATTGCTTGACAATGATTTATTGTCTGAATATTGATGATGATGATTAGAATTAGTGTAATCGGTAGAATTTAAATGGATATCATGATTACTATTATTAGAAGGAGTATTATTCTGATGATGAGGATGATGATGATGATGAGTGTTCGTTGTACTATTCAACTGTTCATGAGACGAAGATGCAGATCGTTTGATTGTAAATAGATTACTCATTGTGATGAAACTAATATGATTACGTGAACGATGATGATGAGGATGTGAGTGAGATGATTTCAGTGATTTGGATTCACTTTCTTCTAGTAATAATTCAATGCGATTATCGAAATAATCTAATTCTTCATCACGTGACGAAGCGTAAACTCGATCACGAACAAAATTAGTCCATTGTTGTGTTTCGAATAGAGCACGATAAAATGGTATGGTATGCTTGTCAGCACATTCACGTAAGAAATCTGGTCAGTCACGAGGCAGAAAAAAAATGAATAATAAAACAGGATTTAAAATTAAATAACAGTAGTAATTATTATAATTTTTATGAAAACGAACTCCGCCTGGTGCCCTTCTACGGTTACTGCTGGTCCCAGGCGCGGATAAAGGAGGAGGATTGAGCATAGGGTTAACGATTCCATCCCGTAGCAATCCAAATCGCTAAAAAGAGCGCAAACCAGAAAAATAATTTGCTGGTCGGCGGCTTCTACTCCATCAGGGGTAACAGGCGCAAGTTAGTAATAAAGAACGCCCTTGTGGTCATATATTTTACATTTAGACTTGTTAGAACGTAAAGAATAAAAAGAGAAGATGGATATAATCTACATTTTGTGTGTGGGCGATTTTTAACAGGTAAGAAATATGTCTCCTTATTTCATCTGGTTGCAAACTTTACATCGAATATGTGTAGACAGTTGTAGACATTATCGTTTTTAGGTTAATTTTCAAATTCTTTCATTCACATTCTTTACATAATCAAACTATGTGTAGAGCGAACTAGAGAAAAACAGTCTGGTTTCAGATCCGGATGTGAATAATATGTCTCAAAATCGTTTGCAATAGCGCAGGTGCATCCACTCTTTGTTTTCTCTCAAATTCTAATCTTCTGAATTTCTCATCACCTTTGTCTTTCTCTGTTTACGTTTATTTCACTTATTCTACTTCTTGAATAATATCATTGAACTCTATTCTCTCTCATTACTGTGCATACTTCTACTACCTCTACTACCATGGGACTTGAAGTCGAAAAGTCGATTAAAATTTAAAAAAAAAAACCATCCTCCTAATTTGCGCACCTCAATCATGAACTTTTTTTGTTTGGATAAAGTATTAAAATTTACTTTCCGACAAAGAAAGTTTCAGTAATTTTTTTGTAATGATAATTTAGATTTTAAGGTTGTATGTGCAATAATCCGTCCAAATTATCATTTACCATCATTCATGACTGGAAAAACCTTTACTCATGATGTTATAATAATTCTCTCTTTATTACAACCCAGCTGTTTCCTAATGCTTAGTATTTCTCGGACACCAATTCTCTCGAGACGTTCTCCTAAAATCAGACCACAGTTGAAATATCCCAATAACAAAGTTAGATGGAAGACAGAAGCTCAAAACGTTTATATTTATTTATAGTTTTCTTATACCAGAAGATTCTAGAATGTTCGCTCAGTATCGGCTAGCGCTGATTGGATGCGAAAAGAGCCAAACAGTGTACAACAACGCAATCATGCTTTAATCCAATCTACGTCCTACTAACAAATGGGATTTTAAAAAAAACCGATACCTCAACAGAAAATTAAAACTATTGGTACAGAACAATATTATACTTAATAGATACTAGTAAAACTGTGTGAATTTCACTTACGTTCAATATTGAACATCGCATTCGTTCGAGTATTACGAACAGGTATAAGACATTGACGATAATCTTTTAATAAATGTACCATAAATTGTAAAAATGCTTCTTTTATACATGAACCAATCTGTGTCTAGATGTGAAGTACAAAAGGAAGCAAGAGAAACAACAATTCCATCAGATATTTTTAAAGGCAATCATCAGAAAAAATAAAGTGAACATAACGAACGAACATAACTACTACTTATTAATATAAGTAGTATTATGGCGTAATCACCGAAACAATAGACAGTTTTATAAACATGAACATGAAATCATCATACACTAAACAGGAGAAAATAATTTAACAAAATGAATAGAATGCAACAACCAGACGACAATCATTTAATAAAATAACAAAGCGAGCGAAAAAAGTAAAACTGATTTTATAGATATAAATATCTTTTTGTAAAAAAAACATGCAAATTGGACGACAACATTCCAAAAATAAAAATAAAATTTCTTGAAAACATTAGCCAACCCGTTAACTTCCACACAAGAAAATAAGGAATCAATCATAACCATTGAAATATTTGAAAAGAGAAGAAAGATCATGTCGAGGCTTCAGAGAGAGTGCCACTAGCTTAAACACCAACACCTGTCATGTTCTAACGAAATTAGTGCTGTAGAAGCTGTAAGTAAAAATAGTGTCGCGGAAGAATATTGATTAGTATTCTAATAAATCGTTAATATGTTCATATATATATATATATATATATATATATATATATATATATTGTAGTTAACATAAGCTTAACTATTGTCATACGACTTTATTATACTACATCTGATATACCAGCCTATTTATTTAAGGTTCCCGTTTATTCATAGGCTACTCTCTTTTGGCTTGTTTAACCGAATCACTTCTGTTTGGAATATAAATATACATCAGAGGTTGTTTAGTTGGACTTAAACAAGGGCAAAGAGAGTAGCTTGTAAATAACTGAACAATAAATAATTTGTATTTAATGTGTAATGATAATTTGAAATATTACAAGTTGTCAGTAGCTAACGAGCATCAAACGATAGAGAAAGAAGTGTTTGTTATTGCTGTCTACACTAGTGTAGCAGACACCCAAGGTCGATAGAACTAGGTGGGTGTGTAATTAGTAGTCTAGCCAGATGATACACACACTAAGTTATTAGATTTCTGATTGGTAACTTGAAACGTGATACTGTTCACTGGTGTTAAGAAATAACCTATAACTCATACATAGTGTGAATAAGGTTTGCTTGATGAAGACTGTTAACTAAATATATAACCTTGTGCTATAATGCCTATATCGAAGCAATCCGCTCATAAAGAAGCGCATATGTCAATCAAAACTGATTAAATTCCGGTCAAAATATTAACAACCGTATTATCAAAATTATTCAAAGTTGAATATACTTTATTTTAAATCTAAATATTTTGATATACAACTAACTTGTAATTATTCAAAATTATTAGATATGAAATGTAAATTGTGTTAGTATGAAAAACTTATGTGAAACCAGCTAACTTTCATAGTTGACAACATTAATGATTATTGGTTTTTAAATCAAATCATCATCGCGATACGAAAAGCATTAAGCAATAAATGTTTCAATCAAGTATGGAACATGTTATAGGTGTGCGCATAGGATCTTCCTGAACTCTAATTTGGAACCTTTTATATTTATACTTCGAAAAACAGATTGCACAGTTATTATCAAATATCACTGATAAGTACATGCCCTACAATTCACGCAACATGCTCGAACTTTAAGTACCACTACAAAAAGTTTAGGGATCACCTCTCAAAAGTAATCATTAATGGGAGTGAAAAATGGCACTGTTTACTGAGGAGACTCATATGAGGACGAAACAGTTAGTCAGTGCTTGCTGGTTTTTTTGAAAGTTTATTTTTCAAACTAAGAGAATTTCATGTTGTTGACAATAACAGTAAGTTAATTATTTGCAATGCATAATAAATGATTGAGATTTTTTTTACAAAAAATGTAATTGAAATTGAAAAATGTGAAATTAATTGAACTGTTCAATTACTAATTTAGTGGATAACAAGTCTATATTATCATTAGTTTAGTGGAAATCAACTTAATTTTTGAAAATAGAGTTTTAAAAGAACAAATGCGTACACATTTGTGCTTGATAACGAAAAACAGAATCGTTGCACACAGGTGCAAAATACTTTGAAGTACTAATAATAATAGAAATAATCAAACCTTTGGATTAGTAGTAACATGCTGACAATATATAGTGTACAGTATTCTGAACAAAGATCGTAATTTCTCGCCGGATCAACTAAATTATGCAACATTTACCTAAGAGTAAAGACCACTTATATATATAGCTCCTAATAAATATCTGTTCGTTTGACGGTCAGTCAACTACACCGTATAACGTCCTACGTACATACGTACATTAGTTCAAGTTGACAGACTACATTGACACAGAAATACAATTGTCAATTCAAATCTCGTAATGGCAGAAGTAGTAAAAGTATGAGCAGTAAGCGAACAGATTAGGGATCAAAAATATCATTCGAGAAGTATAATAACCCAGTGAAACAAATTTACAAAAGAAAAAGATAAACGTGATGAGGAATTAAGAAGACTAGAGAATATAAAGAGTGGATGCATCATAAACGATTTTGAGCCATGTCGTTTAAGGTCTCTAAACATCAGTTGATATTGTCTCGCAGACCTCAGACCACTTGTCAGCGACTTCATGAATTTGTGCCATGTCTCAGTCTGGCTACCCTTAGTTTTCTTTTCGCCTACTCCTACTCGTTCGAAGGAGTAGAATAATTATTCCTATCAGTTTTAAAAATTAAATGCACAGTGTCTAAGTGAAAAGTTTTACAAACAGTGATATATTAGAGCTATTGATTTGAGTGAAATATAAGGAATCATATCGCCAAAATCAATAAGGAAACCTCAAAACCCAATTAAATACTTCCGCGAGTTTACAAGTTCACATTAGAACATCAGCTTGGCAGAACTCCCTTGCAGGTCACTGTTAATATTAAGTTTAGTGGTCGTCGAGTAGAGCGGATATGATTCATTTTATTACAAGAAAGGAAAAACATAATTTTATTGTCAACAATAAAGCTAATTTTAAATATTAAAATTATTTAGATTGACAAAGAAAAAAACTTAGTAGCAATCAATGCAAAACATAGCCGTTAACCGTAACGCTAACTATCTATGACAGTTTGTTTGAATAGTCTACAATTAAAGATATCACTTGTTTCTAACAAATGATTTTATTCAGAATGAACTGAACACTGATAAATCATAGCTGTACTGTATATTAAGTTTTATCGATTAATTACATATTACTAGGATTAACTAATAGAGTGATCATAGTTAGAAATCAACACTACTGGATACAGGAACATAAGAAACGATTTGATTGTAACCGATTTGGTCTAGTGTGCTTTTGAAGGAGTGAAGCAGTTGAGAGTTTAAACCACTTCACTTATCTTGGGAGTCTAGTCAGTGCTGATGGTTTGATGACTGACGAAATCTCAGCACACATACAGAACGATGATGAAGTATTGAAACTCTATCAGTTGAGGTGGCTAGGACATGTGTTACGTATGCCTAACCACCGACTGCCTCGACGAGCTATGTTTTGTGATATAGGAGTAGTTTGGAGGAAAGCTACGGGCGACCAGATCAAAACACGGCGCAAATCCATGAAGTCATTGACAAGTGGACTGAGCCATGTTAGTAGATGTAAACTACCGAGTTAGGGCCTTCGAAATGATAGTAATCGATGGTTAGAGACCTTGGATGAGACAGCTCAAAACCGTTTGCAATGGCGTCGGTGCATCCCTTCTATGTGTTCTATCAAATTCTAATCTTCTAAATTCCTCATGACCGTCTTTTCCATTTTTTTAAATTGATTCCTCTGTAGTATACATCTTGAACAATATATTCGATCATTAATTTTTTTGATTACTGCTAATAGTTCTGTTACCTCTACACTATGTGGGATTTGAATTAATAATTGCGTCTCTGTACTAATGTGGTATGGCAACTTGAACTGATGTACGTAGGTACGTAGTTCTACGATGTAACTGACCGCATCAGTGGTCTAGAGGCCAACCATTTGCACACGAGACCGTAAATCTTAGGTTCAATTCCCGCAGGCGTGGATCGTGTACGTACACCGGTAGACAGTCTCACACTAGGAGGAAACGGCCGTCCAGGTTTCTAACGGTGATGGTCTAACAATGATCGATTCATGACTTCAATAATAATATTTCTAAACAACAACCTATATTGATTGTAGACTATGAGTTATAAGAATTTTTAAACAGATATACACATCATAGCATCTGTATAAATAAACACACAAAAATGATAGAATCTAATGAATAATGAATGAACGGTTGAATGAAAATCAAGTGAAATACAAAGTTTTTTTTAGTTCATCGATGTGATAAACTGAGAATATGTAGGGATTGGTAGGTAGTAGAAGTAGTGTTTAAAATAGCAATCACCATAGTGACCAGTAAACAATTAGGTTAGAAAAGAAGGATGAATACATACTTGACCCTGACCATTCATATTTAATGTAGGTTTGTATCAGACATTAATATCATACGAAGTAGTTTGTAGTGTGTATATACACACACACCTAAGGCACCATACATTCCACAAAGACGAAGGAGAGAGAGTGTGTATGTGGGCATGTTAATCATATAATTAGAAATGAACAAAACATCTTGTCTAAATGATTAATTGAAATAAGTAGTACATATGGGGTAGGTGAAGAAAAACAGATTTGTAATTATCCAACATGAGTTCAGATTTCTCAATCTACCAAAATGATGTATTGAGTTTTTTTTTTTGAGTGCATGCCTATTTCGCTTGTCGCATGTCTGTCTTATTTTTGTCTGACTATATATTCTGAGTCATGCTCTGCTCTATCTCTTGGAATTAGCTCATTAGCCTCCTCCAAAGCGCTTCGCCTGTTCATTCGCTTCCTTCGCCCATTCGTTTGCATTGTAATCCTAGGAGTTGGCTCAACAGCCTTCTCCAATTCTCGTCGCTTCATTCGCTGCTTCTTCGATTCGCTTTGTGGTGTGTATTTAGCACTACGAGTTCACCTTCTGGTTTACAACCGTCAGACGTTATTTAGTAACGATTGTCTGAACGAGCTAATTACCGAGCTTAAGAAAACGCAGTAAATTTACACACTACAAACTATACATTTAAAAAAAGCTAATTTCTGATAATAACTAGAAAGAAAGCTGGAAATTCATTGTGTTTATGTTTTTTAGGCTTTTATCTATCCCTCCTTCCTGCAACACACACATTTTTATCAGAGATTTATTTTATTTATCTAACGCCTGTGACAGAATTTTAGAAAGAAAAAAACAGCCATTCAAAGTTGCAAAGAAATTTGTTCTGATAAGTTAGCAGTCATATGAATATTTGTGATATTTTAGACTAATAATTTGAAAAGATCAACATTTTTGTAGTAAAACTAAATATTGTAGTGTGTGTATTATCATATTGAACCCACCGGGTTTGTCCCAAGTCTTTTAAAAACAATTCAACAAATCTATTCTACCAGAGTTTATTAATGACACGTCTTCTGACCTAGACAACTATTTGCTTTTATCTGGATTGATTTTATGCGAGTGTATGCTTACGCCACTTACTTCGATTATTACATGTCTGGCTTACTTTAGTCCAACTATAAATACTTAGTCATGCCTCATTGCACATAGAGTTAACTCACTCGCCTTCTCCACATTGCTTCGCTTTGCTTTAACGCTTTAGATTCGCATGTCGGTCTACATAAACGAATGCTTGAAACAAACTTATCCAATCGAATCTGCATTTTGCTTCTGATTACCGTCATCGCACTAACTAACGTGGTTCGCCTAGCTATGACGTACGGGAAATTGAAGAGGAGATTTATTTCATACCATATTAGACTGTTCATCATAAATATTACAGTCAGATGGCGCGTCATTAAAATGGTGAGCTCTATACATCAGAATCTAACAAAGACACAATATACTAATTTTTGTCCCAGAAAAAAACCATCCACACGTTGACTGAGATTTGGACTGACAAGTTTTACCACCATTATTACTCTCATAGAAGAAGAATCGTCAGTTGTTCTTGTAGACGGTCGATAATGAGTTGTTCAATCAAAATGGATGATGAAGACTAAATGTTTCATGCGAAATTTTTCGATTGAATTGATTTATTCTGTCATGTTAACTTTCTCTATCAATAATTGCACATTATGAACAAGTTGTGACCTTTATTTGCATCGACCTTGTGGATCATATTAAAGTGTACATATGATGGTGACATGCACTTAAATATATATTGATTTTTCATGCGTAAAAACGATGATCGGATGATCAATGAATACAGAGAGAGAGAGAGAGAGCTAGATCGATTATTTTAAAAACAAGAAAAAACACACACACAACCTGGTTCATCATAACAGTACAACAATTACTCAGTTAGCGTGGATACAACGCATAACACTATTCCATGCAAGAATTCTCATTTTTTTAAAAAGTAGTAACAGTAGAAGTAACAGTACTACTCTGAACATGCATGCACAAGTACATAGAATCACCAGCTTGCAATCAAAATAGAATATCCAATAAAAATTTGACAACAAAAAAAAGAAACGAATATTAATGATCAAAAATAATAATAATAAATAGACACGAAGCAACACCTTTCATTTGTTATCTATATATAGATACACAAGAATTATACATTATGGACATTTCATACACAGACATACACCACCAACTACAGAAGTGAACATAATGACTGAGAAACAACAACAACAACAACATTAGGGTATCATCTCATAAGGAAAAATATACAAAACAAAGATCTAAATGATGGTGAACACATATGCTAATTGATACACATGCTACAATCATTATTATTACGGTTTTCTCCCTCGAAATGCAAAATGTTGCTTCAAGATTGGGTTGCATCAGCACCTGAACTAGTGATAGGGAGTGAAGTAGTTGAACGTGTAGACCACTTTACATATCTCGGGAGTCTCATCAGTGTTGATGGCCTGGTGATTGACGAAATCTCATCTCGAATACAGAAGGCTCGATTGGCTTTTGCCAACCTGCGTCACTTACGGCGTAGGCGAGATATCCGTTTGCTAACTAAAGGACGAGTGTCCTGTGCAGCAGTTCGCTCCGCTCCTACTTTATGGCTGTGAACCTTGTCTGGTAAGATTTGAGAATATTCGTAGATTGCTCTTTTTCGATTATAGGTGTCTCCGAAGCATTGCTCGTGCATAGTGGGACAACCGAGTAAGCAATGCTGTCATTATGAAACGAGTACTGGGTAGGGATGGCAGATCAATAGATGAAGTGGTGAAACTTCATCAGTTGAGGTGTTTGAGACATGTGTTACGAATGCCTATCCATCGACTGCCTCGACGGGCGATGTTTAGTGCTGTAGGGGTAGGTTAGAAGAAAGGTAGGGGCGGCCAAACCAAAACATGACACAAATCCATGAAGTCACTGATGACAAGTGGACTGAGTCATGTTGCTAGGTGTCGAATACCTGGTTGGGGACCGTGAGACGATGGTAACCGATAGTCAAAGACCTTAAACGACATGGCTCAAAATCGTTTGATATGGCGCAGGTGCATCCAGTCTTTGTGTTCTCCCAAGTCATAAACTTCTGAATTCCTCATCACCTCTATCTTTCCCTTTCTAAATTCATAAGACCGAATTATACTTTATAACATCGTCAAACCTTAATCTTCTCGATTACCGCTAATACTTCTACTATCTCTATTAATGTGAGATTTCAACTAACAATTGCATCTCTGTTCTAATGTGGTATGGAGACATGCACGTATGTACGTACGTAAGCACGTACGAAGTTCTAGGTTGTAACTATAACAAACTGACTATCTTTATTATTATAAAACTTTTGTTGATATATATCAGTATAAGGGTTGTGGAGATTGTTGAGTTTCATTGAAATCATGGACACTAATCAATGTTAGATCACCATTGGAAGCTTGGAAGCACTGGATAGCCGTTCCGTCCTAGTTTGGGACAAGCAGGCAAATACAACTATAAGGTACCAACTGAGTTACCGGCTCCGAAATTCATATTTTGTGAAATTCAAAACATAATAACGAATGTCTGGTGGCTTATCAAGAGTTCAGTACAATTCGCTTGCATTTGGGTTCGCAGATACTTGAAGTTGTCAAGGTCATCTGTGGTGCAACCATCAAATGAAAAAATGATAGAGTGTGTGAATAACACGAAACGCCTACTACTGATGCGAACTATGCATAAAAAGGTTACTTGATGTGATTCAGCGGATCGTAAAGAATGGTTGTGTAATCTTTATAATGTATGTACCTGGGTATATAATATTTTAGCATATCCTATAAAATGTTGAAATTTTCGGAGATTTGAATGTAAACAGGCATTTACATAAGGTATTTTTCACATGTTCACTTTGTCTACTAACTTTACACTAACTACTACTCATAAGTGTCAATTCTAAACTTTATCTGTTTTCTATCGAAAATAATTCGATAAAGCAATGTTCCCTAATCATGTCAAAAAGTATTTATTCATGTTTTAGAATCCGACAGAAATAAATCTTCCATAGTCTTACTGATAGATGTGGCATGAATCAATTTACGTACTTAAACGAGAGCAACATTACAAATGATAATTTAATGAAGACAATAACGATGATGTTCAGAACGACAACCACAACAACGACAACAACATCAACAAAAACCACAGCATCACATGCGTTTATAATAGAATTAAACAAGCAAACAAACAAACAGAAAGAACAATGAAAATGCACAAAACACAATTAATCAATAACATGTTGTATATGGAAAACCAACCAACTAAACAACCAACCATTTCATTTAGTTCTTGCAACCACTGCCGACCAATGGTAGTAGTAGTAGTAGAAGTAGTAGTAATAGTTAGAAAAGAAGAAAATAAGCGATAGTCATTAAATAAGAAAAAATAACCGAAACATATGAGATGAATTCTTCTAGATAGGTAAAAACAAAACACGATTATTAAGAAAGAATACATAAGTATGACTAGCTTCATGAGGAATCTACTCCGAGTTCTAGTGGGAAGTCGTGACCAGTGAAGGTCAACCTGTTTGGATGTAGATAGTAACTACCGAAGACTGTGTATAAGGTTGCACAACTCCGTGAATTGATCAAGTTAGACATTAACACCGTTAGATACCGGCTCAGTGGTCAAGAGGTCAGGCGTTCGCGCACAAGACCGACGGTCCAGGGTTCGAATCCTGCGGAGTACAGGAGTCGTGGATGCGCACTGCCACTGATGAGTCCCATACCAGGACGAAACGGCCGTCTTTCAGTGCTTCCAGGTTTCTAATGGTAGTCTAACATTGATCGATTCATGGTTTCAAAATGTGTAACTTAACAATCTTCACAATCACGTAATACAACGTGATTATTATAGATAAATAATCAATCAATCTGATAGGATCCTATTCGACATTGAGGGGAAAGAGAGATAAGTTCAGACAAATAATTCGAATTTGTGATAATGACGATGATTTTGTGAGATATGAATGAATCGGTTTAGTGGTTAGTTGTTAAATAAAACGTCTACCAGAAAATATAAACACCATCAGTGCGGTTAGGGATGTTACAACACTGCCATTGAGAGGTTAGAATATAAACTAGAGCAAAACAATTGTTCAATGGTATAAATATTGCAACTATGAAATTCGAATTATACACCGAACATCAATGTTCAATGAATACAACTAAACGAAAATAGGAATGAATTTATGAGACAAGTTTTTTTATAATTGATTATTCTTTGTGGTTTATCAAACCAGTTGGGAAAAAAATGTTACATATCAATGAAAGATTTGTATAAATAAACTTGAATATTGCAATCATGTACCGATCAATGCTACACCACGATATGTTCACTAGTAACTAGATTTGTGAGGGAATTACCGGAGTTCTAATGAGGAATCGTGACTAGTGGAGTTCAACCGTATCGGGTGTGAGGCAATCGACCAACCAAAGACAATGAATGGATGGGGAGGTGGTGCAATATCGTGAATTGATTGAAGTTAAACACTAACACCGTTAAATACCGGCTCAGCGGTAAAGGGTTTAAGTGTTCGCGTGAGTGATCGAAGCTCCTGGGTTTGTGGATGCGCATTGTTATTGAGGAGTCCCCCTAATCATACGAAACGGCCATTAATTGCTCGCAGGTTTTTAATTGTAGTGATCTGTCTAACATTGATCGATTCATGATTTCAATGGGAATTTCTATATATAGTCAAAATAGAATTAAAACGTGATCAAATAATGGTTAGAGAATTAATGCTTTTTTACTACTGAATCAAAGCTATATTCTTTGTTTTGTAAACAACAACGAATGGGAAAAATGTAAATTATAATGAAACTAAAATTTAAGGTGTAGGATTATTATCGATTTTTATTTCATTAAAAAAACACATGTAAATAAGAAATCAGCTAATTTCTCGTACAGTTACAATTCTATAAGACTGCAATATCACACAAATGCTATATATAACAATAGAGAGGAGCAGTAGTAACATTGTAATGATTTGTGTTGTTACATATCTATGTAGTTTATTTTAGCCACTGCATAGAGGAAATAATCTACTCCTTTTAATTGTTTTGTGATTTGTGAGTCCATAAAAATCGATCATGTACCGCTAAGTTGTGACACAATGTATCATAGTGCAACAGTCGATTGAATGGAATTCTCCAATCTACATCAACTTCATTGATTACAAGGAAGCATTCGACAGTGTGGATAGGATAACACTATGAAAGCTTATTTGACACTATGATGCGCCTGAGAAAATAGGCAACGTCATACAGAATTTTTATGAAGGATTAAACAACAACATCGTGTATAGAGGACAGCTGACAGATCCATTCGAAGTGAAGACCGGTGTTAGGTAGGGCAGCTTACTCTTAACCTTTCTCCTGGTGGCCGACTGGATTATGAAAAGATCAACATCTGAGGAGAAGAACAGTATCCAATGGACAGCCAGGATGCAGCTAGACGATTTGGACTACGCAGATGATCTAACCCTCATATCCCACACTAAACAACAAATGAGGGAGAGGAGATAGCCAGTGTAGCCCCAGCCTCTATAGCAGAAGGTCGCAAGATACACAAGAGAAAAAGGAAGATTTTCCGATACAACACAACACGCACCAGACAAATCACACTTGATGGAGACGTGTAGAGACCTTTACATATATAAGTAGCATAATTAATGAGCAAGGTGAATCTGATCCAGATGTGAACAAAATCTTCAACTTAAAATAACAATTAACCAACACCAAAGTTAGAATTTCTAATGCAGACGTCAAGATGGGTTAACTGTATGGATTGGAAACTTGGAGAAACACGAAAGCCAACATCCATAACATATAAATGTTTAGTAAAAATTTCGGATTCGTTGACCAGATACCATCAGCAACAATCTACTGTGTGAGAGAACAAACAAGATCTCAGAAAAGGAAGATATTAGGAAAAAGTGCTGGAGGTGAATAGGACATACATTGAAAAGAGCAGCCAACTAACTACGTCACAAGACAAGGCTTCACTTGGAATACCCAGGGCCAAAGAAGAGGAAAACCAAAACACATTACTACAAGATTAGGAAGCAGACATGAGAAGGAATGAACACCGATTAGGTAGAACTGGAAAAGAAGACCCAGGAGACAGGGCAGGTTAAATAATGTTGGTCGGCGGCCTATGCTCCATTGGGGGGTAACAGACGTAAGTAAGTGGTAATGTTGAATATAGGTATATGATAGTATGTGTGCGGCTGAATATCAGCTTGTACTGTTATCATGCTGACAGAAACTCAGTCAATTAATGATTTTTTCTGCGTTGATATGTATTATCAGCCATCGATAACGTTAAACAAACAAACAATAAACTATAACTCATTATAACACATAATTAACCATCAAAGTATAAAAAAAAACAGTAAAAACAAAACACTTGCCCAGGTAAAAAAACTTACACGTTTACGAACTTTGATCAATTCATCTTGTGCTAATTCAGAATTCGATGTAGAAAACATACAATCTAACATCATATTTCTTGAAATTTTTTTACATGACAATTGTCGAGTATTTTTCATTTGAAATATTTTCTCTTTTAATTCTAACAATCTGGTTTTTAATTGTTTCAATGGTTTCTAAAATAGATGAAATATAAAATAATACAATACACATAGATGCATACATATCATTTTTTCATGATAGGGTTTGCGGTGATTGCTGAGTAACTTTTTTGAAATCATGAACGGATCAATGTTAGATCATTAAAATTAGCAACCAAGAAGTACTGGACGGCGGTTTCGTTCTGGTATGGGACTCATCAGTGGCAGTGTGTATCCACGACTCTCGCTACTCACGGAATTCCGACCCAAAAGCTTGGAGTTTGTGCGCGAACACCTAGTATCTGGACCACTGAGCCGGCATCCAACAGTGTTGTTACGCATGAATGCAAACACATTATCTGATATGCTTGGATTATTACGAGTTTACCTTGATCGGAAAACGAAAGCGAGGATCTAGGATCCGGCGACACGACAAGCTACTCGAATGCGAGCGTCCCAGTCCCCCATTGAGTACAATAAGACTTGCTATGAAGAAGAACGCGTTTTCTATAAGTACCCGTAAAGTAGGAGGTCCGAGTGCAGAAGAGAATCAGGATCCTGGACTAGGGATCCGGGTTCGTGTCATAAATCTTTACAGATAATGCCTATTTATACATTTAGGTCGAACAGGAAACAACATTGAAGTACGTGACACTGATAGTCAGGACGACCATAATATTGACCAGTAGAAATCGACCAATAGAATTAGACTTCCAAAAATAATTCTCTTAGGATATTTGATGAATATCCTAACAAGTGTTAATGTTTAACTTTAAACAATCCATGATCTTGCGCAACTTCATTCACTGTCTTCAGTGAGCACTGCTTTACACCGGAACAGGGTTGAACTCCATTGGTCACACTTCTCGCTAGAAGTCGGAAAAACTTTGTTACAGAGCTGATCAGAACGAAATGGCAGTCCAGTGCTTCCAGCTTTCCAAAGATAGTCTGAGATTGATCGATTCATGGAGTCAAAAAATCACAAAATTGAATACATGCTTAACTAGTCTCACAGAAGTATAAAACAATATGGATTATCTGCCAACATGACACACTCCACTTGTCAGTGATTTCATGGATTTGTGCCATGTTTTGGTTTGGCCGCCTCGAACTTTCTAACATCCAACTCCTACACCACAAAACATTGTTCATCGGGGCAGTCGGTGGTTAGGCATACGCAACACATGTCACAACCACCTCAACTGATGAAGTTTCATTACTTCATCCACTGATCTACCATCCTTAACTAGTACTCATTTCCTAACGACAGCATTGCTTATACGGTTGTCCCACGATACTCGAGCAATGCTTCGGAGACACCTATGATCGAAGACAAGCAACCTATGAATGTCACCTACTCTCACCGGCCATGTTTCGCATCCGTATAGTAGGACGGAGAGAGCTACTGCGCAGTACACTCGTCCTTTGCTTAGCAAACGGATAGCTCGCCTACGCCATAAATGATTTAAGTTGGCAAAAACCAATCGAGCCTTCTGTATTCGAGATGAGATTTCGTCAATCACCAGGCCATCAACACTGATGAGACTCCCGAGATATGTAAAGTGGTCTACACGTTCAACTACTTCACTCCCTATCACTAGTTCAGGTGCTGATGCAACCCAATCTTGAAGCAACATTTTGCATTTCGAGGGAGAAAACCGTAATAATAATGATTGTAGCATGTGTATCAATGAGCATATAGTTCGTCCATCATTTAGATCTTTGTTTTGTATATTTTTCCTTATGAGATGATACCCTAATGTTGTTGTTGTTGTTGTTTCTCAGTCATTATGTTCACTTCTGTAGTTGGTGGTGTATGTCTGTGTATGAAATGTCCATATTGTATAATTCTTGTGTATCTATATATAGGGATAAACCCTATCAGTTTCATCTTGCTAAGCTAATGACGTTTAACAAGTTGAATATGAATATTCACACATATACCAGATTCTATGTCACGTTTGTTTAACTGACTGATTAACTCATTTATTTAGTGTTGATTGGATTTTATCGATCGTTTCTAATCAGTGGTTCCAGTAACCATGAGAACCTTAAACTAATAGGCTGAACTTGTTACCATGGCTCAGTTCAGTATAATTTGATGCAAAGATTGATGCTATTATACTGAACAAAGATGGAAGACCAGATGAGGTACGCAGGTTATTTGAAGAAGATACTAGTTTACTAGCCAAAATGTGCACACCTTATCGTCAAACATGCATTTGCAAAACAAGCATATTCTTGACTGTCTTCTCCTATATGTCTTTTAATCTTCCAAACACTCTGGATCCGATAATCTTCGCTCCAGCCATATATATCAGAGTGATATTCCACCGCATACTACTTGTAAGCTAAGTGGATTGCAATACACACCACACTATGTCTCCGATTGACCCGTAAGCCTTAATCCTGTAGCACACTGAATACTCATTTTATGGTCCCACTAAATTTGAACATGTTTCTAAAATAAAAACAATAGTCAGACACCCGTAAAATTGTATATTGAACTATCAATGCTAACGCTGTAAAAGACAGTATAGGTTCATATTATCAAGGGTCATGAATATGATGATGATGGTGACGCCGTGGACGACCTGATTACATATAATAATCATTCAACAGTAACATAGCATCGACTGAACAGCAAAAATGTACAAATCATACTGAAGAAAATCCAAAACATGATATGTAAATGGCAATGTATCACACAACTTCAAAATACAAATATAAATCTTCAGAAAAATCCCAAAAGTGACACATCAATGCTTCCGATAATAACAATAATAATAATCCTAACTCTTACTTTAGGCAAAACTTTTGAATCAAATGTTGGTTGACCCGGTGCCATTGGCGGTTTGAAATTATTTGTATCTAAATCCAGATATGCAATACCACTGTTCGTTGGTAATCGGAAGAAATCAAAAAATCTTGAATCCATACCAATTAAATAGGGTGAAGGTGATTGTATCACATGAATACAACCCATATAAATGTATGGAATATATACCACTGTCCATTTCAATGGGAATATCATCTGTGGAAAATTTACAACAATAATAATAACAACAATGATAATAATAATAATGATTGAAAAATAAATTTTCAGTTATTTTTCATGGTTTACAACCAAGGAACCTGAGACTAGTGTTTCGGCGTAGTATAAGACTACTCAATAGTCAGTTAGTCAGTCAGCTACAAAGTACGTATATCAGTTCAGGTTGCCATACCATATTAGCACAGAGAAGCAATTTTCAAATCAAATCCCATAGTAGTAGATATAGTAGAAGTATGAACAGTAATTATGAAGGTTGGGATTCGAAGATATCATTCAAAAAGTATAATCTAGTGAAAGAAACTTGAAAAAGAGAAAGATGAAGGTGATGAAGAATTCAGAGGATTAGGATTTGAGAGAACACAAAGAATGGATGCACCTGTGCCATTGCAAACGATTTTGAGCCATGTCATTCAAAGGTCTCTAACCATTGTTTATCATTCTCTAACGGAACCCAAACATCACAACATCACAAGTTCAGCTACTAAAAACTTGTTAGGATATTCATCCAATATCTTAAGATAATTGTTTGTGAGTCCAATTCTATTGGTCGTCCTAACTGTCAATGTCACAGACTTCAATGTTTTCTCCTTATGACTCGGACCTCATACTTCTGGATGCTTTTAGAATACAAGTTCTACTTCATATCAAGTCTTCTTCTTTTAACTCAATGGGGGTTTGGGACACTCGCATTACAGCAGCTTGTCGTATCGCCGGATCATCGATCCTCGCTCTCGTTTACCAACTAAGGTAAACTCGTAATGGTTCAAGCATATCAATTGACGTGTATGCGTAACAAAACTACCAATTCGCAAATATCGTCTCAAGTTATTAAAATCCCTATGATAAATGTTTTTTTCAAAATAATTTATGAAATATATACCTTTAGAATAATTATAGATACATCTGAGACTATCGATCACTATTCATCATTACATGGTACACTCATTTCAATATCAATCAAATCATGCCTGTGTACTTGGCATGAACAATGTGATCATTTATTTACTGATTGATTATTTTAGTGTTGTTGTGTATATCACAATCAAAATGTTACATACAATGAATGAATTTTTTTTAAAAAAAAAAAATAATAACTCAATCTCACAAAAGTATAAATCAAGAGATCAATGATCACAATAATACGTTCAAAGTACAACACACACATTTTAGGGACCACCAATCAGGCAATCAATCACTATGGAGAATGCAACCTTTTGCACAAAATGCAAAATTGCGTATAACAAGTAGCAGAAATTGTAGTGTATATTGATTGATTAATATTTCGAAAATGATAACACCACAAATTACATTCTTTTTTTTCGCAACTAACTATTCCGTAAAAACAATGATATTAAACGTATCGTATGATCAATTCTCTCGCTTGCTCGCCCAAGATTTTCTATAATAACAGGTAAATAGACATTATCTCGCAATTCGAACAACAAACACTTCATTCTGGCATAAATATTATCAACTAGTGATACTACAATATTGGATGAACAAACTAGTCCCATTATCTTCGTATATTTCTAAGTGAAATTCAGTCACATACAGATGAGTTATTAGAGGGTATAGAAACGATTTTATTGTGACCAATTTTGTCTCGTGTGCTTTTATGGGGTATGAGGGCGGATGTTACTTCCCGGTTGCCCAAATCGTGAGCAACTTGAACTGATGTACTTACGTAAGAAAGTCTACGTTGCTATTGATTGATTGACTACAGAACAGATTGTTAAGATAACTGATGTCAGTTTATGATGAAAACTGTAGACTTCTAAAATGAACTCTAACTACAAATATTGTGAAGACTGCTAAAAACATTTGTTTGGATCGTTTTAAAGAGTTCGACAAGATGGAAAGTTCATGTATAGATTAATAATGACTTTATAAATTGTTTAGTTTTCTTGGAATTTACAGTTAGTCAGTCGATCAGTTACAACGTAGAACTTCGTAGGTACGTACATCAGTTCAGATGGACATACCATATTAGCACACAAAGAAGTAATTGTCAATTAAAATCTCATTGTGTTAGAGGTAGGTAGTAGAAGTATCAGCGGTAATCGAGAAGATTAGGTTTCGAAGAAATTATTTAAGAAGTATAATTTAGTGAAACAAATTTAGAAAGAGAAAGATAAAGGTGATGAAGAATTATAGGTAGACAGTATTCTGTTGGAGATATGAATAAGGTATATTAATTGTGTAATATTTATTTACACTTGTGTAAATTATTCTCTCTTTTACGCTAATTGTATTTTGGAAAATTTAGCTTGCTTGCTTGCTTACTTACTAACTGACCACGTTTATTATTCATGTATGACTGACAACAGGTGTTTATCTGACTACGCACAATTTATACATAATAATCTATAAATAAAATATGGCCATGTTTCACACCCATAAAGTAGGATGGAGCAAACTGCTGCTACGCAGTAGAATCATCTTTTGATTTACGAACGAATATCTCGCCTACGCTCTATAAGTGAGGCAGGTTGGCAATGTTTGCTTACTTACCACGTTAATTATTCATGTACAGATGACAGTACGCGTTTATTTGACTACGTATATTTCACACATGATTATGTTTAAATAAAAGATGATTCATATTTAAATATTCTTTTTGAGTAGGTAAACTATTGCGCCGGCATAACTCTGCGTTATAATCTCTTATATAAATTCTATGGATGCTATAACAAGCGTTTACAATAAACATTATCGTTAACTATTTTCAATTCTTGACTAGTGTTTATTTCATTGTAGAAAAAGGCAAGTAGTGAGTCGGTTAGCTACAACGTGTAGAACTTCGTAAGTACTTACATCAGTTCAAAATGACATACAACTGTCAATTCAAATCCCATAGTAGTAGAGGTTGTAGAAGTATTAGCAGTGATCAAAAAGACTAATGATCGAAGATATTATTCAAGATGTATTGTCTAGGAAACGAATATAGAAAAGTAAAAGTTAAAGGTGATGAGGAATTCAGAAGATTAGAATTTGAGAGAACACTATGAATGGATACATCTGTGCCATTGCAAACGGTTTTGAGCAATGTCTTAAACCACCGATTACCGTAATCTCGCGGGCCTCAACCAGGTCATCAACATTTACCAACATCACTCAATTCAGTTGTCAGTGACTTCATGGATTTGTGCCATGTTTTGGCCGCCCCTAGCTTTCTTCCAGCATACTCCTACTTCATAAAACATAGCTCAACAAGTCAGTTGGTGGTTAGGCATTTGTAAGTTAGCTGCGATGTAGATCTTCGTACATACTTACCCCAGTTGAAAATGACAAACAACGTTAGCACAAAGAGATCGAATTGTCAGTTCAAATTCCATAATGCTTGAGGTAGTAGAAGTATTAGCGGTAACGGAGAAGATTAATGATCGATGATGTGATTCAAAAAGTAATCCAGTAATCCAGTGAAAATAAATAAACGCAATCATTTTCAAGGGTGCTTAGTGTATGTATGTGAGATTATTTTCACACTTTACTAAAACCATTCATTATCAGTTGAGTTACAATTCTTAAATACACTTTAAGTTACTGATCACTTTATCTTCGTCATTCGTAGAAAAATTATACAATCTATTTTGATTTTGCATTAAACTATAATGGAAACGGCAGTTTCACCTTGAAATCATGAATCGTTAGATTGAATAGAGTTAGACATTGACACTGTTGGATGCCGGCTCAGTGATCAAGAGGTTGGGCATTCGTGTGCAAGATCGAGCGACGGTTTTGTGTTCGAATCCTGCGAGTGGCAAGAGTTGTAGATGTGCACTGCACATCTAATGTATTGATTTTATATTTATACAATCTATTGTACTCTAGTCTATTGATTTTCCACTTGATATCATACTATGAATCATTCTGACCTTAAATAAGGAATGACCTTTCTATGGTATACCGTAATTAATTGCATATCATATAAGATAGTCGAATTTATTCATGTGTCCAGTCTTAATGTTGTTATTTTGTTGGCCTTTTCTAAAAAATAATAACACCATACACAATTATGGTATAATTACTGTAATATAATGAGGTTACTGAAAAAATATTTTCAGTTAGAGTTATGGAGACTAGTGTTTTTACACATTGAAATCATCAATCAATCAGTGTTAGACCAACATTAGAAACCTGGAAGCACTGAAAGACGGCCGTTTCGTCCTGTTATGGGACTCATCAGAAGGAGTCGTCGATGCACACTGCTCATGAGTCCCATACCAGGACAGAATCGCCGTCTCTCAGCGCTTCCAAGTTTCTAATGGTGGTCTAACAATGATTGATTGAGATGATTGCAATGTGTGAAAATAAATATTTCTGCTCAAACCTTCTTTGTATGGAGATTTTTGTACATCAATGAGAGTTGTTGTCGTTATAGACAAATAGTCACAGTGTAAATGAGCAAAGATCAAGTTGAGAATGCGACTACAAACTGGTAAAATAATATGAAAAAGCAAAAGAACTGAAACAGAACAAAAGAAGAATTGATTTTATGCTTTCGTAATGCTACTAAAGAAAGTATTTGAAAAATTGTTCAGTCTGGAATATATGTACAGTTAGCTGAAGTGATTCGGCAGCAGCAGCAGCAGGTCTCAACAAACACAAACTGGAAAAGTAAGGTCCTCCGATACAACACAACATGCGCCAATCAAATCATACTTGATGGACAAGTTTTCAAAGATGAATAAACCTTTTCATTTTTGAGCAGCATCATCGACAACCAAGGTGGATCCAATGCAGATGTGAAGATATGCATTAGCAAAGCAACGGCTGCATTTCGACAATTGAACATCTGGAACTCCAAATAAATATCAATCAACACCGAAATCAGAATTTTCAACACAAATGTCAAGATAGTTCGACTGTATGGAGCGGAAACTTGGAGAACTACGAAACCCATTATCCAGACGATACAAGTGTTGATTAACAGTTGTCTACGCAAAATACTTCGGATTCGTTGGCCAGACACCATCAGCAACAACGTACTGTGGGAGAGAACAAACCAGATTTCAGTGGAGGAGGAAATCAGGAAGAAGCAATGAAGGTGGATAAGACACATTGCGGTAAGCACCCAAATGAGTCACAAGACAAGCCCTCACTTGGCACACACAAGGTCAAAGGAAAAGAAAAACGCTAAAAAACACATTACGCCGAGAAATGGGGAAATACTTTAGAAGAATGAACAAAAATTGGACAGAACTGGAAAGAAAGGGGCAGAAAAAAGTTGGTTGAAGAATGCTAGTCCGCGGCCTATGATCTAATGTGGTAACAGGCGTAAGTAAGTAACTCAAGTTACCATAGTATATCAGTACATTTAGCTTAAATTAATGTAAATGAGTAGTAAAACACTGGAAATTATTGTCAAAGCAATGATCTTGGAAGAGTGAACAATGAGAAATTATAGTTCAGGATTATGAAAAATTCATATGAATGCACACATAAAATACAAAGTGAAGGTATTTGTGCGAATATACAACCGATACCGAATCATGTTATCGTTTGGATTTAGTAATTCGTTAAAATACAAAAACGGAACCCATTACAAAGTCAGCTATTACAAGGTCAGCTACAACGTAGAAATTCATACGTACGTAAATCAGTTGACATATAAGACTAGTACAGTGAAGCAACTGTCAAGTCAAATCGCATATTAGTAGAGTAGTAGAAGTATTAGCGGTAATCGAAAGGAATAAGGATCCAAGATATCAGATGAGCAGTATATCCCAGAGGAATCAATTTAAAAGAGAAGAAAGATCATGAATAATTCGGAAGATTAGAATTCAAAAAACAAAGAACGGGTGCAACTGCGCCATCGCAATCGGTTTTTAGGGACATAGTTCAAAGTATCTAACCATCGGTTACTACTGTCTTTCGGACTTCAACCTAGTAGTCTATACCAACTAACATGGTTCAGTCTAGTTGTCAGTAACTTTATGTACTTGTTCCGTGTTTTGGTCTGGCAACCCCTAGGTTTATTCCAACCTTCTCATACACCATAAAACATAACTTGTCTAGAAAATCGGTGGTTAGGCATACGTAACATATGTCCCATCCACCTTAACTGATGAACATTCATTACTTTATCAATTCATTCGCCATCCTAACCTAGGATGCGTTTCCTAACAACCGCAATGCTTACTTGATTGTCCCAGGATATACGAGCAATGTTTCCGAGACACCTATGATCGAATACTAATAACTTAAGAATATCCTCTAATCTTACCAGCCATATTTCACAACCATAAAAGTAGGACGGATCGAATTACTAAGCAGTAAACTCACCTACACCATTAATGACGCAAGTTAGCAAGAGCCAGTGGAGTCTTCTGCATTCGTGCTGATATTTCGTCAGTCACCAGGCCATCGGCACTAATGAGATTCAAAAGATAAGTAAAGCGGTCAACACGCTCAATCCCTTTACTACCTATCACTAGTTGAGGTGCTTACGCAAGTTGACCCTGAGGCAACATGCTTGCATTGTTGCGAATGCATATATATATATATATATATATATATATATATATATATATATATATATATGTACACTAAGGAATTTTCAACCTAATAACGTTCTTTCGCAATACCATACATATCAATACATAATCGTGATTTATATCTATAATTCTAAAAATTAATATTATTATTAGTTATTATTATCCAATCATATTTGATAAATTTAATTGGTTATGTGATTAGAAGTATCGATTCTACGACCACCACCACCACCACCACCGTCATCACAAACAATGTACAATGATAATTAACCATTAAATTGCATACTACGATCGATCACTAGAGCATAATGTAACGAAATATTTTTTTTGTAGAATAAAATAATTATAGAAACTCTACAGTTGGTAAATTTCGATATAATTATATATATATATATATATATATATATATATATATATATATATTGATGTGGTGAATAATGCATCGTGATTAGTTGACAATTCAAAGGATGACATGTCTAAAATTACTGTCTTGAAGATAAGTGAGTTATTAAGAGGTGGCTTATTTGTCACGTGTGCTGCTGTTACACGGGTATGAGGGCGGATGTCTCCACACGGCTGCCCACACCGTGGGTGTTTCTTGAGGAACCTGAAAAGGAAGGCAGGTCAGTGTTGGCCTTAACGACCACAGAGATGCCGGTGACAAAAGGCCTTTCTATGATAAGTTTTTAAAGTGTTAGCTCAGCCTCTTTAGGAAGCTTTGCCACTAGAGACGGAAATCCGTGAGATAAGGTTAGGTGTGACATTTATAGGGTCGACCTTTTCTATTAGTACATAGAGATGGAACTGTAAATTTAAATCGCCTAGTAGTAGAAGTATTAGCGGTAATCGAAAAGATCAGGGATCGAAGATATGATGCAAGAAGTATAATCCAGTGAAATACATTTAAAAAGATTAAAAAAAGGGTCCTCAGCTCACAAAGTCACAAGTGAAATCAGTAAACAGAGTACAAAAAAATCGATAATATGGAATATTAAAATGTGGCTGGCTAACTGATTACAAGGTCATACTGTTGACTGTACAGGAATATGATGGAAGGAAAGTACGACCCGTCAGACAATCTGCCTCAATAGAGATATCGCCTTCAGTGGATAAATTTTTTTTTAAGCATAATATTAACACACCATAAAATTTTGACACGAAGTTCGTGTTTGAGTGGACTTAAGGAGTTATCTCTTAATATCTGTAATTAGGATTCTGAATCTCTAAAATCACTACTAATCTAATTTTATTTTTAATGTCTCTAAAGTAGAAGGATTCTTTTTTTCGATTTGACAAATTGGAGAGTGAGAATCCCTTTCATCATCATCATATCTCCAAGTTAGGATATTCACCAAATATCTTAAGAAGAATAATTTTGTAAGTGTTAATTCTAGTGGTCGATTTCTATTGGTCAATATTATGGTCATCCTAGCTATCAAAGTCACAGACTTTAATGATGTTTCTTAATGGTCGTCCTAACTATCAATGTCAAAGACTTCAATGTTGTTTCCTATTCAACCTAACTGGATAAATACACATTATCTGTAACGTTTTATGGCTCGAACCCGGACCCGGATCCCTAGTCCGGGATCCTGATTCTCTTCTGGACTCCCACCTCGGACTTTCTGGATGCTTGTAGAATACACGTCCTACTTCATAACAAGTCTTCTTCTTTTACTCGATGGGGGTTTGGGACGTAAGGATTAGAGTAGCATATCGTGTCTCCGGATCCTCGATCCTCGCTCTCGTTTTCCGACATGTTCACGTGCATGCGTAAAACTCTAACAGCAACTAAGCGAGTTAGCAGCTCATGAAGACCAAAATGAATTGAAATCAAAGGTAATAAAGATTACTATAACAAGAAACAATGAACTGATTTTTTATTCCATAAAATGATATGCTACTTTGTAAACAAAATCATTCAAACACAAAAAATATCGTGAAAAAAAAATGGAGATGCTTTCAACAAAATTAACATTATACACATTATCAACACACTCGCCTGATCAATCAATTGAGAAAATGATGACGCTTAAAACTTGAATTCAAATGTCTAATAATAATCAAGTATCTATGAATGACGAATTTTTCATAATGAACTTGTAAAATGTTTATTATTATTGAAATGTAACAATGTGTACTACTACTACCACTACTACTACTATTACTATTATAAAACGGATTGAAATCTTAAATGATTAGAGTACAACATGCAAACAAAACATTGATGTTTACAAATCACTAAATCAATTTGTACTTGTAAATGATGAAGATTACACACAAAAAACTAATAATAATAATAATCTACTATTTCCTAATTGTTAGTAATGACAATACTTAGTGCTTAATGAATATAACATGTCGATAGGTGTCGACTACCTGGTTGTGGTCGATGAGACGATAGTAATCGATGGTTAGAAACTTTGAATGACATGGCTAAAAATCGTTTGCAATGGCGCAGGTGCATTCACTCTTTGTGTTCTCTCAAATCCTAATCTTCTGAATTCCTCACCACCTTTATCTTTTTCTTTTTAAGTCTATTTCACCAGATTCTACTTCTTGAATAATATCTTCGAACCCTAATCTCTCCGATTACTGCTAATACCTATCCTACCTTTACTACTATTTGATTTGAATTGACAATTGCGTCTCTGTGCTAATATGGTATGGCAACTTGAACTGATGTACGTACGTACGAAGTTCTACGTTGCCATTGATTGATTGATTAAGGAAGTAAATCAGAGAAATAATAACTATACTAGTACGTGAAGCCCACAGGGTTTGTTCCATCTTTCGAACAAACTAATTAACCATCTCTGCGGGAGTAATAAATCACATGCTATTTGACCTTGTCAATTAGTGGCTTATAACCTTGGTTGTTTGCATTTAAATGTGTGCCAGCCCCGCTTATTTTTTATCTAACTATAAATACTTAATTAGGCTTCATTGCACCGAGTTGAGTTAGCTCAATCGCCTTCGTCACTTCACTTCGATTTGCTGTCACGCTATGTATTCTCACGTCTGTCTGTGTAGATGATTGCATGAAATAAACTCATCGCCAAGACCATAATATGGATTCTTGCTCGAACAGGGTTCACCAAAGTATGATATACAGAAATGGAAGGAAAGATTTATTTCATAGAATACTTGAACGTTCAAACAAACTGGAGTCAAATCGCAGGCCATAAAAGTGGTGAGCCCTACTTCGAATTGAACGCGGCCCATTAAATGACTCTTAATACGTAAATATGGATGACTATCCAATCAATACGATAGCTATTCTCATCGTATGAACCATTAAATAACTACTAGATTATTACTGANA
>OX103977.1:15013708-15032033 GCA_944470395.2 Schistosoma turkestanicum
CGTATGTACGAAGTTCTACATTGCTGTTGATTGATTGATTGGCTAGGAATTGAGTAGAAACTCAGATAGGCTTACTATTATATTTTTCTACTTAGAAACTGGGATTTCATAAACATGATAAGATTGAAGATTAGAAAATTTCCTGTGATTCTTAGTAAAGATGATAGAAAATTTTTCCGGGGCAAAGAGCAGAAAACAAATAAACCTGATATATACAACAGATTGGATAAGATTTTTGGATTTTTTTGAAGTGAACTGATGATGGCTTTGGTAGATGTGTGCACGAAATTCACTAATTCACGTCGACAAAGCATCTTCACATTATATAACTGATGTCAGCTGGTTAAAGAATACTCTATGATGCGTGTCCAACGAAAGTAAGTTGTGATTGACCAGCGAAATAATACAAACTGATATTCATTCAGCTTATTAAAATATGTGAATTTATTTCTACTATCGATTGTTACTCTGAATTCACTGTGGGTATGGACTGCTAGTGTTTGTGTTGAATAAATCCCATTATCTGAGCTATACATACAGTAACAAATCGATTATCTGGTATAACGACATGGTCCCAGTCTGCGTATAGCGTATCGATCGAATAGCAAGTCTTGTGTTAGAAGGATGCATTTATTTCGCAACAGTAGTATATATCATGATAAACAGAAAATATTTTTAGTTTTCTCCAGCCTCAACACTTTCTTCATCTACTCTATAAGTAATAATTCACATGAAAAAGTTCATTAACGATGTCAAAGTTCTTTATCATTTGTAGTTTTATTAGTATTTCGATGTCAAGTTATTTCATAACTGGACAACACTGCATTTGGAAATGTATACTACAGAATGTATCAGATGAAAGTAGGCTGTGATTTGTCAACAAGTGAAAAACAGACATAACCAGCCGGACACATTAAATAATATAAAGATTATCTTGATATAATGTATGATTGACTTCATTTTTAACTTCAATTAGCGACTGTGTTTTGTTATGTATGCCAATTAACTCTCATTCAGGCTTATACGTAACATTTTAAATAATCAGTTAGGAAATTCGATCGAGTTTATGATGCAATCTTATGGCGTAGGCGAGATATTCGTTTGCTTACCAAAAGACGATTCGCTTCGTCTTACTATATGGATGCGAAACATGTTCGATAAGAGTTAAGGATATTTTTAAGGTTACTAATTTTCGATAATAGGTATCTTCGAAGCAGTGCTCGTGCATCTGTATTCCGAATATATTTCCTCAAAGCATGTGTATGTTACTCGATTCATAGCTTAGCGTCCTTAGCCTTGGCCAACGATAAGTGCAAACCGACACGATTAACTTCAGCCTGGAGCGGAGACAGTTATTAAGAAGGGAAGGATAAAATTATGAGCAAATTGATTTCGTATGCTGTTAGGGGTGTGAGGGCAGGTGTCACTTCCCGGCTGCCAACACTGTATAAGGGTTTTCCTTGAGGAATCGGTAGATGAAGTTAGATTAGCGTTGGTCTTAAAGACTTGAAAGCATGACCACAGAGCTCAAGAGATAAATACTTCAGACCGATCACACACGGTCTTTTTATAGGAAGTTTTTAAAGTGTTAGCTGCACTCTTCAAAATGCCTTACCACAGGAGACGGAAATTCGAAGGATAAAGTGAGGTGTGACATTTTTAGGGTCGACCTTTTCTAACCGTTCCTTCCTTGTGAGAAGGCAGCATCGCTGCAGATGCTGGTCGTCTGAGGGAAACACCTTACTGCTGTCACACCCCTCTACAGTCAGAAGTACGACTTCGTCCTCAGACATCCAGTAGCTTGCTTTTGGTCTCATTGTTCTCCAATCAACCTGCCTGGCATGGTAGAACCTACAGGAACCTATGTTTCAACCAACATAGCTCGATTGGATCATCATAATAGACAAGGCCGACCACCACGTCAAGGTAGAAGCTACGGTCGAGATAACAATAGTCAAGTGTTCAGACTTATCAAGGAAACTCGTATTAGAAATCCGACTCGGCTGGAAAAAGAGGGGAATAATATTCATTCTCAATTCAAGAGATTGGATTGATGGGCAGAACACTGTAGCGAACAATTCAACTAGCCTTCAGCAACAATTCAGTTATTCACGATCTCTAGTCAACCCGAACGGCGAATTGACGTATGTCCCTCCCCCACCCCAACTCTTAATGAAGTTGAAAAGGCTATAGACGGCAATTTAAGGCAATGAAGAGTACCAGATACTGAGAGATGAACTAATTAACACCTAAATATTAAATTACATGTTCAAACCCATTTAGATGATTTTGTCAAGTTAGATTGTAATGAACACCGGTGAACATCATAGTTCATTTATAATTCTACACTAGTATAAAACAAAACAAAACATGAACTTACATAATTTAGAAAATTTTTTCAAAGAATAATTTGATGGAATCATAATATTACAATTTGTTTCATCTTGTGATAAATTCACTTGATTCATAGGTACTCTTAAATCACAATCTGGTAGAGTATCACATAACATTGTCGCTTGAACACAAATAGCATGTTTACTTGATAAGACATTATATACATTGGACAAGGGTGATGATGATGATGGGGACGATGGAGTCGATGAAGATATCGATAGACTCTTTTCGTTGTCCTGATGATGGTGATTGTTAGTTGTTGTTGTATTAGAAATTTTTAAAGATTGAAGACACCAGAATCCAGAGAAAAACTCGCATAATGCTTTCTCTAAAAATTTCAAGAGATAAAAATACTTGATTATGTGAATCACTGTAAATTATTCTTCTGATATGAGATAACCATCTAAGGGAGCCTAAATCGAAGTAAGTAGTTTTCTTAGGGGACCCCGGAATATTAGCCTTTGATCTACAGGTCTAATCTATATAAGCAATGGATCAATGTCAGAAGATGCAGTCTCATGGTAGCTAGTGACTAACAATAAGTTTGTTTATACACCATTCTCTCCCTCAGGATTATGGAGTCCATATGCAACATTGTTTTGAAATCACGGTTTCCAACTTCCCCTAGCGGCATATCCTCCGTACCCACCTACGAACAGACATCAACTAACCTGCATAAAAACTCACTATAACCAAATAGATAAATGAATTTCACGCAAAAGTACCAGAGATATCATCTGATTAGTGCGTTCATAAAAAATGTTATATCACCCGGTTAAGATTTATTTCAAGATTAAAGATTAAGAAATAGGATTTAAGTATAATGTCGATTCAACTGTTATATACAATCTCCAGAGAAAGAACTGAACAGTTAATACGTTCAACATTACTATTTTTCACTCTACGATTGAGAAAAATGACATTTCAATATCATTTCAAACATTTTAAGCAATAAACAAGGATACTTCTACTGTTTGACATACGTAGTATTTGAATTTTGCATAAAAATCTAAAAACCTCATTCGTAATACAGATATTGCATCGAAAAACAAGTTTTTTTGGTTGTTACTTTAAAGAAAATAAATGAAAATGATGGTGTGAAACGCGTCAACAGTTTACTTCTTTCTACATTAACTGTACATAACAACACACAAATTAGTGAGTTTTTACTGCGCTCTACTTTCATCACAGTATGTAAGCATCTCAAAGGAATCACTTTATTAGTGTAGGGTAGATTGAATGTGCCTAGCAATGGGATCCAGAAGGCATATCGTTTCGTCCTATTAAAGACTCGTCTGTAGCGGAATGCACCTGCCACAGTCCAGAGCTGATATTCACTTCTGGACTCGAACCCAGAACCGTTTGCATCAAACGACATCACTTTACGCACTTAACTATTGAGCCTAGATAGCCGCTTACTTATGTAATAGGTAAAAGATTTGACTCAATTTGAAATAGTTTGGATTATCTATCTATTCTATAATATAAATAATTTTCTTAAATTTATGGTGAAATACTTTGCATTGTTATGAACTGTCTCTTCATTCATTCATGCCCAAATTGAAGTCAAATCATAAAGAGAGACTTCAAGATATTTTACTCAATCAGTCCACGTTTTAAAGAACTTACTGTCCATTAGTATAGGGTACAATTGACAGGAAGAAAAATAAACACGATAGCATTTGAAGTAAACGGTGTTAGGTTCGAGTCCAGGAGTGAATACTAATCCGACGAATCCAGAAGAGACTACTTCAATCAGTCAGTTACAAAGTAGAACTTCGTACGTACGTATATCATTTCAGGTTGCCATACCACATCAGAACAGAGACACAATTGTCAATTCAAATCCCATAGTGGTAGAGGCAATAAAGGTATGAACAGTAATCGGAAAGATTAGGGTTTGAAGATATTATTCAAGAAGTATAATCCAATGAAATAAATTTAAAAAGACAAAGACATAGGTGATGAGGAATTCAGAAGATTAGAATTCCAGAGAATACAAAGAGTGGATGCACCTGTGTCACTGCAAACGATTTTGAGCCATGTTATTCAAGGTCTCTAACCATCGGTTACTATCGTCTTGTGGACCCCAAACAGGTAGTCTACACTTACCAATATGACTCAGTCTACTTGTCAGTGACATGGATTTCTGCCAGGCTTTGGTTTAGCCACTACTAACTTTCTTTCAACCTACTCCTACACCACAAAACATTGCTTGACGAAAACACCAGTTATAATGCAGTCTAGTTAATTGCAGACTAGTTAATAGCAGTCGTAAAACATTAGTAAACAGGTTTAAACACGATATTTATCAAATAACGCAAAATGAAAACATACGGCGTTCCATAGAGAAATTTCCTACAAATAACATATGTGAAGAGATACGCACAAGAAATTTAATGCCTGACGTTGAAAGGAAATGTTGATTATTGAGATTGTTTAAAGGAGATGATGATTTCAGTGATGGTGGCAACGAGTGGTTACTAACACCTTCACATCAAAGATTGAATTGAATGAGAAGCGGAACTATTCAACAGAGATGTGTTTGTAATCGATGTAAGATTTGTAATCTCTGTTTCCTTCTTCAAGTTCCATGAAATACGGATTCTTCGTAAATATCCAGATAAACTCCAATGATTCGACTGACCAATATGAGAACCTGAGCAGTTGATCAGTAAGATTTCATCAGGCTTTTTTAAAGCACCGGCAGAAAATAAAAAGTAGAAATAGTCAATGAATTAAAGAAATTAAATCGATTGATTTGTTAATGAATATTATCATTATTATTATTATTATCCGATAATGTGAATTCTGTAAACAAAACTAACAAACACTGTTGTATTCAGCTGAGAGTCATCAATAATTAAGATATGAGCTGCTAAACAGAACATTTAAACGAACTATATGATCATAAGACTAAAACAATTATTTTCATTGATTGAATATTTGAATACAATAATGTATGAGAAGTACAGTTAGATGTAAAGCCATCCCTGGTTAAGTTGACGAAGCATTGAGATATACATTTTTTTGAAATCATGTATCAATCATTGTTATTAGGCCACCATTAGAAACCTGGAAACACTGGACAGCCGTTTCGTCCTAGTATGGGACTTGTCAGCAACGCGCATCCACGACTCCTGCACCTTGCAGGCTTCGGACCGAGGACCTTTGGTCTTGTGTTCGAACTCCTAAGGGTGTTAATGTTTTACTTCGATCAATTCACGGTCTTGCGTGACCTCATACACTGTCTTCGGTGAGCAATGCTTCACACCTAAACAAGGTTGAACTCCACTAGTCACGACTTCTCACCACGACTCGGAAAAACTCCCTCGCGGAACTAGTCACTAGTGAGTCAGGTAATTTGCATTATGAAGTTGTAGAAGTTGTTAAGTTACCCTTATGAAATTGATCGAAACAGCCGTCCAGTACTTCCAGGTTTCTAATGGTAATGGTCTAACAGTGATCGATTCATGATTTCCAAAAGTAACTCAACATCTCCACAACCCACATAACCGAGATATATGTGCAAAGGTATTTACCTGTGGATATTTTGATAATTATCCTTTCCGAAACTGACCTTTTTTGCAAAGCGGTTGGTTTAACAGTTAAAGTAGTTAATGTTTTAACCCACCCAAGGCACAGGTTTGAATGTTGTTTCACTAAATTCAGTTTTAGCAACTGAGTAGTATATGAATCTGTGATTAGACTAACTACTGAATGGTATACATTTATCTAACCAGGTTTGGTAAGCCTCTCTCTCACAAACTTATTTTTTTCATTTTTATATGAGTAGTTAAAAGAGTGAAGGTTAATTAAACTGATATCAACAAAACCCTAACTTGACCTTTATCGCCCTGCCAAGACCGATGGGATAGTGCATGACGCTATTGTTGTGTCCTAGGTTCAAAGAGAGTTGTATGCGATAGGTGTGCACTCCGCCCCATTATTGTTCCCGTTTCTTCCGCAAGATGCAAGTAATCGATGGTTAGAGACCTTGAATGGCATGGCTCAAAACCTTTTGCAATGAAGCATGTGCATTCATTCTTTGTGTTCTCTCAGATCCTAAACTTTTTAATTCTTCATCATTTTATCGTTATCTTCACTAGATTCTACTTCTTGAATAATATATTCTAATCCTAACCTCTCCGACTACTACTAATACCTTTACAAACTATTAGATTTGAATTGACAATTACATCTCTGTGCTAATGTTGGTACGGCATAAATGAACTGATGTACGTACGTACAAAGTTTCTACGTTGCTATTGATATGACTGACTGACGTTTATTGAGATATTCAAATGTTTTACAGTATTTTGTATAGTACCGATAATAACGTGATGATGTCTGATGATGAGATTTCGAAATTAACTTTTATCAACGAAACTACTGCTTAATTAAAAAATCCACACATTGGATGACGTAACAATCGACTTGACAGGATACTGAAACGACAAATTAATAATGCCAACTTTAGTGGCAGTCCTCTCTGTTCCAAAAATTACTTTTTACAAATACTTTCCCTATTCGACAACACTACTCTCTGTAAAGCAACATATTTTAAAAAGTCAACTGACTAACAGATAATTAGACGGTAAAAACATTTCGATCATCCATCGACTTACTGCTTCCCCAATATTATTAGTTGAATCATGGAAATCACCATCCTATCTTGTCGCCAATGTTTTGTATTCCATTCTAATGATTGCACAGCCATTGTTCCAATTGATAGATAGTATTAGTTCCAGATAAATGAGTATTTTGTGGACAAAGTAAAATTGACATATGAGCTCTTATATAGCCAATAAGAGTGTGCGCTTTTTAATTTAAAAGGAACCGAGATGTGGTAATATAGGTAAGCATACACTTACTCTTGATCAATATAGTTGTGTAAGATGCCGGAAGATAGAAATTAATTGAAAATAAAACACACTTGAATCCTGGAAGTACTAGATATCTGGTTAACCCTAGTATAGGACTCTTCAGCAGTGTTTGTTCACTATCCCAACAGAGAAAGTCGAACCCACAAGAATCCTCCACAATTCATTGTGCCTCACTAGAACTTCAGCAGTTTCGTTTTAAAGTTAATCACCAGTGATCAAAACAGTGTCGGGTGACGGCTAAATGGTCTAGTGATCAATCGCCCGCGCGAGAAACCGAAGGTGATGGGGTTTGATTCCCGGGTGCAAGGTAGTGGGTGTGTACTGCTGAGCAGTTTTATACTGAACAGAATTGGCTGTGCAATGCCTGCAGGTTTCTGATGGTAATCTAGTTAAAATAAGTTCGTGATTTAAACAGAACATTCTGCATTCTACTGAAATGCCCAATACTAATAAGAACAGTCCAAGGAGAACTATCAAACAAAATCATTTGACAGCACAGTCAAATTGGCTTAATTATGCAACCACCTACTTTATGACAAGGCTCACAAGCAAGATTTGGTGAATACACTTGAATTATAAAAGTAAAACATCCGGTCCTAGACATGATGCAACACCCAGCAGCTTGAGACATTATCGATATGGTTTAGAATGAGATGCAAGTGGTGGTCGTACTGATATAATTTAGTTTCATTTTCTTTACACGTGACCAGTGAAGTCCAACCTGTTCGGGTGTAGATAGTAACTACCGAAGGCTGTGTATGAGGTTGCGCAAATCCGTGAATTGATCAAGTTAGGACATTAACACCGTTAGATACCGGCTCAGTAGTCCGATGGTTAGGCGTTCGCGCACAATACCGACGGTCCTGGGTTCGAACCCTGAGGGGTGCAGGAGTCGTGGATGCGCACTGCTGAGGAATCGCATATTAGGACGAAACGACCGTCCAGTGCTTACAGGTTTCAAATGGTGGTCTAACATTGATCGATTCATGATTTCAAAAGTGTGTAACTTAACAATCTTCACAACCCCGTAATGTACTTTAGCAAAAGTTAATTCTTTAACTAGAAGAATTCTTTTTTCGATTGTATTTTCTTTAACCAAACCGTTTCTCCTGATATTAGGATTATTTGACTTTTATATTGATTTCTAAGGATTTTTAATTTTTTTATACTCCCCGCTCTTTTCCTATCGCTTGACAAATTCATTTTTATCGTGGGGCGCGTATATATTTTAGTATTTGCTTGTACTAATATTTGTGTTGTAAATAAATAAACGTCCCAAGCAATATGATTTAGATAAGCTCAATTAAATAAACTAACAATGAAGTTGCCTTGAAAAAGACAATATTGACAATCTATACAACCAAGTGACTTTCTTGATGTTTAATAGTATTATGTAGAAAAGTTAACTAGTTATTGTAAACTCCACAAAATGTTTTGATATTGAAAAGAGAGAAAATAACAGAAATATACTGCGGTATGATAAAACCTTAGTTTCCACCTTTAAGTAATGCTGAAATTTGTTTAACACGATAACCTGAGCCACATAAAGTGTGGGGGATATCATGTCTGGAACTCCAAACTGGTGGGCGGCCTATGCTCCATTGGAGGTAACAGGCGTAAGTAAGTAAGTAAGTATATCATGTCAGGTAAGTACATTGAACAGTGGATAATACCAAAAGTAAAAATTCTACGTTCCAAGACCAACTGTCTGACTGACTGACTGACTACGTTCCAAGACAAAAGTGATGCTGCCAATTACACGTGGGTGTAAAGTTCTTTTTTCGAGGATAACTAATCACCAGTGATGTTACCGTCCTAAAATAGGAGGGAGATTGGAGAATGACTCTAAAAATAATACACCTCACATAAGCCAGCACATCTGTAGCAGTAGTGTCAGAAAAGTACATAATTATTATATTGAGAATTACTCGCAAAAGATTATTAATCTCAAGCAACTATCTGTTGAATCTAAAATGTTTGCTTTCAGGTTGAAAAAAAAGCAGTACTATTGCAGTATCTTTTCGATATGCTTCAAGAGGATAACTTCTTCCACAGTGCGGACAACTAGAAAGTATCAGTTACCTAAATTTTTATAACTCTGATCTGTTTCACATTGTCTAGAATAAGCTCAATTTACTCCCTTTTAGTATTTCTACCTTATTAACAAAGCTCCCTTTCTAGTCTCATCTTCTAATCCGAGACCAATAAATGCAGATGATTTGATCATAGAAAATTCTACCTATGGCCACGAGAATTTCTACCATTATGAGCTCTTACAGTTTCAATTGTTTGGACAGAGTACAAACGACTGTTGACTGGAACATCATCCAAAAGATCTTGTTACGCTTAAAAATATATCGTTATAAGTGAACTTGCAAGACTATAAAGAGTTACTGTCAGATTTTGAGAAGCGCGATGAATGAACTATGCTAGACCATTGATTCATTTCATGACATTTCATACCAAATACTTTACTACTATTCCTGAAATGATACCTTATACTGACATTCACTTCAGAGTAGACCTACCCATATTTGAGAACCGCTTTATAGATGCATAAAAATGAACAATAAGTTTTTATGCCTTTACGATACGAAGTTGCACATTAACAATGCATGAGAGTAACAAATCGCACTTTTTTGTTTGTAGTACAGACATTTTACGGGCACCATAAACGACGCAAAATACCCGATAGGTTCATTTTTATTCGCACTTGAATTTTATCAACAATCAACCCTCTCTAAACGTAATGAAAGTAAACCGATCAGCTTACATTTGAACTGAGTCGAAAGCCCTAGTTTGTAGTTTCCCAGTAAAAAAAGACAAGTAAGATGTACGAAAGATTGTTGAAAGAAAACGGAACAAAAGACATGTCACATTCTAGGTGGACTAGAGAATAGTCAAGTAAGCGCTTTAACTGATGAGTTAAGTTTTTTTAATTAGCTTGAATTCCATCTCATCGTAAATATTACTGTAGTTGAATGACAGGAAAAATAAAAAAATAAAAACTTACTAAACCTTCTGGAAATGATCGTTTCACAAAACGACCAGAAGGATGAATAACTAATCCAGGACATAAAGCAATTTTTGGATTCCTTGAAAGATTATGAAAGGAAGGTGTGGTATTTACATACCACACCTTCCTTTCATAATCTTTCAAGGAATCCAAAAATTGCTTTATGTCCTGGATTAGTTATTCATCCTTCTGGTCGTTTTGTGAAACGATCATTTCCAGAAGGTTTAGTAAGTTTTTATTTTTTTATTTTTTCTGTCATTCAACTACAGTAATATTTACGATGAGATGGAATTCAAGCTAATTAAAAAAAACTTAACTCATCAGTTAAAACGCTAACTCATCAGTTAAAGCGCTTACTTGAATATTCTCTAGTCCAACTAGAATGCGACATGTCTTTTGTTCCGTTTTCTTTCAACAATCTTTTGTACATCTTACTTGTTTTTTTACTGAGAAACTACAATCTAAAGCTTTCGACTCAGTTAAAATATAAGCTGATCGATTTGCTTTCATTACATTTAGAGAGGGTCGATTGCTGATAAAATCTAAGTGTGAATAAAAATGAACCTATCGGGTATTTTGCGTCGTTTATGGTGCCCGTAAAATGTCTGTACTACAAACAAAAAAGTGCGACTTGTTACTCTCATGCATTGTTAGTGTGCAACTTCGTATCGTAAAGGCATACAAACTTATTGTTCTTTTTTATGAATCTATAAAGCGGTTCTCAAATATGGGTAGGTCTACTCTGAAGTGAATGTTAGTATAAGGTATCATTTCAGGAATAGTAGTAAAGTATTTGGTATGAAATGTCATGAAATGAATCAATGGTCTAGCATAGTTCATTCATCGCGTTTCTCAAAATCTGACAGTAACTCTTTATAGTCTTGCAAGTTCACGTATAACGATACATTTTTAAACGTAACAAGATCTTTTGGATAATGTTCCAGTCAACAGTCGTTTGTAATCTATCCAAACAATTGAAACTGTAAGAGCTCATAATGGTAGAAATTCTCGGAATTGTGGCCATAGGTAGAATTTTCTATGATCAAATCATCTGCATATATTGGTCTCGGATTAGAAGATGAGACTAGAAAGGGAGCTTTGTTAATAAGGTAGAAATACTAAAAGGGAGTAAATTGAGCTTATTCTAGACAATGTGAAACAGATCAGAGTTATAAAAATTTAGGTAACTGATACTTTCTAGTTGTCCGCACTGTGGAAGAAGTTATCCTCTTGAAGCATATCGAAAAGATACTGCAATAGTACTGCTTTTTTTCAACCTGAAAGCAAACATTTTAGATTCAACAGATAGTTGCTTGAGATTAATAATCTTTTGCGAGTAATTCTCAATATAATAATTATGTACTTTTCTGACACTACTGCTACAGATGTGCTGGCTTATGTGAGGTGTATTATTTTTAGAGTCATTCTCCAATCTCCCTCCTATTTTAGGACGGTAACATCACTGGTGATGTTAGTTATCCTCGAAAAAAGAACTTTACACCCACGTGTAATTGGCAGCATCACTTTTGTCTTGGAACGTAGTCAGTCAGTCAGTCAGACAGTTGGTCTTGGAACGTAGAATTTTTACTTTTGGTATTATCCACTGTTCAATGTACTTACCTGACATGATATACTTACTTACTTACTTACGCCTGTTACCTCCAATGGAGCATAGGCCGCCCACCAGTTTGGAGTTCCAGACATGATATCCCCCACACTTTATGTGGCTCAGGTTATCGTGTTAAACAAATTTCAGCATTACTTAAAGGTGGAAACTAAGGTTTTATCATACCGCAGTATATTTCTGTTATTTTCTCTCTTTTCAATATCAAAACATTTTGTGGAGTTTACAATAACTAGTTAACTTTTCTACATAATACTATTAAACATCAAGAAAGTCACTTGGTTGTATAGATTGTCAATATTGTCTTTTTCAAGGCAACTTCATTGTTAGTTTATTTAATTGAGCTTATCTAAATCATATTGCTTGGGACGTTTATTTATTTACAACACAAATATTAGTACAAGCAAATACTAAAATATATACGCGCCCCACGATAAAAATGAATTTGTCAAGCGATAGGAAAAGAGCGGGGAGTATAAAAAATTAAAAAATCCTTAGAAATCAATATAAAAGTCAAATAATCCTAATATCAGGAGAAACGGTTTGGTTAAAGAAAATACAATCGAAAAAAGAATTCTTCTAGTTAAAGAATTAACTTTTGCTAAAGTACATTACGGGGTTGTGAAGATTGTTAAGTTACACACTTTTGAAATCATGAATCGATCAATGTTAGACCACCATTTGAAACCTGGAAGCACTGGACGGTCGTTTCGTCCTAATATGCGATTCCTCAGCAGTGCGCATCCACGACTCCTGCACCCCTCAGGGTTCGAACCCAGGACCGTCGGTATTGTGCGCGAACGCCTAACCATCGGACTACTGAGCCGGTATCTAACGGTGTTAATGTCTAACTTGATCAATTCACGGATTTGCGCAACCTCATACACAGCCTTCGGTAGTTACTATCTACACCCGAACAGGTTGGACTTCACTGGTCACGTGTAAAGAAAATGAAACTAAATTATATCAGTACGACCACCACTTGCATCTCATTCTAAACCATATCGATAATGTCTCAAGCTGCTGGGTGTTGCATCATGTCTAGGACCGGATGTTTTACTTTTATAATTCAAGTGTATTCACCAAATCTTGCTTGTGAGCCTTGTCATAAAGTAGGTGGTTGCATAATTAAGCCAATTTGACTGTGCTGTCAAATGATTTTGTTAGATAGTTCTCCTTGGACTGTTCTTATTAGTATTGGGCATTTCAGTAGAATGCAGAATGTTCTGTTTAAATCACGAACTTATTTTAACTAGATTACCATCAGAAACCTGCAGGCATTGCACAGCCAATTCTGTTCAGTATAAAACTGCTCAGCAGTACACACCCACTACCTTGCACCCGGGAATCAAACCCCATCACCTTCGGTTTCTCGCGCGGGCGATTGATCACTAGACCATTTAGCCGTCACCCGACACTGTTTTGATCACTGGTGATTAACTTTAAAACGAAACTGCTGAAGTTCTAGTGAGGCACAATGAATTGTGGAGGATTCTTGTGGGTTCGACTTTCTCTGTCGTGATAGTGAACAAACACTGCTGAAGAGTCCTATACTAGGGTTAACCAGATATCTAGTACTTCCAGATTCAAGTTGTTTTATTTCAATTAATTTCTATCTTCGCATCTTACACAAATATTGATCAAAGTTAAGTGTATGCTTACCTATTTCACTCTCGATCTTTTTAATTAAAAAGGCACTCTTTTGGTTATTAAGAGCTCATATTCAATTTACTTGTCCAAAAAATACTCATTTATCTGAATCATATTATCTTCAATTGGAACAATGGATTGAATCATTAGAATGGAATACAAAACATTGGCGACAAGATACTTTGAAAAAAGATCAAGATGGTGATTTCATTGATTCAACTAATAATATTGGGGAAGCAGTAAGTCGATGGATGATGAAATGTTTTTACCGTCTTAATTATATGTTAGTCAGTTGACTTTTTAAAATATGTTGCTTACAGAGAGTAGTGTTGTCGAATAGGGAAAGTATTTGTAAAAAGTAATTTTTGGAACAGAGAGGACTGCACTAAAGTTGGCATTATTAATTGTCGTTTCAGTATCCTGTCAGTCGATTGTTACGTCATCCAATGTGTGGATTTTTTAATTAAGCAGTCGTTTCGTTGATAAAAGTTAATTTCGAAATCTCATCATCAGACATCATCACGTATTATCGGTACTTATACAAATACTGTAAAACATTTGAATATCTCAATAAACGTCAGTCAGTCAATCAATAGCAACGTAGAACTTTGTACGTACGTACATCAGTTCATATTGCCGTACCACATTAGCACAGAGATGTAATTGTCAATTCAAATCTAATAGTTGTAGAGGTAGTAAAGGTATTAGTAGTAGTCGGAGAGGTTAGGATTAGAATATATTATTCAAGAAGTAGAATCTAGTGAAGATAACGATAAAATGATGAAGAATTAAAAAGTTTAGGATCTGAGAGAACACAAAGAATGAATGCACATGCTTCATTGCAAACGGTTTTGAGCCATGCCATTCAAGGTCTCTAACCATCGATTACTTGCATCTTGCGGAAGAAACGGGAACAATAATGGGGCGGAGTGCACACCTATCGCATACAACTCTCTTTGAACCTAGGACACAACAATAGCGTCATGCACTATCCCATCGGTCTTGGCAGGGCGATAAAGGTCAAGTTAGGGTTTTGTTGATATCAGTTTAATTAACCTTCACTCTTTTAACTACTCATATAAAAATGAAAAAAATAAGTTTGTGAGAGAGAGGCTTACCAAACCTGGTTAGATAAATGTATACCATTCAGTAGTTAGTCTAATCACAGATTCATATACTACTCAGTTGCTAAAACTGAATTTAGTGAAACAACATTCAAACCTGTGCCTTGGTGGTTAAACATTAATACTTTAACTGTTAAACCACCGCTTTGCAAAAAGGTCAGTTTCGGAAGTAATTATCAAATATCCACAGTAAATACCTTTGCACATATATCTCGGTTATGTGGTTGTGGAGATTGTTGAGTTACTTTTGGAAATCATGAACCGATCACTGTTAGACCATTACCATTAGAAACCTGGAAGTACTGGACGGCTGTTTCGATCAATTTCATAAGGGTAACTTAACAACTTCTACAACCCCATAATGCAAATTACCTGACTCACTAGTGACTAGTTCCGCGAGGTAGTTTTTCCGAGTCGTGGTGAGAAGTCGTGACTAGTGGAGTTCAACCTTGTTTAGGTGTGAAGCATTGCTCACCGAAGACAGTGTATGAGGTCACGCAAGACCGTGAATTGATCGAAGTAAAACATTAACACCCTTAGGAGTTCGAACACAAGACCAAAGGTCCTCGGTCCGAAGCCTGCAAGGTGCAGGAGTCGTGGATGCGCGTTGCTGACAAGTCCCATACTAGGACGAAACGGCTGTCCAGTGTTTCCAGGTTTCTAATGGTGGCCTAATAACAATGATTGATACATGATTTCAAAAAAATGTATATCTCAATGCTTCGTCAACTTAACCAGGGATGGCTTTACATCTAACTGTACTTCTCATACATTATTGTATTCAAATATTCAATCAATGAAAATAATTGTTTTAGTCTTATGATCATATAGTTCGTTTAAATGTTCTGTTTAGCAGCTCATATCTTAATTATTGATGACTCTCAGCTGAATACAACAGTGTTTGTTAGTTTTGTTTACAGAATTCACATTACCGGATAATAATAATAATAATAATAATAATAATAATATTCATTAACAAATCAATCGATTTAATTTCTTTAATTCATTGACTATTTCTACTTTTTATTTTCTGCCGGTGCTTTAAAAAAGCCTGATGAAATCTTACTGATCAACTGCTCAGGTTCTCATATTGGTCAGTCGAATCATTGGAGTTTATCTGGATATTTACGAAGAATCCGTATTTCATGGAACTTGAAGAATGAAACAGAGATTACAAATCTTACATCGATTACAAACACATCTCTGTTGAATAGTTCCGCTTCTCATTCAATTCAATCTTTGAGTGAAGGTGTTAGTGACCATTCGTTGCCGCCATCATTGAAATCATCATCTCCTTTAAACAATCTCAATAATCAACATTTCCTTTCAACGTCAGGCATTAAATTTCTTGTGCGTATCTCTTCACATATGTTATTTGTAGGAAATTTCTCTATGGAACGCCGTATGTTTTCATTTTGCGTTATTTGATAAATATCGTGTTTAAACCTGTTTACTAATGTTTTACGACTGCTATTAACTAGTCTGCAATTAACTAGACTGCATTATAACTGGTGTTTTCGTCAAGCAATGTTTTGTGGTGTAGGAGTAGGTTGAAAGAAAGTTAGTAGTGGCTAAACCAAAGCCTGGCAGAAATCCATGTCACTGACAAGTAGACTGAGTCATATTGGTAAGTGTAGACTACCTGTTTGGGGTCTACAAGACGATAGTAACCGATGGTTAGAGACCTTGAATAACATGGCTCAAAATCGTTTGCAGTGACACAGGTGCATCCACTCTTTGTATTCTCTGGAATTCTAATCTTCTGAATTCCTCATCACCTATGTCTTTGTCTTTTTAAATTTATTTCATTGGATTATACTTCTTGAATAATATCTTCAAACCCTAATCTTTCCGATTACTGTTCATACCTTTATTGCCTCTACCACTATGGGATTTGAATTGACATTGTGTCTCTGTTCTGATGTGGTATGGCAACCTGAAATGATATACGTACGTACGAAGTTCTACTTTGTAACTGACTGATTGAAGTAGTCTCTTCTGGATTCGTCGGATTAGTATTCACTCCTGGACTCGAACCTAACACCGTTTACTTCAAATGCTATCGTGTTTATTTTTCTTCCTGTCAATTGTACCCTATACTAATGGACAGTAAATTCTTTAAAACGTGGACTGATTGAGTAAAATATCTTGAAGTCTCTCTTTATGATTTGACTTCAATTTGGGCATGAATGAATGAAGAGACAGTTCATAACAATGCAAAGTATTTCACCATAAATTTAAGAAAATTATTTATATTATAGAATAGATAGATAATCCAAACTATTTCAAATTGAGTCAAATCTTTTACCTATTACATAAGTAAGCGGCTATCTAGGCTCAATAGTTAAGTGCGTAAAGTGATGTCGTTTGATGCAAACGGTTCTGGGTTCGAGTCCAGAAGTGAATATCAGCTCTGGACTGTGGCAGGTGCATTCCGCTACAGACGAGTCTTTAATAGGACGAAACGATATGCCTTCTGGATCCCATTGCTAGGCACATTCAATCTACCCTACACTAATAAAGTGATTCCTTTGAGATGCTTACATACTGTGATGAAAGTAGAGCGCAGTAAAAACTCACTAATTTGTGTGTTGTTATGTACAGTTAATGTAGAAAGAAGTAAACTGTTGACGCGTTTCACACCATCATTTTCATTTATTTTCTTTAAAGTAACAACCAAAAAAACTTGTTTTTCGATGCAATATCTGTATTACGAATGAGGTTTTTAGATTTTTATGCAAAATTCAAATACTACGTATGTCAAACAGTAGAAGTATCCTTGTTTATTGCTTAAAATGTTTGAAATGATATTGAAATGTCATTTTTCTCAATCGTAGAGTGAAAAATAGTAATGTTGAACGTATTAACTGTTCAGTTCTTTCTCTGGAGATTGTATATAACAGTGAATCGACATTATACTTAAATCCTATTTCTTAATCTTTAATCTTGAAATAAATCTTAACCGGGTGATATAACATTTTTTATGAACGCACTAATCAGATGATATCTCTGGTACTTTTGCGTGAAATTCATTTATCTATTTGGTTATAGTGAGTTTTTATGCAGGTTAGTTGATGTCTGTTCGTAGGTGGGTACGGAGGATATGCCGCTAGGGGAAGTTGGAAACCGTGATTTCAAAACAATGTTGCATATGGACTCCATAATCCTGAGGGAGAGAATGGTGTATAAACAAACTTATTGTTTAGTCACTAGCTACCATGAGACTGCATCTTCTGACATTGATCCATTGCTTATATAGATTAGACCTGTAGATCAAAGGCTAATATTCCGGTGTCCCCTAAGAAAACTACTTACTTCGATTTAGGCTCCCTTAGATGGTTATCTCATATCAGAAGAATAATTTACAGTGATTCACATAATCAAGTATTTTTATCTCTTGAAATTTAGAGGAAAGCATTATGCGAGTTTTTTATCTGGATTCTGGTGTCTTCAATCTTTAAAAATTTCAATACAACAACAACTAACAATCACCATCATCAGGACAACGAAAAGAGTCTATCGACATCTTCATCGACTCCATCGTCCCCATCATCATCATCACCCTTGTCCAATGTATATAATGTCTTATCAAGTAAACATGCTATTTGTGTTCAAGCGACAATGTTATGTG
>OX103977.1:15032532-15105427 GCA_944470395.2 Schistosoma turkestanicum
GGAGACACCTAAGATCGAGATCCAGTAACCGACGAATATCTTCTCTGACTGGCCACGTTTAACAGCCATAAAGTAGGACATAGCGTACTACTGCGCAGTACATTCGTCGTTTGGTTAGCAAACGGATATCTCGCCTACGACATAAGTGATGCAAGTTGGCAAAGGCCAATCGAGGTATCTGTAACCGTGCTGAGATTTCGTCAATCACCAGAACATCAGCACTAATGAGACTCCCCAGATACGTGAAGCGGTCTACACGCTCAACTACTTCACTCCCTATCATTAGTTCAGGTACCGGTACAAGCCAATCCTGAAGCAACATTTTGCATTTTGAGTTAGAGAATCGTATCCCGAATATGCTTGCATTGTTGCTTAGGGTGGTCAAAAGACTCTGCATTTGGTCAGCGTCTTCACCAAGCAGAACTATATCATCGGCATATTCTAAGCCAACTAATGAATGTCCTAGAAGAACGTCTACTCCTGAAAGTTCAGACGAAGATAATTTTATATCTACAAGCATGTCTATGACACAGCAATAATCAGAATACGATAATGTGCTAATAGACTTTAGATAAAACAGTCACATTCCAATCGGTTCGGAATTCTCTGGCTGCCTCCATTGAGCTCAAAATTAAACTAATCGAAACGAATCATGTATATTTCAAACATACAAGAGGTTTACACAAAAGCATATTTCACTACATCACACTAGTACATAAAAAGTAACAATGAATATATAAATAGGCTTAAAGTAGCTGTCTATATAGATGAAACTGAGAATAACATACTAACAAGACAACTAAGTGAAAATATTGATTCATACAATCAAAAGCTCAGGATACATAGAATGTATACATAAATAATAATCTAGTTACTTAGTCATCGATACAATAAAAATGTATAATATAGTAATAGTCCTTAAATTAATTCTCAGAGATACCATCCCTTCAAATTTCCGTTTTGACATGACAAACAGGTTATAGGTTGTGTAAATAAAAGGCCATATTGATTAATTTATCTTTAGCCGATCAGCGTAAAATGGGCAAGCGAAGAAGAGTATACATTCTAAATAGGCGAGAATTTTTCTAAATTCAACTCGCTTCATTATGTTGGAATACAAAACATTTCTGCTAAAGTGGTGTTCTGAATCCGAGGATTATTTCGAAAAAGGAAAACTCAACACAGTGCAAACAAATGACTAGTATACTTCTGATGTTCGGATTTACTACAGATTCACTTTCACATTTATTACTGTACCAAAGAAGTACATTAACCCTATACAAGCTCTCTTTTCGAACACTACAGGTCGAGTGAGAGCTTATGGCGAATTGTTATCGGAATTCTTTACTTCAAGTGGTGTTCGTCAGGGATGTCCACTTTCCCCATTCTTGTTTAACTTCGTCGTAGACATGCTTTTGGAGTTAACATTATCCTCGTCAGATTTTTCAGGGGTGGACCTTCTACCAGGAGGATCGCTTATTGACTTAGAATATGCCGATGACATAGTTCTATTAGGTGAAGACGCTGACAAAATGCAGAGTCTTCTGACTACCATAAGCAACAATGCAAGCATGTTCGGGATGCGGTTTTCCCCCTCGAAATGCAAAATGTTGCTTCAAGACTGGGTTGCATTGGCACCTGAACTAATGATAGGGAGTGTAGTAGTCGAACGTGTAGTCGATGGTTAGAGACCCTGAATGACATGGCTCAAGACCGTTTGCAATGGCGCACGTGTATTCACTCTTTGTACTGCCTCAAATCTTAAACTTCTTAATTCCTCATCACTTTATCTTTTTAAGAATATTTTCACTAGATTCTACTTCTTGAATAATATCTTCTATTCCTAATCTTTCCGATTACTGTTAATACCTATACTACTTTTACTATAATGGGATTTGAATCGACAATTACATCTCTGGGCTAATGTGGCATGGCAACATGAACTGATGTATGTACGTACGAAGTTCTACGTTGCTATTAATTGATTGATAAGTACAACATTGTACACCATCATCATCATTATCATTCATTGACAACTTTGATCAATAAAGAAACCAGGAATACATAACTGTCTTTTTTATCGATCCCCAAGATTGTAGTTCTTTCTTTTTCTTCAATAACAAAAGTGCAGTTTAGTGCGTACACATCAGAATGTACGTGTGTGCGTGTGTGTACGTATAGGTATGTAGATATTAAGAGTTGAAAAAAAATCATATAATTCTATTGGAACTACAATAAAGACACAGTGCCAAAAATGTTAATCCAAACGATGTACACACGCACACGCACACATAAGTAGTACAGAATAAAGTTCTTTTTGCTCGTAATATTTTATTTATTACTCACTATGTGTATCTTTATGCACCAAATATTATAGGATAAGACAAGTAGGTATTTCTTGAATCTGTCTGCCTGCCTATTATCTACGATGTGCTCTTGTTGTAGTTTTTTACAAATCTTATTTAAAAAGGCATCAATGAGTAGTAAAAAGTATGATGGACTCAACAAATACACATACAATTTTACAAATGGATCATTATATCTTCTAACAGTCAATGTGTCAAACATAAACAACGTAGTAATTGGATCCTACATATCTCTAATTGATTCAAACTGTCATCCATAAACATGAACAACATGAACGCAATGAAATGAAATTGGTCAGAGTGAGTATAACATGAGCAGGAGAAATAGCCGCGTTCTAAATGTAACGCAGCAGGAGAAAAATTTAGATCTAGGCGATTTAAAATTCACACATTGAGATGATCAATCAATCATTCATTGTTAGATAAGCATCAGAAGCCTGGAAGCACTGAACGGCCGTTTCGTCCTGGTATGGTACTACTCATCAGCAGTGTGCATCCACGAGTCCTGCACCTTGCAGGATTCGAACCAAGGATCTTCGATTTTGCGCGCGAACGCCCAAGTTTCCAGGTTTGTAATGGTGGTCTAAAAATGATTGATTCATGATTTCAATATGTAAAACACTGATTAAAAAAGATATAAAATTCGAGATAAATTCACGGAAACAATGAAATCAATTTTTGAAACCCAACGTCTAAGAAGAGATGAAAAATGGATGTAGCTGAGTGAACTATAAAGCAGTCGATTTCGATTCATATCACTCAACATATTCAAATATCAGTCACGATAATAGCGTTAATTCTAAACAGGAAATTTGAACCAACAACTGGCACAAAGTAGTCTAACAGTCAATGACTTCATCAGGCAGTCAGTCAGTTACAACAACGTAGAACTTCGTACATACGTACGTACGTACATCAGTTCAAGTTGCCATTCCACATTAGCACACAAAGACACAATTGTCAATTCAAATCCCATAGTGGCAAAGGTAGTAGAAGTATAAGCAGTAATGGGAAAGTTCATGATCCGAAGATATTATTCAAGAAGTATAATTCAGTGAAATAGATTTGAAAACGAGAAAGATGAAGCTGATGAGGAATTAAGATTAGAATTTCGGAAAACGCATTCAATGACTTCACAGATATAACATACATTCAATTATTCGGCTGCCACTAATTCTCCTACAACCTACTACTTCTGTATTAATCAATATGAAGTTATATTTGTAGAACAGTCAAACTGGTAGGAGACTACAATCCCATTCATATTTGATTTTATCATTCCAACGTTATTATCATAGATTAGAAAATTGATTCTGTTTTAGTTTAACCAGTATATTTTAACAATACAAAATGACATTTGATGATAAAAATCATGTGTCAATTTTAATTGTTTTAAAAACTTTGAACAAAGAAATTTATGATTTAGTGATGCATAATGTAGTAATGTACTAATTTACAGATAAATTTTAAATCTATATTGTATCAAAATCACAAGACAAGCGCATTGGAAACACGGATACGCTAAAAAATAAAAGGCCATTTCATTCTAGTTAAGTGTTCGCATATGAAATTGAAGGTTATAATTTACGTATATGCAATCATTGACTACCTCGACGAACGATGTTGTTTGGCATAGGAGTAAACTTGAGGAAGGTGTGACCAAACTAAAATATGGCTACAATCCATAAAGTCATTGAATGAGTCATTTTAATAGGTGGAGACTACCTGGTTGAGGTTCGCAAGACAATCACAGCCGGTGGTTAAAGATTTTGAATGACATGGCTCAAAATCGCTTGCAATAGCGTAGATACATCCATTCTTTGTGTTCTCTCAAATTCTAATCTTCTAAATTACTCACGACCTTTATCTTTTTCTTTGTAAATGTATTTCACTGAGATATATTTCATGAACCCTATCTTCGATCTCTAATCTTTTTGATTACTGCTAATACTCTGCTACCACCTATACTACTATAGGATTTGAACTAACAACTCCATTTCTTTGTGCTAATGTGGTATGGCAACTTGAACTGATGCTTATTCGTATGAAGTTGTACGATGTAGCTGACTCACTAACTGAGTTCATACGTTAGAGTGGACCTACATAATGTTGGGGTAAGAACTTAAACTAACCGTGGAATTCTTAAGCCCTAAAGAAAGATAGAGAGAGGATAGGGCGGAAACCGGATACCTAATTAACAGGTATCTGGTAAAAATTGTCAGTCTACTAGGAATAAGTTTCCGTCACTTCAACAACTTCAATGAAAACTAAAAATATCATTAACTACTCAAAAAGCAAATTTATTGATACAGTAATTAAAGCATGAATCATATCAAATCAACCGCGGTTTATGTATTTTTGTAATGTTCTACGATTTAGTTTAATTCACAATTTACTACGCTACTTAACATTAATATCAACCAGTTACACATGGTAAGATAATTAAGAGTTAGTAAAAAGTCGAAATTTTTCAAAGCTGAATAATAGTGTACACCATGCCATGTATATGGCAGGAGTGATTCCGAAAGGAATACAAGGGCGTCGACTTTGACAAAGCGAATAACTTAAAATAGTCACCTTAAACTTGTGTAACTCAAAACAACATGTAACCTTGTTTGGTTCACGTTTTCATGTTTTTAAGTGAGCGTCAAAATTGTCAATAACAGCTTATAAAACCTCATTAAAGAGGAAATGAAGTTGATTTCTGCTATGATATGTTCAGATGTTCAAGATCTGAACGTGATATGTGCTAATCCCCCTGAAACTGATTACTACTTGAGAGAGAAGGCAACAGTGGAAGAAAAAGTCTATTTGGTTACTAAATAATATGCACAAATACGCGTCCATATATATTCATTCCATCCCCTTAAAGGATGACTCCATTTGTTGGCCAATGATATTTCCTTGACCTTCAGGATATTTCTGAAGGTGGCCTTCTCACCTGATCCCATATGATTAGGTCGTTATATATATATATATATATATATCAGTAGTTTTCTAGTCTAGCTAGTTGATCTGCATCAATGCAAAACGAAATTTAGTGGATAGTAATTCAAATCAAGCTATGTAGAGAGAAATGAACAAGCTTAACAGTTAGTTCTCGTCACATATTCAATGAAGCATTCAACATGAAATGAACGAATGTTTGAGAAAAAACACTACATTAGAAACACAATAAATTTTTCCTGAAGAAAATAAAGACAATTTAAAAAATACGTAAATAGATTTCCAAAGAGAGACAACCAAGACAAAAACTGTGCTTACCTTGAAGAGGATGCATTTGTGTCGTCTGGACGTTGAAGTAGAATAGGAGCAGCACATAGCTAGAGGTTAGAAAAGGTGAATATTGTACAGTCTATTAATGATTGGACTAAAAATTATTTGATGAAAAAAAGATTACTTTTAAGTGAGAACGTTTATCTCAACCCCAGTAGCGACTTACTGTGTATTAGCTCCTGAACGCCCTGGTACAGAAGGAGTTGGGGCAGTCCGGTCTCGCTCTCGCAATGCTCTTATATAGCCATGCATATATAAAAGCCACCGCTAGGGGAAACCTACTTAGTGCCTTCTTGAATCAGAGGTGTTCGAAAAACTGAGAGCACGAAAAGCGATTGGTCAATGTTTTAGCCGGGTTGTTGGGTTACAGAACACCCTGAGCTGGATTGGAAAACCTTGATTCCAAAACGATGGCGCACATGTGCTTCACGATCCTAAGGGGACGAATGGCAAACGAACCTGTTGTTAGTCACTAGCTACCATGGGATTGCATTTCGTGACGTTGAGCGAACGCTTTGTGGATTAGACTTTTGGGTCAAAGGCTTGGGGAGTGGCCCACTCAGAAAACAACTTGCTTTTGTGTGGGCAGCTGAGCAGTATCCCAGTCAACTCATAAACTGAATAAACTGTGGCGCATCAATATGTAGGTACCTCTTGGTACCAATATTTATGTGTTTAAACAAATAAATAACGCAGTAGAAAATTGCAACAGGATTACTAATGGCTTTTTTTCTGAGCTATAGTACGATAACGGAATAACCGGGTGAGTTGGTCCACTGCTAAAACGCACACCAAAAAGGAGTGATAAACTCACAGATAAAAGTTATATACAGCTGGTTTTTACAGGTCCACATCATAAACTGATAACTACTTCTTTTTCATACGCTTCCACAGTCGCTAAATAATCTAAGACACAAAAGCTGATACCTCAGGAGGGTGATATCAATTGAATTATTGTTACTATATTCTAAAATATTTTGAGGGAGCTTAACATTATTTGGGAGGAGATGATACTGAATGTGTAAAATCCTTCAAAGACAACGGTGATCAAACAGCCTTTGAGAATTCTAAGCATTGAGATGCCATGTTTTAAATACTTGAACTTTGATAGACAAACTAACGATGCGTGTGTACCAAAGGTGACCTATACTGGGAAAAGCTCCTGTGGATTGCATTATATTCAGATTGATATAGGCTGCCACGCCACAATCAGGGCTCATACAACAACCCAGATATATGAACTTCTCGACTACTTCCAATGGTTCATCGCCACAAAGTATAACTGCGATTCGGGCAGCCTTCAATATTATCATTCAGTAAATCAATGCTATCTGCATATTGAAGGGCGAAGTCTTATTCTATGTAAGAGATCTACACCATCACCACCATATACTTCCTTCAGAGCTGTTTCCGGAAAGTCATCCATTAAGAAATAAAAGAGATTAAATATAACTAAGTAACTTTGATACAACAAAACATGTGCCACCAAGTCACTCTTCATGGAGATGCCTTGGAGGACGTTAACACCTTTACATATCTGGGTAGCATCATCGACAACCAAGGTGGATCCGATGCAGATAAGAGGGAGCGGATCGGCAAAGCAAGGACTGCATTTTTACAATCAAACAACATCTGGAACTGAAAACAACTATCAACAAACACCAAAGTCACAATTTTCAATACAAATAGCAACACAGTTTTACTGTATGGGGCAGGAACTTGGAACATGGAAATCATCATTAACAACTTACTGTGGAAGATAGCAAACCAGATTCCAGTGGAGGAGGAAATTAGGGAGAAGCGCTGGAAGTGAACAGAACGCACACTGAGGAAAGCACACAACTGCGTCACAAGACGAGCCTTCACTTAAGACCCTCAAAGTCAAAGGAAAAGAGGAAGGTCAAGGAACACCTCGCGCCGAGAAATAGAAGAAGATATGAGAAGAATGAACAAAAACTGGAAAGAACCGGGAATGGAGGCGCAGGACAGAGTAGCTTGGAGAATACTGGGTGGCTGCCTATGCTCTGCTGGGGGTAACAGGCGTAAGTAAGTATGCAACATGATTACTGGTTTGAAATAGTAAAGAAAGGTGATTTTATACCAACATTCCGTACAGGCCATTCAGAATATTGACAAAACTCTTATACACACACTGTCAAACAGATAGTCGTCTTAAAGCCGAATCCCATCTAACGAATTGATGATTTAGTGAGGAAAAGAGGACATACGAAAAAAAGCCAAAAGGTTCTAAAGTATGACGCAGTTTATCATTATTTCACATTCTTCAAAACATTTGATACAATTACGTTAAAACAACATTAGCTATATCTATGAATCTAAGGCGAGACGAAAAAAATAAGACTTACATCGACAGATACATTTGGTATTAATCGATCAGGAAAAGGAATTTCAAACAAAAAGTAACCTAAATACCTAGACAAGTGCAAAAATTTAATACAAATGATAAATGAAAACAACTGTCGATAATAATTGGGGAAAAAAAGTACCACTCTTAATGAAAATTACAAACAAGAGGATTGATTCATTAGGACATCAAAAGTCTTAATTTTATTGATATCACGAATTGACTTAAGTCGGCAGTCTGTTTAAAACTAGAATGTACTGAATAAGTGTTTTTGTTCTAGTATGTCCTCGCATATTAACAGTTGACAACTCTAACCAATGAGCCGGCATTCAATGGAGTACATGTCTCAGTCAGTCAGTCAGCTACAACGTAGAACTTGGTACATATGTACATCGGTTGGACAACATATCTGACGTTAATCAACTCTCAATATGACGTGAATAGCTACCAGTACTTAGGGTAGACAACTATCTCATGCACAACATTATTAAAGTCCATTGGTCAAAGTTTCTTAACTAAGGTTAATTTGTCACTTGAATTATGCAAAAAAGAATTGTCGATATTTATTTTGTTGAGAAGACATCACTTTACTTTTAAATGAAATTACAAACAAAGGAATTAAATAATGAAGAAATAAATATTTTAAATGTTCACCACCAATGAATGCATTACAAACTCAGCCTGGAGTCCTTCTCTGCAGTTATTGCTAGTCCCAAGAGCGGATAAATAAAGGAAGAAGGGTTGAGCATGGGGTTAGTGTTGGGATATTCATAAAAATATCCTAAATATTATTTTGTGCGACTAATTCTATCATTAGACGAGAAATCATATGTTTTCACATGTTTCCAGACTCTTCACATATGTCACATGACGTTTTCCTATTGGTCAATATTTACGATCGTCCTAACTGTATTAAATAGGCATTGTCTGTAAAGTCTTTTTATTCTTCTGTATTTGAGAAACGGTAGTTGGAGTCGCGTAATGGAATATCTGAATTTGATCAATCGGTAGAATTTCGCGGTGTATAATATTTGGCGATGCATTATAATAAGCAGTTATCGAACCCATCTCATAAAATGTCAACGCGCTACAAAAACGCTAACCAGAAAATATAATGCTGTTTGGCGGCCAACGCTCCATTAGGGGTAAACAAGAAGCTTGAAAACTGAAGTTTGTATATTCATTTGCATAAATGAACAACAGATCTATAAATGATCTTAACAATTCTTCGCCTTATTTCGCTTTAGATTAAACTATTGATTAGTTATACTTGAGTAAGTAGTGAGGCTTATTAGTGAGGTTTACATAAATATATATATATATATATATATATATATATATATATTATAGACATTTTGTCGCATTTTAAATATCCATTTCATCAAATTGACTAACAAATAAATGTATGTCAAACCTTCTATTTATCTTAGTTTTTGAATTGGGTGAATAATTTTTAAAAAAATGAAATGGACACTTTTTTAAGCTACAAATCGTGTTAGTAATTAATTAATTACTTTTATTTACGCCTGTTACCCCCAATGGAGCATAGGCAGCCGACTGGCATTGTCCAACCTACTCTGTCCTAGGCCTTACTTTACAGTTCTGTCCAACTGTTCTCATGTCAGTCTCCATTTCTCGGAGTAGTGTGTTCTTTGGTCTTGAGGATTAAAAGTGTTGGCTTATCTTGTGACGTAATTGGGTGTCTTCCTCAATATTTGTCCTATCCATTTCCAGCGCTTCTTCCTGATTTTTTCCTCCGCCAGAATCTGGTTTGTTCTCACTCACAATAGGTTGTTGCTAATGGTGTCTAGCCAACGAATCCGAAGTATTTTGTATAGACAACTGTTCATAAATAGTTGTATCTTCTGGATGACAGCTTTTGCAGTTCTCCGAGTTTCCGCTCGATACAGTAGAAATGTCTTGACATTTGTATTGAAAATTCTGATTTTGGTGTTGATTGATATTTGTTTGGAGTTCCAGATATTGTTTAATTGTGGAAATGTTGCCCTTGCTTTGCCGATCCGTGCCTTCAGATCGTCATCAGGTCCACCGTGCTCATTAATGATACTGCTCGAATATGTAGAGGTTTTTACACCCCTGGGCAGTATTATTGATGAGCACGGTTGATACTGTGATTTATACCATGTTCAAATTTAACCAAAGCAAATCAAATGTGTGGATAAACTCTGATTTCGACTAACTGACTGTAACAAGTGCATATCATCGATACGTATACGTACAAAAAAACAAAAATGCTCTTACCTCTCAAATGGAATATCATCCAATTTATTTGGCAACAAGCATCGACTATATAAAAATCCCAAAAAATTTGAAAATGGTAAAGTAAATGACCAACGAGAAAGTATACAAAGCGTTTTTGTCACACCAATCACACGATCACCAACACGAGATACTAGAAAATGACGTTGTCGTTTAGCGATTGCCTCTTCAGCAGCATCATCATATTCAGTATTTGTTGAATCGGTGCTAGATTTAGCATTCACTAATTCAGGATCAATTCCTAAACAATAACATTTATGCAGATCTAATTCTTCAATATACGGTTCATAGAATGTAAGTGCAACACCATAAAGCTAGAGAATGAAAATATATAAACACACAGAGAAAAAGAAATCAATGACAACAACAATAATGCAATGTAACTATCAAACTCATAACACGATATTGAGTTTTGAAAGTTATTATAATGTCAACCAGCCACATACTATTCAATTGATTAGTTCACATCAAAATGAATCAATTCTAATTATTATTTTGGAATTTATGTACCATAAATAATCAATGAAACATGGACTAGCGATAGGGAGTGAAGCGGTTCAGAGTGTTGACCGCTTCACATATTTTGACAGTTTCATCAGTACTGATGGCCTGGCATCTGAAGAAATCTCAGCACAAATACAAAAGGCTAGACTAGCTTTTGTCAACTTGCGTCACTTGTGTCGTAGGCGAAATATCTGCCTGCTAATCAAAGGACGAGTCTACTGCACAGCAGTTCGCTCCGTCCTACTATATGGATGCGAAACATGGGCGGTAAGAAGCGAGGGTATTCGCAGGCTTCTAGTATTCAATCACACATGTCTTAGAACCATTGCTCGATTATTCTGCTGCTGTTAGGAGTCGGGTGCATTCATTGTTTGCGTTTTCTCAAATCATAACCTTCAGAGTTCCTCATCACCATTTTCTTTTTCTTTTTAAGTTTCTTTCACTAGATTCTAATTCTTGAATAATATTGTCGTACCCTAATCTCTCTCCAATTACTGCTAACACTACTACTACCTCTACTACTATGTGATTTGAACTAACAATCCCATTTGTCTGTGCCTGGGTGGTTTGACAACTTGAACTGAAGTACGTACAAACGAAAGTCTACATTGTAGCTGACTGACTGACAAATAATTCATTGATCATGGAGTAATTAAACCAATGTCAAAATTGTCCGGGAATTTAGTGCTTGTTTATTGAATTCTGTCGCTTAAGCTGCAACCCAAATAGCTTAGTGGCAATGTTTCACAGACTGTGTCAAGCTGGAGTATCAATCAGTGCGTTTAAGAAGATTACAAGTATGGCTTGTTGATGAATGTGAGTGCTATGATCAGGATGAAGCATACATAGGTCAGGCAGGGATTTCGGTCGACTGTTTTGTTTTCAAGATCATTTAACATTAATGGCCCTATTTTTTTACGGACCTAAACGTCAATTCTGTGCTAAAAACTAAATCGAATTTTAATATTTGTCCAAACCATTCAAACATAAAGCTAGCTAAAACATGATAAAACGGTATTTGAAGCGAAAAAAAGATCGAATGCAGGGTTACGAAACGGGTGAACAGACAAAGTTGTCGGTCGTGTAATCAAAATTAGAGTTTTATCACGTTTTAAAGTCGCTAAAATACAAATAATCATGTAACTAAAAAGTATACTGTGAGGAAATACAATTGTAAAATTAACTTTTTCTACACACACTCATTGATTTGTGTTTTCAATGAATTGATTAACGAATTTATCCAAGTTATCATTTGTTTTTATTGGCTGTTTTGTTTCACAAATTATATTTCTCGTCTGTCTATATGCATTGGAAGCCTATGGCAAACTAGTGAGTGATGAAGAACTCTTTTCATTCAATTCATATAAAATCTTATCGACTGGGTACCGATAATAATATACATCAAACAAAATAAAATTCGTAGTGTATGGCCTTGGATACTGTATAGGCGTCCAGACCGAGGCTGATGGTTTCTTTAGTAGGTGGCCATTTTACGAGTTTTTGACTTAAAAATCTAAAACATACTGTAGTAGAACAACGTTAGGCGATGCAGTTCCATGGGTATCGATGACCACGAACAGGTTTATATACGTCAACCATTCCCTTAGGATCCCAGACGCTAGGTAAAAACAAATGCTTAACCTCTGAACCACTGGGCCGGTATCCAACAGTCTTAATGTCTAACTCTGATCAATTTAGGGATTTTGCGCGACCTCACCCATTTGTCTTCGGTAGTTACTGTCTACACCCGACACGGTTGAACTTCACTGGTCACGCCTTGTCATTAAAACTCCGAGAATTTCCTCACGAAGCTAGTCACTACGAGTAGCAGGAGTTGTGGATGCGCACTGCTGATGAGTCCTACCAAAAGACGAAACGTGCGTCCAGTGCTTCCACGTTTCTAATGGTGGACTAACAATGATTAATTGATGATTCCAACTTGAAAAAACACTGATCTTCATAACTCTAACTGAAAACAAGAAATGGCTGATAACCAGGATTTCCCAGCTACTTATAGATGAATCTTTCTTATCCAATAACTTAGTTCCGATGCCGATGCTTCAAGACTGGGTCGCATCGGTACCTGAACTATTGATGGGGAGTGAAGTATTCGAGCATGTAGACCGCTTCACTTATCTCAGGAGTCTCATCAGTGCTGACGGCCTGGTGACTGACGAAATCTCAGAACGGATACAGAAAGCTCGATTGGCTTTTGCCAACATGCATCACCTATGGCGCAGGCGAGATATCCGTTTGCTAAACAGCAGTTCGCTCCGTCCTACTTTATGACTGTGAAACATGGCCAGTCAGAGTAGAAGATATTCGTAGGTTACTGGTTTTCGATCATAGGTGTCTCCGAAGCATTGCTCATGTATCCTGGGACAACCGTATAAGCAGTGCTGTCTTTAGGAAACGATTACTAGGTAGGGATGGCACATCAAGTGATGTAGTGAAACTTCATCAGCTGATGTGGTTAGGACATGTGTTACGTATGTCTAACCACCGACTGCCTCGACGAGCGATGTTTCCTAATGTAGGAGAAGATGCGAAGAAGGGTAGGGGCGGCCAAACCAAAACATGGCAGAAATCCATGAAATCACTGACAAAAAAATGCTGACTGGATGAAAAGCTTTCCGGGCATTTCTAGGCTTCGAAAGACTTTTCTGAGGAATAGTTCACAGCTCTTCAACACACCTAAATAATGTTTCAGAGTTATATTGCAAATTATTTATCAATAAACAATTCACTTGAACTATTCATAATTTTTTTCCTTAAGAAACTCTCTACTGCTTTTTTAAAGTTAGTTTTATTCATCAACTATGTTATTCAAACTGACAGTCTTCATGTACCTTTCAGGGTTTCATTTTTAATATAAAAAATACTTCGAAATAAAGTAAGAGCAACTTAGATTATCAAGTTCAGGGCTGGATTTCAGCCAAACTAATTATGAAGAATAAACAGATTGTAATTAGCCAAAACTGAAGTGAATGTGTTAGTAAAAGAGTCATGAATGAAAAAATAATAATATCAACAACAATAAATACACAAAAAATAAAAATCAATACCACCAACCTGTTGATAAGCTTCATTAGTAAGCATAAATGTAAATGAATTCACTTCAGGTGGATTTTGATTCACAGACCATGATTCAATGGATGCACCCCATGGGAGACAAAAATTCGCTACTTGAAATATATCCGGATCTAATGGAGCAACTTGAGACTCTTTAGCGGTCATGAATAAAATAGGAAAGAATGAGGAAAATAAAAAAGGATTTTAGTTTAAATTCTACGGTAGAAAGTAGTAACAAACAATGTTACATCTCTGTTGATTGTGTTTAATGAAATAAATTGAATTTCAATATCAGTCAGTCAGTCAATCTGTAGATTGATCAGAGTTAGACATTAACACCATTGGATGCCTGCCCAGTCGTCCGGAGTTTAGGCGTTCGCGAGCAAGACCAAATTTCTTGGGTTCGAATCCTGCGTACTGATGATAAGTCTCATACCAGCACTAAACGACCGTCCAGTGCTTACAGATTTCCGATAGTGTTCTAACAATGATTGATGAATTCAGTGTGCAAAAATCAATGGATCGTAAATGAAGCATGAATGCACCCAAACAAAATTGATTGGTAAATTACTAACTTTATGCATGATATCCGTGATATATCGGACTATGCTGAACAAATTATATACTGTTTCAATGATCAGATATATGTTAAGTGAGAAATTCAATTAAGGGTTAGGGTTTTTGTTAGTGAGTTCTTCGTTTAGCAATGATAATCACCTACATGTTTAATCTGAGGACAATTTTATTCAGCTTACAAAGGGTTGTCTTTCTTTTATATTGTCGGTTAATCAGGAGTTCCAGTCAGTCAGTCAATTATAACGAAGAACTTCGTACGTACATACATCATTTGCCATACCACGTTAGAACAGAGACGCAATTGTCAGTTTGAATCCCGTAGTGGTAGAGATAGTAGAAGTATTGGCGCTAATGGAGAAGATTAGGGTTCGAAGACATTATTCAAGAAGTACAATTCAGTGAGATAAATTTAGAAAGAGAAGGATAGAGGTGATAAGGTTAGAATTTGTGAGAACACAAAGAGTGAATGCACCTGCGCTATTGCAAACGATTTTGAACCATGTCATTCAAAGTCTCTAACAATCGGTTATGATTGTCTCGCGTACCCCAACCAGGTAGTCTACATCTACTAACATGGCTCAGTTCAGCTGTCAATAACTTCATGGATTTGAGCCGTGATTTGGTTTGGCGGCCCCTAGCTTTCTGCCAACTTACTGCTACACCGCAAAAAATAGCTCGACGGACCGGACAAAATGATCACTTCATGTTATGACAATGATTTATAATATGAAACATTTATAACACGATAAACAAACTATAGGAAACTAATCATAAGGGTATTTTTTCTTTGGTCTTACTTAAAACTACTCCCTGTGTAGTTTTTGAACGAATAATTCGGAAAAACCCTCAAAATCCCTCTAAAAAATTCTTTTATCAGTATTAAATTACAACGTAATGCAACTAGATTAATAGCTTTGAGAAAAGATGTGTGCCTTAAAGACAAATTAGTCAACATAAACAATTAGTTGAGTATCCCATTATCTCTGCCCATAACACATGGTTATATAACGTTTAATTTCTTGCAATCTATTGTTTCAGTTGGATAAAGATGAAACTGTCGCCTATTTAGTTTAAAAAAAATTTTGAATTTTAACCGAGAGGATTATTAATCAGTCAAATGAAATTTCTCACAAACAAATCAATTGAATACATTTTGAAACTATACAAATCCGTTATTGAAGAGTAACAATAATTATCAAGATAAATAATCATTCAGAATGTTAAAATAAGCTACATTTGATTCAGTTTTGATTCTCAATAGAGTAATACGCAGTCAGATAATTTACACTTTAATAATTCGTACTTTTTGTTGCAATTTATAAAATGCATAAAAAAATATGAAATTATTTTGTTAGAATACATTGAACTGGTTAATTATTATTAACTAGGGGAAAAAAATGCAATATCATGCTATTTAATTATGGCTTTAATGTGAATCACATACATCATGACATACTAATTGAAACAAAATGACTTGACATGTTGTTGTGAATGCACTTTTTCAATGTTCAATATGATTTTTTTTTCATATTATAAGATGAAATATTGAATGTTTACAATTCAAGAGTTAATCGATCGGTTAACATAGAAACCAATAATTTACAGTTTTACTTATAATTTAATATTTTTTATTAAAAAAGAATAGCATACCTGATGGAACATCTGCACAGGTTTTATCATCCACCAATTTGTTGAGTTGATCACACATTTCCGGAGGATCAGTTGACTGTTGTTTACCAGAAGAAACAACCAAGGGATATTTAGATGTTTCATCATGTACATTGACATTTGAAAAATTGCAATCAGCGCTTGGAACTCTATACCAATATAATACTTCAGGTTCATAGGAAATGATACATTCTTTTACAAGTGATTTACGATAACAAATATAGGCTTTCAATCTGAACTAAAAGTGAGAATAAAACACAAATTACCGGGGGAACTAATTATAATGAAAGAAAATTGGAATATAAAGCAACAGCAAGATTATTATGCACTGAAATATAATCAGTCAGCTCTATGAGATAGATGTATTAATTTAACAAGATTCACAAGTTAGGCTACATGTTTACGCTCACAACCAAAATACATTACATATTTAAGCGCAACCAAGAAATCGTGTATTTCACGCGGTAGTTACATTAAACATCTGAATAGAAAAGAATGTAGTGTACTGATGAATAAATCGTCCTCGAGATAATGATTTCAAGGACATAGTGCAGAACTCAAGAAATACTAATTATTAGTTGTCTTATGGATGGTGTAAAAATAAATATACTGGATTATAGGTACTCTTCTAACAAATGGGTAGTAAGTGGTTAACATAAAGGGTACAGAAATAATATAACAAGAACAACACAGATATAAGAGTACAATATTATTTTCGATTAGATCGTCATCAGGCTTCACTCTAATGTACATGGATATTGATATGAAAATGCTAAACTAATCAGGGCGATTTGAGTCAATAATCATAATGTAATGAGATAGATTACGTCACTACAAACATAATAGGCAAAAGTACAAGTTGATAGTAGGAAAACAAGTGTAGTGGTAAGAATAATAAAATACGATAACAAAAATTGTATCAATAGTAGGTCAAACGTGCGTAAATAGACTAAAAATAATCATTACAAAACATTAAAACTATTACGTAATAACAAGTGTGTACATAATTAGACAGTAAAGAATACAAATATTCATGTATATCAACGAATGAAACCTGATGACGATCTGATCAAAAACAATATTGTTCACTTATATGTGTTGTTCGAATAATATAACTGTATGATCCCGCTATTTTAGATACAAAAACGCTTCAAAATACACTATGATCAGCTCATCATTGTATGTGAGTGGTGCAGAGTTTTTATTATAGATGAATTATTTGTGGGTTTAGTAAATGAACAAGCTTAATCAAGAACTACATTCACAATTTATGTGTTTACTTGTAGTGTTTTTAAAATATATGGGATAAGAGTCTTCGAAAAAGCAATTTTGAACAAGTTCCTAACCGAAGTCTTTGGATGTTAGTTACATAGATAACTGATATGAGGTGAGCTTGAAACAAAGCATTAAAACATCAAAACTCTTAAAAATATCCAAACAAAATTAAGGAAAAATTGGAACTCACAGAACTTATGCATATAGGTTCCGTGACTTGTCGGTAGGCCGGAGGACATGTTTCTTGTTTTTCCGGAATGACAATACATAGATCAGTTACTGCTAGGCAATCAATGCTGCTTTCTGCAGTACCTCGTAGATATGATAAAAATAGACGGTTCGTCAAAGAACTGGGCAAGTCCGCAGCACGACCTCCAATAGTCCTTGACAAAACCACCGCATTTGTCTTGGGGCATTGTTTTTCTCCCAATGTGCTATTGATTTAGGATAGAAGAGAAATGGTTCCGATTTTTTAAGTAAACTTTAACCAAATCACGATTATTGAAATAAATTAACGCAGCAAAAGAAAAATCTGTCTGACCTAAATTACAAACTATTTTAATGAGAATTATTTGAAAACTCCGTAAAAACTTGACTGTCAATACAATTATCAAGAAACGTGAAAAACGATTTGCGGATATCTTCTTGTACTTTTCAAACAAATAAAAAATGTTGCATTACGTATGAGGTTTGACAACGCTGACAATGATTTTTTCGATACTTCAAAAATCCAACCCGATATCTTTTCGTCTAAAGTACAAATATTTGTCAGTTGCGAAGGGCCTTAATGTGTACCAGAATGCAATGATTTTGTTATAACGCGCGTTTAAGATAATCACGTGATATATAGTCACATGAGGACACGGCCCTATAATATACCATAACAGGAACTCCATCTATTACATGATTTCAGACAGTTTATAGAGAGAAGAAACATAATTGCATCCTCAGGAATTTTATGCCCAAATAGCATAATATTCAGATCTGTAGCACTAGGTGATCATTCTTTCTCACCTGGAAGTAGAATAAAATGGATTCAATTGGATCAGATATATCAGTGGCTTAAGATTGGTGCTGATATAAGCAAAAGCCCAAAAACTTGTTTTGCTGGTTTAACAAACGCCCAGAGAAAGCATAATCGTTTACAGCTGAATCGTCACAAAGTATTCAGACTAATTACTGAGGTCCATTTCTCGACTCGTGTCATAATTTAGCTATGATTAACTCCTATTCCTAATGTCTAGAAATAATAATAAGTTTACTCAGAGATCATTGGTCAGTCAGTTAGTTACAATGTAAAGCTTCGAGAAGCATTTTTTTCTTGCCGGCGTTCTTTTGGCAAGTTAGTTTTTTCCGGGATGGGGTCACCAACCTGAAGCTTAACCCTCCTCCTTCATCCGAGATTGGGACCGGCAGTAGCCCCGAAGTGTTCTCTCAAACCTCAAACTTTTTAATTCCGCATCACTTTTCCTTTTTAAGTTTATTTCACTAGATTCTACTTCTTGAATAATATCTTCGAACCCTAATCTCTCCGATTACTGCTAATACCTTTACTACCTCTACTACTATTAGATGTGAATTGACAATTACATCTCTGTGCTAATGTGGTATGGCAAAATGAACTGATGTACGTACGTAAGTACGCACGAAGTTCTACGTTGCTATTGACTGATTAATCGGGAAGTATAATTCAGTGCCCAAGTTCCTCTGCTCTAACTGACAATGTGTGGACGAAGTAAGGGTGGAAAGCCTCGCGCTAAGGCAAAAACTCGGTCAGCCCGTGCTGATCTTCATAGATCATTGGTGGAGACATCTAGTTGGCTGGAAATAACTAGTGTATTAATAATGGGTAAGAGAACTAATTACATAGAGAATTTTAAAAATTCGCTTAATGGTAGAGATCTGAATTATCTTTAGTCAAATTATTTGATGGAAAAATGAGTACCAGTATATAAGTCAATCTGATAAATAAAGAACTAAAGAAACGAGTTGTTCAGCTTTATTATCATTATGCACAACATCCCCCAGGCTGGTGAGGGTTAGCTGAAGTTTTACGTCGTGGGTGTAACAAGCCCAATAATACTTTAAGAGTTAGTTTTATTGAAGAAATGATTACTGATCATCTAAAAGGATTATACTTTGGGGAATAGAAGGTAAAATGGCAAAATTTAAAGACATTTCTATTAATTTTAACTCTGTAAATAATTTTAAATCGAGAACAAATCAGGTGAAGGAAAATGTGAATATTGAATACTTGAAATTTGACACTGTCAAATAAATTACGTACACTAAGGATATGTGAAAATAAATTTGACACGTAGAGGGTGTGACGAATAACTGCTTACTCCATTATGCAATTAAAACGCTTCATTACTATTTGTTATATTTATATAATACACAACTTCGTTTGTACTAAACTTCAGCCTTTGTTGTTGCGTATTATCTTCATAAATAATTCCTGAAAAAATCTGAAAGCCAAAGGTTAGCCTTATCGATGATGCTGATGACAACTGACAGCTAAGTTAATGCATGCTCTCATTTCAAAAGATGTATTCATCAGTGTTTTTGCACTTGATGAGAACGAATGGTCGCAACAGACCTGGTTAGCATTCCACGAGTTTGACGGGCGAAATTCCAAATTGTGGCATTTTTGAGTCTTTACAATGCATCAGTCTGACTAATGAATTAAGGTAACTGTTAGGAACAGGTCAGGTCAAGTCTGAAGGATTTAGGCTTATAGTGAGGGTCAAAATTAGTATCAATGAGGATACAAATCTGCACACTTGCGCTTGGCAACTTGGACTGGTGTGCAGATGTACTATATTCTATTTTGCGGTTGAGTGCCGCAACCAAGACAAGTCAAAAGTGGGGCTGAGTGAACAGTAGATACAAGAGATGTAAAACATGTAAGTAAACTGAAGATAACCGCTAATAAACGTACTCGATATCCTTTATGAACGGTTGGTCTCGTCCTCGACGATAACATATACAGGCTTCTTCCCCGAAATTCAGAAGGACATTGGCTTTATGTTTTCCGGAAACACTGTATTTAATGCAAGTATAACCTGGCGGTATTTCTTCTTTCTCTTTCAGACTCACAATCTATAAAAATATGTTGGATAGCTGGGATGATTTACCCCACCTTAATATCAACAATGGGTTCGGGAAATCGTGTGAAGTCAATTGCAGTATCGGGAGCAATTATCTCCTCAGCATGAGTGAGGATCTATAAATACATTATTGGTAGTCACGACGCTAACCTTCGAAACGTCATATGTACGGGGATTCTTGGGCAAGCCACATATAACAAAATACTCCGCAAGGCGTTCTGGAAGATTCCGAACGTCCATGATAATGAAGTATATTACTGATCTTCACCAGTCATCAATTTTTACCACATCCCATTAATAACCCGATACTTTATGTCGCATCGGTTTCAATAACCCGCCAGTAGATGTTGAACAACCCTGAATATTTATGAGCAATATCCAAAATCTTTACAGAGACATGGTAAAAGCTTGCTCACTTCTACTTAACTCAGGGCTAAAGAATGACTCCTTATTATTAGTTATATTAAACACCAATATCACATGTTTTTCAAAAGTTAGTGTAAACTGAGTGTTTTTGAGCTAGATTCTCGTTCTTTTGGTTCGCTCCGAGTCTTCAGTAATGTCCAGTGGGTGGTAGTCTAGCCGGCCGATTGCACTCATTCTATACAGTTGGAAGTATTTACGAATTTGTACTTCCCGTGATTGGAATGAGTGCGTTTGTTTCAAGGCAGACTGGTTTCTGGGTACCAGTAACTATCACGTTTTTGGTTGCAGAGTGTAGAATATTAAGGGGAAAAGTCTGATGTTAATCAGAAGGGAAAATTTTCAGAACCATTTAAATAGTTAAACTGATTACTTGATCGGTAGTGATGATTGTAAGAGAGGACAGAAGTGCAAGCAAAGAAGAGGAAACAGAAATAATAATAAGTGGCGAGTAATAAGTCAATAATCTAAGGAGATAAGAACGATAATAACTAGCGAGTTTTGAGGTGTGCTTAAGGCACAGCTGGTTCAAGACAGAGATGAAAATATGTGAGTACGCGGTTTTCTTGAAGTTGTCCATCAAAGGGGCTGTGGTCATTCCTGCTGAAACAGCATTCCTAGTTCGGACAAAATTGAGACAAGCAAAACTTGGTGCGTACATGGATATTTGCCGTTTGATGTGAAACTTTTCCGGGGAATAAATCGAGGGGCACAGTGGTGATGTTCTGGCAGAATGCTTGCATCGGAGAGACAAACTTAATATCTTATTCTCCACAATCAGATCACGTCTGACTCTAGTATGGCTTAGAGGGAATGATCGCAGGTGTTGAAGTCTATCTTCATAAGGTTTATTCTTCTAACCTCACCGATTTAGTTGCTACTCTCTTCACTTTACCAACAGATTCATGCCTCTTTTAACGGAAGTGAGTCTGAAAATATTTTGGGCTTCGAGGTGTGTTTTTTTCGCATAAAGTGAACTGTTACGTCAGCCTTGGCTGGCTCCCCTATGTAGTTTGAAGGCGTTTTCAGAACGTCTATGCTTATGAAACCAAGATCATGAATAAATCACGGCCTAATCACGTTGTTGGAATAATCTAGGTCAGTTGAAACTGTATTTGGAGGTTTTAAATTATATGAGAACTGTCTTCCTTTGTTCAGCAAAACTCTCATCTTTATTCTTTACACCGAAATGTAAAAACTGCTTGATATTTCAAGTAGAGTCAATAAAGAGCTCTTCTTTTTTTCTCCGACATCACACCTATGCATCTAGTAGTATGCAAATACACAGTGTGCAGTCCGTTGTGCGCGTACTCTGTAAGTGGTAACATTTTTTACGTGGTATATGTATTTTAAGAAATTTCTCATTTGTATGGTATTATGCTGATATCGTTCGTACCCGCTTCAGTTTGCTTCTAAAAAGCGAACATTCTTAGTTTTTAATCATTTAATGCATACGTGCAATGGACTTAAATTACTTAAATTGCTCCCAATGGAGCATAGGCCACCGACCAGTTTTCTCCAACCAACTATGTACTGAGCTTCCGTTTCCAGTTCTTTCCAGTTTTCGTTCACTCGTCTCATGTATTCCTTGGACTTCCTCTTTTCTTTTGGTTTTAAATTACTATACAATATATGTTAGGCCACAGTGGTATAGAGGTTCAAGTCGACCAAACCGACCAAACTATGGGACACCAGTATTCAAGCATATGGTATTGTAAACGTCATCTATCAAGTGATCTGAATACTTTTTTACCGAAGATATTATTCGGGTTGTGATAAAATATGCCTGTTCGTTCAACGATAGTGTTCACAGTTATGAAGGCAGTCTAGTTAATGTCTCCGAGGCAATTTTGGAAGTTTGAACAATCAGTCATAATATAGTCCCTATGGAGCGTGGTAGTTTTGTGTTCTATAGTTGTAGCTTTTATATAAAGACTGCATATGACGATATTTTGATCGCTACCTGGGAAATGTTTTACAACGGATACGCTATTGCGGATGAGGTTACCAGTGAAAACTAAATCCAGTATATTGTGATGTATGGTTGGGTCTTCAACACATTGAGTCCATCCTCCAAGCTTTAAGCATTCTAAAAATGATCCAAGTTATTTTGATGCTTTGATTGGGAACCGAGAAATTTCAGGCATGTTTAAGCCTCCAAAAATAACCTTGCCTGTAAACGGTAGGGATGAAACAGACGCGAATATTTCTGACACTATTGCCAGATCAACCGTTGGTGTATTAGGTTGACGTTAAAAAAGGCCGACCAATAAGGAAACTTCATTTTATGTTTTCAGAACGATCTACACAGAATCCTGCAGTTTGTTTAGTTCTGACCTATCACATAAAAGTAAGTTCATGCTAGAGTGGACGTATACGAGTCATCCTCCACCTCGTCCTAATAACCTATCACTTCGCAATTAGTCATTCTGTTGTGTTCATTGTACTACCTCTGCTCAGTACTTCAACCTGTCTCAATGCAGTAGTACGAATTCAGAAGTATTTTTGTTATTCTCTTTTCCGTCAGCTCGAACTAAGTTTGTGTAAGTCTCTGAACCTGTCGGTACTTGGTTTAGTCGATCGGTAATGCTGTTGTTGAGTAGATCAGTCATCTCTAAGTTAGTAATACCTCAGTCTTTTGGACACTTGACGTCAGAAATACCCTGGTTTGTAGATTTGCTGTTTGTTGAGAACCTTAACAGGTATTCTGGGTATACCTCTGTTTTGGCATTTAGGTTCATTTGGATTTGTCTTTCTATCACTTCGAATTTTGGCATTTCATCTGTTTTCTCATGCCAAGTGAGAACTACGGTCGAAATTCTTTAGATAGACATTCTGTTTTTGCAGGGCTCTACGTTTACTCCTGTGGCAGTGCCTCACCTAACCCATGATCTTCTGTTTCCGGGTCTGTGGACATTTTTAGCACAGCATTCTGGATTAGGTCTCACTGTTTGCCAGTGGTCATCTACTCTCAGCCTTCATTATTCCTGTCGCCATGAAGCATTTAGCAGTGCCTCTCTGAAGCTCATGCTCCTTGACGTGATGTTTGAAAGGTATCTGATCAGCCCCATCAAACGTTTCATGCAGTTCTGCGTGGAATTTATAAAGCTTTCACTCAAAGTGAACTTCAAGGGACGGTCAGTAGTGATTAGAATTTTATGAATTATTAGGTCATCTGTGGGCCATCCATGGTCTTATGGGTGAAGGTTCAGTGATTTAAGTCATTGAACTTACTGTCGAAGAGAATGAATGGACTGGTGAATAAAAAAATAATGGAGTAAATGGATAAGAACAAAATCCTCCATCGAGCCCAACACGGGTTTCGGAAAGGCATGTCACATGCATCGAATTTTCTCTTATCATGGGGAAGCTAGAAAACCTTCTGAGACCAGAAAAACCAGTTCGTAAATTATTTATTGACTTCGCGAAAGACTTTGAGACAGTACTCCACCTACTCCAAAAAGCGAAGGTTGTGAAAATAGGCTTCATTGATCTACCTCCATGTTGGCTAAGAAAATACTTTGGGAATAGAAATTTTCGCATCAAGGTAAATAGAATGCACATGAACTGGTGAGTTTCAATATCGGGAGTTTCACAGGCAACCCTTTTAGGTCCAACCCTCTTCCAGATATTTATTGATGACCTCTAGTATAAAATTAAATCCTTGTCATTAATCTATGCAGACGATGCAAAGATCTGGAGATCCATAAGAAGCGAAGAAGATTCAGCTGAGCTTCAAAAGTACGTTACATTAATCGAAGATAAGGCAGTGGAAAACAGGTCAAAACTAAACCTGCCCAACGTGAAAGCCATCCGCCTAAGGTCTCCCTAGAGCGCGATCTCTGTTTAATAACCACAATTTGGTGCAATCAACCCACACTTATTCTTCACGCTATTTAAGACATACACAGGCCTACACCTTGGGGTTCACAACGCCCTAGCACAGCTTCCCCTTAAAAGAGACATAAATCTTCTTGATCGAGTATATAGATGAGAAACTAAATTGGTGATAGAGCTGAAGAACAAACAAAACGCAGATAGCCTATTGCACTTGTGATTCTTTTCTCTGACTTACGGGTAAAACACATAAAGCACGTCAAATCATCCAAACCACAGAATCTTGCCGAAGCCGCACCCATGAGGTAACCCTCAAGAAGATCATTCATTACTTACTTACCTACACCTGTTACACACAATGGAGTATACGCTGTAGAATCCATTTTGAAGGTTTTGTTTTAGGGGAAAATCCCTCCATATACTGACTCCTTCTGTGTTGCATTTTGGTATTCTGTTTAATACCGTTTTGTGATGTAAATATTTGTATTTTGTTGTAGTTTCAATTTTTGGACCTTTATTGGAGTTTCTATGTTTTCTACTGAACTGTATTATGCTGTTTAAATTGATACTTAATTATGGTGTCATGCACATCGGATTTGACACCCTGGCAGTGAAGTTTGAATCGGAACTGGAAGAGTGCAATTTTGGACTTATACGCAAGCATTCTTCCAGAATTGGAAACACATTGTGTTAAGCTGTGTTAAAGAACAGTGTAATATTGTTTAGGTAATTATTTATATTAAGTAATTAATAATAGGACCTTTTTTACCCAGATAAATTGCTTTTTGTTGGATTAAATGGGAAAGGCGCGTATCTAACTTCTTCCACTGTTCTTCCGAATTCAGAAACCACTGAAAAACCACAACATAAGCTACCGATTAGTATTTTCCAACCTACTGTGTCCTGGAACTCGCCAGTTCTGTCCGAATTTTCGTCCATTTAACTCATGTCTGTTTAAATTCCTCAAGGTAATTTGTTCATTCATCTTCCACTTTTCCTTTGATATTGAGGGTTCCAAGTGAGGGGTTGATTCAAGAGTTCCTCAAAGTGCTCTACCTACCTGTGTCGCTGATTACTTTGCCTTTCTAGCTTTTCAGTGGTCTTTCTGCTTTACGATATTTTCCAGCGAGCTTGTTTGTTGTATAGTACAATTTTCTTATGTTCTCTTCTGTTGGAGCATTTTCCACCATCACTGCTAGATCTTCCACATATTTCCGTTTGTCGGCTCTGATGTTATTTTTCATTTGCTTGTTTGCTTCTATGTATTCAGCTTGTTCCTTGACTCTCTCTGATCTTGTTCGGCTTGTGTTGGTTACTGCCTCCCTGTTCGTGCTTTCTTGAAATTTATCAAGAAGTCCAACACAGATCCATTCCTTGTGATGGTACTTCCTGTGGCCCAGAACCTCCTGACAGGTTGAAGTGATTGCTTTCCTGATCCCATTTCAATTGTTCTCCGTGGCTGTTTCCTCTCCATTGAGTAGATTGAGCAAGGCCTGGAACCTATTGGTGAAGGCAATATTGAATTCGTTGAGTTTTACGGCATTCCGCAGAAGGGCCTTACTAGACCTCTGTGATGTTGTCATTGTAATGTCTTGTTTATTTGTTTTGAAGGATGCTTTAATGATCCTAGGTCCATGAGATTCCCATACTATCGGCGCATGTTGTGCTGGTTTGAACAGCATCAATGCAACCCCTTGTGTATGTGAAGCATTTTCCTCTTCATGATCGGAGTACAACAGCAGTTCCCCCGAAGCTAGTCTCAGTTGTCCTACCTTTGTCCAATGTGTTTCACTGAAGCCAAGCACTTCGAGGTTGTATGTTTTTATTTATGCAGAAAAATGAAATGGTCGTTCGGTCCTCCATACCTTTCGAACATTCCATGTACCTAGAAGAATGGATACTCTGCTTGTCAGAAGAGGAATCGGCTACGTGATTTCCAGGGAACTCGGATTTCCTCATGAGGCGTCATGACTCACAACGCTCATTCTTTATCCGGGTTCGGGGCAGGCAGTACCTTCAGATGGACTGGATGCGGAGTTTATCATCCGTTGGACGATACTAAATATTTGCAGGGTACATAAAGAGTAAGAATCGAGAGTTCAGAAATCCCTTTTTAAATGCAATCTCGTTAAGCGAATATTGGATATTGAAGGGATATGGCGGTACATCTAACGATCAAGGTCACTCCGATCTAATACAGAATACAGTTATTATACACACTGGTCCATATTAATATAATTGACATGCCTTTTTAATTTCGATAACTAAAGATGGATATTAAATTACGTTCGCACATGCTCTACAGATTTATGCTATCATGAAATCCTTACAACGTTAATTTACATTGTTATACGTCATGTTCATCTTTTTTACCGAATTTTGCGCTTTTAAGCTCTGTGAAAGTTTTTAATGCTTCCAAAACGACTGAGTAATCGATTCGAACAGATTATAATAATTGGCTTGATTTGAAGCCACGAATTTTTGTTTTTTCGGCTATTTTGGTAGTATATCCTATGTAGAAGTCGAAATGCTGTTAAATGTTGAGATTGACCTTAAGCTAATTTTACATTCTGAAATCAAGTATTAGTGTTAAGTGTTTGCTGCCAACTCGTGTTATCTCGTAAGTTACTTTTTGTGCCTTCTAGTAATCAATTCAAATACTTTTAAAATTTTTTAATTTGAAATTATCTTAAAAGAAACGTAACTTAAGTTCTGTCAGGATCTATAAATTTTACTTTTCGCCTAAAATTACAAAATGTTGTACATTAGCGAAGACGTATCTGACAGTTCTTTTTCATCAGTATTTTATTTTTCAACCAACAAACATGTTGGTGATGTGGTTCTCGTTTTCCATAGTAGTTACTGATTGTCTTAATTTAACGAAATACTTAAAATGAGTCACATCACTTTATGCTTGATGATAATGGGATGGACATTAACGTAGGGTTTCCCATCCATATACAACAGCCAAGGTTGCCACATTTCAGTACACCGAGAATAATAACAAACATGTTACCTTAGTACCATGCATTTCTGCATTTCTGTTAGCCTGTCTAACTCAATGCACATCAGCCATACTTCCAAGATACCTGTGGACAGATATTCACAACCTACCAGTATCTCCTATTGGCATATGTCATATTTCACAATCTTAGGGCAAAATAAATTAGGTGACTACATAGTATATTAAACTCTTTGTTAGAAGGTAGATACCTCACGTACATCACAGTTGTTTCAGGTGTGTTAAACTCAAGCAAACTTATTGAGTTTGTAACAATATTTTGTCAGTTACCAACCCCCGAAAGCACTTCGTAATTATGAGTATAATAGATTTTCAGCCGTACAATAAATAATCAAGTCACGACTAAAAAATAAAATATTTTTGAGACATTTAAAGATCAGTTAAATGATCATCATAAATACAAGTGAGAATTGATAAGAGGCGCTCACAAAAAATAATAATAGAAGCGTGAATAGAATGAATGTTTGTTAGTGGAGAAGACGTCCCTGGAGATTCTGGTTAACCTTGGAGAACACCTTATCGCGTCATACTTCAGTACAGTTTGGAGTACGATCCCACCCTTGAGAGTTATATTTTCCGCTTATAATCTTGCTGCTGTTCAACCGATCTACTTACTGTAATGTGTTTCTTGCAGTATGCCCTGATTATGTCATCTTAATAGGGATATTTGATCTTGTCAGGATAACACCTATGGTATCATGGTAATGATATTACAGTTATCACAAAACAGGATCATCTCAGATCATTTATCATGTTCTTAATGCTGCTCAACATTTCTTAGGGAGACACGTTTATTGACATTGAATGACATAAAGTCTTTAAGCAGCAAGCCGGAAGCAGTACATAAAAATGTAAATCACTATAGATTATTATTACTTGTCGTTTTAACTTGGTAGAAATGGTAACCAACTTGTTTGTTTTTCATTGGATGTATTTATTTATTTGTAGTTATTTTTAGCTCATTCTCAGTAATCATTTCTCCTATTCCTTACTTATTTATTTAGTCTTTCTGAAGAGCAGTGATTTTATTGATAATTGGGTAGACCGACTCATTTTTAATGCTGAAACGTCCATGAAGAATGTAGCACTCATCAGCATTTTCTTAGTTTATCATGCTATAAATTGTAATGTTTCCGCGAATAACTGTAAGTTTTTAACTCTTTAAACTCTAAATCAAAAACAATTGTAGATGTTTTGCTATCTAGTTTTGATAAATTATGCAAAGAAAAACATGATGGGGGAGGATTTATCACTAATTATGTAGTAGTGGATGATATTACAATTCGTGAACAGTTCGTGTTATCATGGCCTGGAGATTTACATACCACACCTTCCTTTCATAATCTTTCAAGGAATCCAAAAATTGCTTTATGTCCTGGATTAGTTATTCATCCTTCTGGTCGTTTTGTGAAACGATCATTTCCAGAAGGTTTAGTAAGTTTTTATTTTTTTATTTTTTCTGTCATTCAACTACAGTAATATTTACGATGAGATGGAATTCAAGCTAATTAAAAAAACTTAACTCATCAGTTAAAGCGCTTACTTGACTATTCTCTAGTCCACCTAGAATGTGACATGTCTTTTGTTCCGTTTTCTTTCAACAATCTCTCGTACATCGTACTTGTTTTTTTACTGGGAAACTACAAACTAGGGCTTTCGACTCAGTTCAAATGTAAGCTGATCGGTTTACTTTCATTACGTTTAGAGAGGGTTGATTGCTGATAAAATCTAAGTGTGAATAAAAATGAACCTATCGGGTATTTTGCGTCGTTTATGATGTCCATAAAATGTCTGTACTACAAACAAAAAAGTGCGACTTGTTACTCTCATGCATTGTTAATGTGCAACTTCGTATCGTAAAGGCATACAAACTTATTGTTCATTTTTATGCATCTATAAAACGGTTCTCAAATATGGGTAGGTCTACTCTGAAGTGAATGTTAGTATAAGGTATCATTTCAGGAATAGTAGTAAAGTATTTGGTATGAAATGTTATTAAATGAATCAATGGTTTAGCATAGCAATTCTCTAGATCTGACAACAACTCTTTATCGTCTTGCAAGTTCACGTATAACGATACATTTTTAAACGTAACAAGATCTTTTGGATAATGTTCCAGTCAACAGTCGTTTGTAATCTATCCAAACAATTGAAACTGTAAGAGCTCATAATGGTAGAAATTCTCGGAATTGTGGCCATAGGTAGAATTTTCTATGATCAAATCATCTGCATATATTGCTCTCGGATTAGAAGATGAAACTAGAAAGGGAGCTTTGTTAATAAGGTAGAAATACTAGAAGGGAATAAATTGAGCTTATTCTAGACAATATGAAACAGAGCTGAGTTATAAAAATTTAGGCAACTGATACTTTCTAGTTGTCCTCACTGTGGAAGAAGTTATCCTCTTGGAGGATATCGAAAAAATACTGCAATAGTACTGCTTTTTTTCAACCTGAAAGCAAACATTTTAGATTCAACAGATAGTTGCTTGAGATTAATAATATATGGATTTTTTGCGAGTAGTTCTCAATATATTAATTATGTACTTTTATGACACTACTGCTGCAGATGTGCTGGCTTATGTGAGGTGTATTATTTTTAGAGTCATTCTCCAATCTCTCTCGTATTTTAGGAGGGTAACATCACTGGTGATGTTAGTTATCCTTGAGAAAAGAAATTTGCTTCCATCACACCCCAGTATAGTCGGCAGCATGACTTTTGTCTTGGAACGTAGGAATTTTAATTTTGGTATTATCCACTGTTTAATGCACCTACTTGATATGATATCCAGCTCACTTTATATTGGCTCAGTTAGGTTATCGCGCTAGAAACGCCTGATTACTACTTAAAGGTGGAAACTATGATTTTATCATACGGCAGTATATTTCTCTTATTTTCTTCGCTCTATTTTTTGGAGTTTACAATAACTAGTTACCTTTTCTACAGAATACTATTAAACATCAAAAAAGTCACCTGGTTGTATAGATTGTTAATATAGTCTTTTTCAAAGCAACTCCATTGTTAGTTTATTTAATTGAGCTGATCAAATTCATATTGTTTGGGACATTTATTTATTTAAAACACACAAGCAAACACTGAAATATATACTCGCCCCACGATAAAAATGAAGTTGTCAAGCGGTAGGAAAAGAGCGGGGAGTATAAAAAATAAAAAATCGATAGAAATCAATATAAAAGTGAAGTAATCGTAATAACATCAGGAGAAACGGTTCGGCTAAAGAAAATACAATCAAAAAATAGAATTCTTTCAGTTAAAGAATTTGCTTTTACTAAAGTACATTACGGGGTTGTGAAGATTGTTAAGTCACACATTTTTGAAACCATGAATCGATCAATGTTAGACCACCATTAGAAACCTGGAAGCACTGGACGGCCGTTTCGTCCTGGCATGGGACTCCTCAGCAGTGCGCATCCACGACTCCCGCACCCCGCAGGATTCGAACCCAGGACCTTCGGTATCGTGCGCGAACGCCCTAACCGTTAGACCACTGAGCCGGTATCTAACGGTGTTAATGCCTAACTTGATCAAATTCACGGATTTGCGCAACCTCATACACAACCTTCGGTAGTTACTGTCTACACCCGAACAGGTTGAACTTCACTGGTCGCGTGTAAAGAAAATGAAACTAAATTATAGCAGCACGACCACCACTGGCATCTTATTCTAAGCCATATCTGATAATTTCTCAAGCTGCTGGGTGTTGCATCATGTCTAGGACCGGATATTTTACTTTCATAATTCAAGTGTATTCACCAAATCTTGCTTATGAGCCTTGTCATAAAGTAGGTGGTTGTATAATTAAGCCAATTTAACTATATTGACAAATGATATTGCTTGATATTTCTCAATGGATTAAGTTGTTATTAGTATTGGGCATTTGAGTAGAATGCAGAATGTTCTGTTTAAATTACGAAAATATTTTAACTAGATTACCACCAGAAACCTGCAGGCACTGCACAGCCAATTCTGCCTAGTATAAAACTGCTCAGCAGTACACACCCACAACCTCGCACCCGGGAATCAAACCCCAGGACCTTCGGTTGCTCGCGCGGACGATTGATCACTAGACCATTTAGCCGTCACCTCGACCTAGTTTTGATCACTGGTGATTAACTTTAAGATGAAACTGCTAAAGTTCTAGTGAGGAGCCATGACTTTAGGAGGATTCTCGTGGGTTCGACTTTCACTTCTGAAGAGTCCTATACTAGGGTTAACCAGATATCTAGTACTTCCAGATTTTATTTCAATTAATTTCTATCTTCGCATCTTACACAAATATTGATCAAAGTTAAGTGTATGCTTATGTATTCCACTCTCGATCTTTTTAATTAAATAGGCACTCTTTTGGTTATTAAGAGCTCATATTCAATTTACTTGTCCAAAAAATACTCATTTATCTGAATCATATTATCTTCAATTGGAACAATGGATTGAATCATTAGAATGGAATACAAAACATTGGCGACAAGATACTTTGAAAAAAGATCAAGATGGTGATTTCATTGATTCAACTAATAATATTGGTGAAGCAGTAAGTCGATCGATGAGGAAATGTTTTTTTCTTCTTAATTATATGTTAGTCAGTCGCCTTTTTAAAATATGTTGTTTATAAAGTAGTGTTGTTGAATAGGGAAAGTATTTGCAAATGGTAATTTTTGGAATAGAGAGGACTGCACTAAAGTTGGCATCATTAATTATTGTTTTAGTATTCTGTCAGTCGATTGTTACGTCATATAATGCTTGGATCCTTTGATTCACCGAACCCTGCAAGGTGCAGGAGTCGTGGATGCGCGTTGCTGACAAGTCCCATACTAGGACGAAACAGCTGTCCAGTGTTTCCAGGTTTCTAATGGTGGCCTAATAACAATGATTGATACATGATTTCAAAAAAAATGCATATCTCAATGCTTTGTCAACTTAACCAGGGATGGCTTTATATCTAACTGTACTTCTCATACATTATTGTATTCAAATATTCAATCAATGAAAATAATTGTTTTAGTCTTATGATCATATAGTTCGTTTAAATGTTCTGTTTGGCAGTTGAAAAAATATTCTAGCTCATATCTTAATTATTGATTGCTTTCAGCTGAATACAACAGTGTTTGTTAGTTTTGTTTACAGAATTCACATTACCGGATAATAATAATAATATTCATTAACAAATCAATCGATTTAATTTCTTTAATTCATTGACTATTTCTACTTTTTATTTTCTGCCGGTGCTTTAAAAAAGCCTGATGAAATCTTACTGATCAACTGCTCAGGTTCTCATATTGGTCAGTCGAATCATTGGAGTTTATCTGGATATTTACGAAGAATCCGTATTTCATGGAACTTGAAGAATGAAACAGAGATTACAAATCTTGCATCGATTACAAACACATCTTTGTTGAATAGTTCCGCTTCTCCTTCAATTCACTCTTTGAGTGCAGGTGTTAGTGACCATTCGTCGCCGCCATCATTGAAATCATCATCTCCTTTAAACAATCTCAATAATCAACATTTTCTTTCAACGTCAGGCATTAAATTTCTTGTGCGTATCTCTTCACATATGTTATTTGTAGGAAATTTCTCTATGGAACGCCGTATGTTTTCATTTTGCGTTATTTGATAAATATCGTGTTTAAATCTTTTTACTAATGTTTTACGATTGCTATTAACTAGTCTGCAATTAACTAGACTGCATTATAACTGGTGTCCTCGTCAAGCAATGTTTTGTGGTGTAGGAGTAGGTTGAAAGAAAGTTAGTAGTGGCTAAACCAAAGCCTGGCAGAAATTCATGTCACTGACAAGTAGACTGAGTCATATTGGTAAGTGTGAACTACCTAATTGGGGTCCGCGAGACGAAAGTAACCGATGGTTGGAGACCTTGAATAACATGGCTCAAAATCGTTTGCAATGGCGCAGGTGCATGCAATCTTTGTGTTCTCTGAAATTCTAATCTTCTGAATTCCTCATCATTATCTTTCTCTTTTTAAATTTATTTCACTGGATTATACTTTTCGAATAATATCTTCAAACCCTAATCTTTCCGATTACTGCTCATACTTCTACTACCTCTACCATTATAGGATTTGAATTGACAATTGCATCTCTGTGGTAAAATGGTTTGGCAACCTGATATGATATACGTACGTACGAAGTTCTACTTTGTAACTGACTGATTGAAGTAGTCTCTTCAGGATTCGTCGGATTAGTATTCACTTCTGGACTTGAACCTAACACTGTTTACTTCAAATGCTATCGTGTTTGTTTTTCTTCTTGACAATTAGACTTATACCCCTTACTAATGGACAGTAAATTCTTTAGAACGTGAACTGATTGAGTAAAATATCTTGAAGTCTCTCTTTATGATTTGACTTCAATTTGGGCATGAATGAATGAAGAGACAGTTCATAACAATACAAAGTATTTCACCATAAATTTAAGAAAATTATTTATATTATAGAATAGATAGATAATCCAAACTATTTCAAATTGATTCAAATCTTTTACCTATTACATAAGTAAGCGGCTATCTAAGCTCAATAGTTAAGTGCGTAAAGTGATGTCGTTTGATGCAAACGGTACTGGGTTCGAGTCAAGAAGTGAATATCAACTCTGGACTGTGGGAGGTGCATTCAGCTACAGACAAGTCTCTAACAGGGCGAAACGATATGCCTTCTGGATCCCATTGCTAGGTACATTCAATCTATCCTACACTAATAAAGTGATTCCTTTGAGAGGTTTACATACTGTGATGAAACTAGAGTGCAGTAAAAACTCACTAATTTGTGTGTTGTTACGTACAGTCAATGTAGAAAGAAGTAAACTGTTGACGTGTTTCACATCATCATTTTCGTTTTTTCTGTATTACGAATGAGATTTTTAGATTTTTGTGCAAAATTCAAATACTACGTATGTCGAACAGTAGAAGTATCCTTGTTTATTGCTTAAAATGTTTGAAATGATATTGAAATGTCATTTTTCTCAATTTTAGAGTGAAAAATAGTAATGTTGAACTTATTAACGGTTCAGTTCTTTCTCTGGAGATTGTATATAACAGTTGAATCGACACTATACTTAAATCCTATTTCTTAATCTTTAATCCTGAAATAAATCTTAACCGGGTGATATAACATTTTTTATGAACGCACTAATCAGATGATATCGCTGGTACTTATGCGTGAAATTCATTTATCTATTTGGTTATAGTGAGTTTTTATGCAGGTTAGCTGATGTCTGTTCGTAACAAGAACTTAAACCTTAAATCCTTAATCCTCACTTTATATATCCAACTCATCAAAATCCATTTGGATGTTTTAAGGTTTCATGAAGATGTATAGTTCTAAATGCCCTGATACTATCGAGGGTGGGTAGAGTCCGCACTTCTCTAAATGATTTTATATATAGCAAATGTCAGGGAAGTTCTTCACATTGCCTTCTTGTAGCTTGGGATGTTTACTGAATGGAGAGAACGAAAAGCGAATGTCTGGTGCTTAAACCAAGTAGGTGGGTACGGAGGATATTCGGCTAGGGGAAGTTGGAAACCGTGATTTCAAAACGATGTTGCACATGGACTCCATAATCCTGAGGGAGCGAATGGCGTATAAACAAACTTACTGTTAGTCACTAGCTACCATGGGACTGCATCTTCTGACATTGATCCATTGCTTATATAAATTAGACCTGTAGATCAAAGGCTAATATTCCGGGGTCCCCTAAGAAAACTACTTACTTCGATTTAGGCTCCTTTAGATGGTTATCTCATATCAGAAGAATAATTTACAATGATTCACATAATCAAGTATTTTTATCTCTTGAAATTTTTAGAGAAAGCATTATGCGAGTTTTTCTCTGGATTCTGGTGTCTTCAATCTTTAAAAACTTCTAATACAACAACAACAACAACAACTAACAATCACCATCATCAGGACAACGAAAAGAGTCTATCGACATCTTCATCGCCTCCATCGTCCCCATCATCATCACCCTTGTCCAATGTATATAATGTCTTATCAAGTAAACATGCTATTTGTGTTCAAGCGACAATGTTATGTGATACTCTACCAGATTGTGATTTAAGAGTACCTATGAATCAAGTGAATTTATCACAAGATGAAACAAATTGTAATATTATGATTCCATCAAATTATTCTTTGAAAAAATTTTCTAAATTATGTAAGTTCATGTTTTGTTTTTGATTTATACTAGTGTAGAATTATAAATGAACTATTATGTACACCCGTGTTCATTGCAATCTAACTTGACCAAATCATCTAAATGGGTTTGAACATGTAATTTAATATTTAGCTGTTAATTAGTTCATCTCTCAGTATCTGCTACTCTTCATTGCCTTACATTGCTGTCTATAGCCTTTTCAACTTCATTAAGAGTTGGGGTGGGGGAGGGACATACGTCAATTCGCCGTTCGGGTTGACTAGAGATCGTGAATAACTGAATTGTTGCCGAAGGCTAGTTGAATTGTTCGCTACAGTGTTCTGCCCATCAATCCAATCTCTTGAATTGAGAATGAATATTAGTCCCCTCTTTTTCCAGCCGAGTCGGATTTCTAATACGAGTTTCCTTGATAAGTCTGAACACTTGACTATTGTTATCTCGACCGTAGCTTCTACCTTGACGTGGTGGTCGGCCTTGCCTATTATGATGATCCAGTCGAGCTATATTGGTTGAAACATAGGTTCCTGTATGTTCTATCATGCCAGGCAGGTCGATTGGAGAACAATGAGACCAAAAGCAAGCTATTCGATGTCTGAGGACGAAGTCGTACTGCTGACTGTAGAGGGGTGTGACGGCAGTAAGGTGTTTCCCTCGGACAACCAGCATCTGTAACGATGCTGTCTTCTCACAAGGAAGGAAGGGTTAGAAAAGGTGGACCCTAAAAATGTCACACCTCACTTTATCCTTCGAATTTCCATCTCCTGTGGTAAGGCATTTTGAAGAGTGCAGCTAACACTTTAAAAACTTCCTATAAAAAGACCGTGTGTGATCGGTCTCAAGTATTTATCTCTTGAGCTCTGTGGTCATGCTTTCAAGTCTTCAAGACCAACGCTAATCTAACTTTCTCTACCGATTCCTCAAGGAAAACCCTTATACAGTGTTGGCAGCCGGGAAGTGACACCCGCCCTCACACCCCTAACAGCATACGAGATCAGTTTGCTCATAATTTTATCCTTCCCTTCTTAATAACTGTCTCCGCTTCAGGCTGAAGTTAATTGTGTCGGTTTGCACTTATCGTTGGCCAAGGCTAAGGACGCTAAGCTATGAATCGAGTAACATACACATGCTTTGAGGAAATATATTCGGAATACAGATGCACGAGCACTGTTTCGAAGATACCTATTATCGAAAATTAGTAACCTTAAAAATATCCTCAACTCTTATCGAACATGTTTCGCATCCATATAGTAAGACGAAGCGAATCATCTTTTGGTAAGCAAACGAATATCTCGCCTACGCCATAAGATTGCATCATAAACTCGATCGAATTTTCTAACTGATTATTTAAAAAAGTTACGTATAAGCCTGAATGAGAGTTAATTGGCATACATAACAAAACACAGTCGCTAATTGAAGTTAAAAATGAAGTCAATCATACATTATATCAAGATAATCTTTATATTATTTAATGTGTCCGGCTGGTTATGTCTGTTTTTCACTTGTTGACAAATCACAGCCTACTTTCATCTGATACATTCTGTAGTATACATTTCCAAATGCAGTGTTGTCCAGTTATGAAATAACTTGACATCGAAATACTAATAAAACTACAAATGATAAAGAACTTTGACATCGTTAATGAACTTTTTCATGTGAATTATTACCTATAGAGATTAAGTGATGAAAGTGTTGAAGTTGGATAAAACTAAAAATATTTTCTGTTTATCATGATATACTACTGTTGCCAAATAAATACATCCTACTAACACAAAACTTGCTATTCGATCGATACGCTATACGCAGATTGGGACCATGTCGTTATACCAGATAATCGATTTGTTACTGTATGTATAGCTCAGATAATGGGATTTATTCTACACAAACACTAGCAGTCCATACCTACAGTGAATTCAGAGTAACAAGCGATAGTATAGATAAATTCACATATTTTAATAAGTTGAATGTCAGTTTGTATCATTTCACTGGTCAATCACAACTTACTTTCGTTAGACACGCATCATGGAGTTTTCTTTAACCAGCTGTTATATAATGCGAAGATGCTTTGTCGACGTGAATTAGTGAATTTCGTGCACCCATCTACTAGGCCATACTATCTTACATCTACATACATACTATCTTACACCTACCGACATGACTTAGTTCACTTGTCAGTGACTTCATGGATTTGTGACATGTTTTGGTCTGGACACCCCTAGCTCACTTCCTAACCCCAGATTATTTAACCTGACCGTTATTGTAACGTCAGCCTTTGGTTAATTTGCATTTATCCAGCGGGTACCTTGTGTTCTACCAGTATCTGTGCAGCAGCGTGTGAGGTTGTCTGGAAGAGAAAAGAACAAGAGAAAAAAAGTGGTGAGCCGACGACTCGGTAAGCGCATAGAAAATGAACTTACATTTAATAGAGAAATAATCAATAGACAGCAATCAGAAATGAAAGAATCAGAAACTAGAAGTTGTTAGAGTAAGACTTTGAATGTTTTTCGTTATGGTGTCACGAATACTGGATGCTATCTTAACTGTTTGACTGGTTCGTTCATAAATGTTACTTCTACCATAATTATCAATATTATGATTATTCTGTTTTTACGTGTGTAAATATAAATGATAAAGGAGGAGGAGGATTGGGCATGGGGTCAGAGGACCTCATCCCATAGAAAGCTAACTTATTAATAAAAAGAAACGTCAACCATAGAAATGGTCAGCGGCCTGATACTCTATTTCGGGGAGAGTAGCAGGCGTAATTAAGTAAGTAATTAAGTAGGCAGGTAAATATATGGTATTTTAAATGTTTCCAATGTTTATATCGTAAGCATGAATGTTTCATGATTTGTTGTTTTTCTTTTATGTTTCACACCAATCAGATAAACATGATCATTGGATGTCGAAATTACCATGGATAAGTAAGTGTGCACTTATTTTATTGTAAATTTTCTGTTTAAAGTATCTCTTAAAGTGTCATATTCTCACTACTGATATTATTTACCTTCCTTTTTTGTTCCTTGTTCTAGTTAATGATAAACTAGGCTACTACTACTACTACTTATTGATTAAGCAGCATACATTTTTATCTCATAATTTTTATATTACGGATGTGGTTTTGAGGTAGGTTGGAAGAAAGTTAGGGATGGCCAAACCAAAACATGGCACAAGTCCATGAAGCCACTAACAACTGGATTGAGTCATGTTGGTAGATGTAGACTACCTGTTGGGGCTCGCGAGATAATAGTAATCGATGGTTTGAGGGGAAGGGGATAACAAGATACAGTATGGTTGTGCCCTCATATAACCCACCCGAGCATAAGCAACCGCTCCATAACCAATCTCCGAGGCGTCGCTGAACAAGTGTAACTCCACCCTCGAGTCAGGGTCATCGATTCTGTTCTTGATAAGGCAGACATATGACAAGCGAAATAGGCGTGCACACACATGAATAAAAGCGACGAATGATTGACAAGGTCAAATGGCAAGTGGGACATGTTAAGTAATCTCATACAAACCAGACAATAATAAGAACGAATGGTACATATAAATTGTTGCTATACAAATGGCTTGGTTAAATAAATTAATCGAAAGGGCTTAACCAAGTTAGATGTAAGCGAACTGGAATATATGTGGAGGCACTACAATGTAACCTGTCATCCTTCATCAATCTTCGCTTCAAGCTCTGTAACCTATCGCCTTCTACTTCATTATTCGTCCCATTCGTGGTTGGGTTCTGTTTCCATGATATCGGAAATACAAAATCACCGTTGTCGAAATGTGTGCCTCTTTCTACAATTTCAATGGCGACCTTGTCTCCTACAGATACTGACTTGTCACTAGAATAGACATCAGCAAACTCCACATCATACAGCTTACGTATTTGGCCTTCCAATATTTGTACTTTACTGATATGATTAACAACCCTTTTTCCATATTCCAGGTATGATGTAGGTCCGAATATAGTCCATCCCAGTAATGTTTTTACCGCATATGGTGTTTTCCTCCCACCTAGCCGCTGATCTAACACCCAATGTGCTCCCGGTACATCACAACCAATGAGCATTAGAACGTCTTCAGAGTCTAGAATTTCTACTGGCATATCATTCAAGTGCGGCCACTTAATTAGGTTCCTTATTGCCGACATCGTAGGCTTATGCGTTGGTATGCTTAATCATATCATATCTTCGAACCCTAATCTTCTCCATTATGTTTAATACTTCTAATATCACTACCACAATGGGATTGGAACTGACAATTCGATCTCTCTTTGCTAATGTGGTATGGCAACTTGAACTGATGTACGTACGTACGTACAAAGTTCTACTTCTTGGTTGACTGATCGACTGACTGGCTGATAAACATGCAATCTGTATTTAGTTATTATTTCTAAGAAAATGAAAATGAAAACATTCTTGCATTTAGAAAAATTAGCAAAATGTTATTGAAAATATACTGCCCGATGTAATAGTGGAACTGTATTTAGGATGTGTCAGTAGTTCTATTTATAAAATTCGTTACATGAATATGTCACACCTCACCTTATGTCATGGATTTCCGTCTCCGACGATAAGGCCACTTGAGGACCAGAGCTAACAGTTTGGCGATTTCTCATAAACAGCCCGTGCTTTACCGGCCTCAAGCAGTTTTCCTTTGGGCTCTGTGGTCACGCTCCCGGGTGTCTAAGACCAACGCTAATTTACCTTCCTTTTCAGGTTATTCAGTGCTAGGTAAGGATGGCAAGTCAATAGATGAAGGACTGAAACTTCATCATTTGATGTAGTTTGGACATGTGTTGCGTATGCCTATCCACCTACTACCTCTTCGAGCTATATTTTGCGGTGTGTAGCGGTAGGCTGGAAGTAAGCTAGGGGTGGCCAGACCAAAACATGGCACAAATCTATGAAGCCACTGACAAGTGATCTGAGTCATGTGGGTAGGTGTCGACTATCTGGTTGGGGTCCGTGAGATGTTAGTAATCGATGGTTTGAGACTTTGAATGACATGGCTCAAAACCTTTTGCAACGGCACAAGTGCATCCATTCTTTGTGTTCTCTCAAATTCTAAACTTTTTAACCCCTCATTACTTTATCTTTTTCTTTTTAAGTTTATTCTACTAGATTCTACTTCTTGAATAATATCGTCCAATCCCCTAACATCTCATTTATATTCACGACTAACCCTTCTTTCGTCCCCTTGTCATATCGCGCCGCTGTTGTTATTGTTCCATCAAATCAAATTCAAAACCAACACATGACTGAGTGGCTTACGTTTCATTTAGTCTCTGAATATGACAGTTCAGAATAATTATCGATCGACTTAACGAATGTACTCGACTGATTATCAAAATCAAAAGTTGTTCTGTCATACTAGTTTCAGTGAATGGTTACTTTGGTTGTCATAAGTGATATTGGCCTTGTGACTTCTGAATAAAATTCAGCCTTCATCTCAAGGACTTCCCAACCCCCAGTGGACGAGTTTAAATTGTTTGAATAGTTTCTTTTATGGCTAGCGATTATTTTTCTTAGCAAGTTGCATTTCCACAAGATTTGGCGGTCGCTAACCATTCCCCACCCTTACACACCCAACACTTCTCTTTTATCCGCTGGTCTTGAGATAGGCAATAACCCTAGAAAAGCTCCAGCCAGAGTTATTCTTACATGAATGATTAGACTTTTAGAATTATTTTGAAAAAAAGTAAAAACTTTGATTATTCTAACTATTTTCAGGCAGAGTTTTGGAGGTTTGTGTTTTTACACAATTGAAATCATCAATCAATCATTGTTAGTCCACGGATTTTGCGCGACCACGTTTATAATAGTGGTCTAACAATGACTGATTGATGATTTCAAATGTGTAAAAACACAAACCTTCAAAACTCTACCAGAAAATATCGTAACAGTGCTCACTAGTGACTAGCTTCGTGAGGAAATTCTCGGAGTTCTAGTTGAGAAGACGTGACCAATCGAGTTCAACCCTGTCGGGTGTAGGCAGTAACTACCAAAGACAAATAGGTGAGGTCGCGCAAAATCCGTAGATCAATCAGAGTTAAACATTAACACCGTTGGATGCTGGTCCACTGGTCCGATGTTTAGGCGTTCGTGCACAATACCGAAGGTCCCGGGTTCGGATCCTGCGGGGAGCAGGAGTCGTGGATGCGCACTGCTGATGAGTCCGATAACAGGACGAAACGGCTGTCCAGTGCTTCCAGGTTTCTAATGATGGTCTAACAAAGATCGATTAATGATTTCAAATATTCTAACTATTGCAATCGCTTTTCTTACATGATTACATTTTTTAAAAATAAAAAATATCTATTTTGTTCGAAAAATTAGTAAAACATATACGGGTATAAAATAGTAAAGCCCGTATATACAAAGAGTAAAATCAATTGACTGTCAATCATCCTGGAATTCTTATTGAACTCTATGCTCAATGGTGTTTTGAAAAAGAACAAAAATTTATTTATTTATTCACCAGAGAAAATGATTGTATGAAAAATGTATGGCTACTTTAAAACATGAAGAGTTTAAACTAAAAATAAAGATTCATCTTTTAATATTAAATGGTTAGCAACAGTCGACTATAGATTCTGGATTCATCAATTGTCAGCTTGTTAACTCTTTGACATGGGATCATTGAGTATGCTAATCGAGTCACTGTTGATCATCTGTTTTAGGACTGATAGTATTTTCACCGATTATGTCATGGAGGTTTATATTCTTAAGTAGAGCTATAATTTTCTCTAAAGATTTTATCTATATCTTTTTGAAAAACAGCAACTTGTATGATACCTAGGTTCAACTCTTTTTACCAACTACTTCCAACTACCTGATACCTCAATATGATGCACTCAATCTTCGGTTATTTGGACTAGCTACTGTAATCAGTCAGTCAGTCAGTCACTTACAATGTAGAACTTTGTACATACTTATGTACATCAATTCAAGTCGCCAAAACCACATTAACACAGAGACGCAATTGTTAGTCCAAATCCCAGTGGTAGAGATGGCAGAAGTATTACTGGTAATGGAGAGTATTAGGGATCGAACATATTATTCAAGAAGTACAATTCAGCGAGATGAAGTTAACAAGAGAAAGATCAAAGTGATGAGGAATTCAGAAGTTTATAATTTGAGAGAATACAAAGAGTGGATGCACGTGCACTATTGCAAACGATTTTGAGCCATGTCATTCAAAGTCTCTAACAATTGGTGACTTTCATCTCGCGGACCTCAATCAGGTAGCCTGCATCTACCAACATGAATAATTCCACTTGTCGTCAGTGACTTCATGGACTTGTGCCATGTTTCGGTTTGGCCGCCCCTAGCTTTCTTCCAACCCACTCCTATACCACAAAACATAGCTCGACGACGTAGTCGGTGGATGGGCATACGTAACACATGTAATGCTACTTGATCGATAGGATTCCTCGTCAGTAGTAAGAATTAAATGAATATGAAATTTTTTCGGATTTTGAATCATCAACAGCTCTTAGTTAAACTAGCATTGAGAACTTGAATGCACTACTGAACGACCTTTTCGTTTTACTATTGAACACCTTATTGAAAGTGCGCATCCACGACTCTGCGATCTCAGGGATTGAACACCAAAACTTCAGATTTTTTTGAATACTTTTCATATTCAGCTACTCTAAGTTTCTGCGGTAGAATTCGTTTATTTCTCCAGGTCATCATGTGAAATTAAAAATTTTTTCTATGATTGTTACTAAGAAATCGATTTGAGTTGTTCTGATGGAATTGACAGTTGAATTTTCAATTTTCCGCTGTAGAGTTATGGGTTTTTTTCGCCAGGAAACTGTCGTTTTTGTATAATGATTGTGTACGTAGATACAACAAGATTTCTTCCATTCTATTTATTGTCCAATCTTATCTCTTGTATTTAATCTCCCAAATTAGTAAGCCTAATTTCATTTTCAGTCACTCAGTAACAACGTAGAACTTCGTACGTACGTTCATGCGTACACCAGTTCAAGTTACTTATACTACATTTCACCTGGGCTTATGACATTCCAAATTTCTTTTCCCATCTAATTTTCCATTATACTCATTAAACGAGTATACAAATGTTGGGGGAAGTTAGATCCTCAGAACTCATTTGATAAAGATCTAAATTTTGGATTTTATACATGGACTGATCATTTTTGACCTTGAGATCATATTTCGCTCCAGGAAAATCCTTGGCTATGATTGGTTACTGTGTATTTAGTGTACTATTTTTGTGACCCTCTCAAGGACATCTCTATGCTGTATAAATAAACTCGATTTGTGTGCTTGATTGCATTGTTCATGCTGGGTGTTTTGTAGAATACACTTTCTATGCTATATCAAGACTTTTCTCTTCAGTTAGTTGGGGTGATAGATCAGAGTAGCCTACCAGGACACTGGTTGATTGTCTTGTTCTCGTTTATCGACTAAGGTGAACTCGTGATATATATATATATATATATTTTTTCATATACACTAATCTAATTTTTTCACTTATTTGTCTAATGACCTCAATTATTTATTATGAAGTAGTATGGAACAATAATTAAAGTCTGAGAGGCTGAATACACATATCATGTGTGTATGAATAAACTAAAAATAAAATTCATAACTATTCTGTTCTTTACTAAAATTGAAATAATTAAATATTCAATATCATAAAAAGGCAAATTCATCCATATATGAATGATAATAATAATAATAATAATAATAATAATAATAATAATAATAATAATAATAATAGTAATATGATATAGATGAGAGATGCTTTATAGATCTTATACACATTGACACATTGAATAGACTGTGAAATAATAATGATTTGGCTTTTTTTTTATTCATTTATTTATATTATTATTTCGAATGATAATAGTTTGAAATATTCTTTATTGGTTTTCACATTAAAAATCATGCATGAATCATTGTTAGACCACCACTAGAAACCCGTTTCGTCCTGATATGGGGGACTAGTCAGCAGTGTGTATCCACAACGCCTGCAACTTGCAGGATTCAAATTTAGGACCTTCAGTCTTGCGCGCAAACGTTTAGACTACTGAGTCGGCATCCAACGGCGTTAATGTCCAACTTTGATCGATCTAAGGATTTTGTGCAACCTCACCCATTTGTCTTCGGTAGTTACTGCCTAAACCCAACAGGGTTGAACTCCACTGGTCACGACTTCACACTAGAACTTTGAAGATTTCCTCACGAAACTAGTCACTAGTGAGCACATTTTTGATTTTTTTTTTCATCACGGTATTATGGAGATCGTTGTTTTACATTGAAAACATGAATGAATCATTGTCAGACCATCCTAGGAAACCTAGAAGCACTGGACGGCTGTTTAGTCCTGGTAAGGTACTCATCAGCAGTGAGCGTGCAGGCTAATAATAATAATAATAATAATAATACTAATAATAATAATAATAATAATAATAATAATATAGAAACGACATAATCATATCTACATCTACTTGTTTGTTACTTTTGCATTGAAACTTTTCACTTTTTCAATCTTTTTTGTTTTGCAGTATGTGTAGGTGATTGATTTTGTAGTTTTTGCTAGATTTTCACATACATTCTGTGTTGGATAGTTTCGACTAAACTAGGGTTTTTATTTCAACTAGAATCTTACAATGTAATTTGTATGATGTCGTTTTGTTACTTCCTTACTAAATTGAGATTAATTTTTTAATTACTCTATTGACATTGAATACTGTTTTCCTGTTCACAGTTTGACTCTCTTCACACTCACTCACTCATTCACACACATGCACATGCACACAGTACTAATCTTATTTGTGTAATGTATCCACCAATCATAATTTTGGCAACTGTTTTTGTTGTGCTTTGATGACATGAAGTTAGTTACATGTTCCTCAGATTATAAACAATATCAATAGATTGTCTTGTTTTGTCATCATTAATGTATATTTATCATCTCAATTGAATAACACTTATGGATTAGTAGTGTTTAAATAAAAAACACATTTGATTTTTTTTATTCAACTAGTTGTTTGTTCAAATCTCTGTTTTTGAATTTCGACAATTGAGTGTAGTGTAGAGTAGTATGACTAGCCTGAGACATGTAGAAGGCATATGAAAATGAAATGCCCTACAATTATATACGGGGTCACCTAATTCAGTCAGTCAGTTACAACGTGAAACTTTGTACATAAGTACATTAGTTCATGTTGCCATACTACATTAACACAGAGACGTAATTGTCAGTTCAAATCCCATAGTAGTAGAGACGATAGAAGTATTGCCGGTAATGCAGAAGATTAGGATTCGAAGATATTATTCAAGAGGTATAATTCATTGGAATACATTTGAAAAGAGAAAGATAGAGATTATGAGGAATTCAGAAGGTTAGAATTGAAAAGCACACAAACAGTGGATGCACCTCGCCATCACAAACGATTTTGAACCATGTCGTTCAAAGTCTCTAACCATCGATTACTATCATCTGGAGGACCTAAACCAGGTAGTCTACACCTACTGATATAACTCAGTCCACTTGTCGTCACTGTCTTCATGGATTTGTGGCACGTTTTAGTTTGGCCGCCCCTAGCTTTCTTCCAACCTACTGCTACACCACAATACATCGCTTGTCATGGCAGTCGGTGGTTTGGCATACGTAACACATGTCCCAACCACCTCAACCGATGAAGTTTCAATACTTCATCTATTGATTTGTTATCCCTACTTAGTACTCGTTTCCCATGATACACGAGCAATGCTTCGAAGACACCTATAATCGAAAACCAGTAACCTACGAATATCTACTCTAATTGGCTATGTTTCGCATCCATAAAGTAGGACGGAACGAACTACTGCGCAGTACACTCGTCCTTTGGTTAGCAAGCGGATATTTCACGTACGCTATAAGTTACGCAGGTTGGCAAAAGCCAATCGAGCTTTCTGTATTCGTGCTGAGATTTTGTCACACACCAGGCTATCAGCACTGATGAGACTCCTCAGATAAGTGAAACGGTCAACACACTAAGCTACTTTACTACTTATCTCTAGTTCAAGTACCGATACAAGTCAATCCTGAAACAATATTTTACATTTCCACGGGGAAAACCGCATCCTGAACATGCTTGCATTATTGCTTATGGCCACCTAGTTAAGTAGTAGTATGTAGTTAGTATGAAGAACAATTGTCTCTGATAATTTGTTAGTTTTTTTTCTTGATTGAATTGACTGAATTTATTTTTCATTTCGTTCTTTCCATTTCTTTTTTTTTGTATGTGTTCTATTCCAACAAAAACTAGTTCTTGCACCAGTCCCAGCTATATTAATCTGTGCTCTAATACGTATTTGTTCACAAAAACGTCAACTAGACTTCATGGAAGATAATCATACTAATAATAATAATCATCTTAACGATTGTTCAACAATAATTTCTAGTTTTACAACTACCTCAAATGATTGTAATAAATGTTTACAAATGCCTAATAATTCATTTTTCATTGAACACAACAAATCATCATCACACAATGATCGTGGAACATTGAATCAATTCAATAAATTATCTAGTGTCATTGAAGTGGATGATGAGATTGACGCCAGTACAGATCAGCCAGTGAATACAATGAAAATGAAACCATTGAATAGTAATCATAATAATAATAATAATGCTCAAATAAAATCAATAACTGATTGTGATCATTTGCTAGGCCATTGTTATTCACTGCCGGAAATCCCTATGAAGCACAGTGATGATGGATTCACCAATGACGTACTATGTTGTAATGATGATAACAATGTTATTATTATTACCAATCGAGATTTTCATCCGATCGATACTTGTCCAAGTCGTGAAGCAAGTTCTAACGACAATGTTGTTGTTGATGATGATGATGACAGTTTGAGCGCTAGCAAAACTCCCATCGCATATTATCGATCGATAAAACCATGTAATCAAAGCAAAAGTTGTGACAGTTTACATGAAATGAATCGAAATAATGTACGATTAACTGATTTATTACATTCACCTAGTTCTTCCGCTTTATTGTCAATAACATGTAATCATGAAAACAATGAATATCATGTAGGTTTTGTTGGTTTTCTATTGATTGTAACTTGAAATGTTGTTGTTGTTGTTGTTGTTGAGGATTTTTTAAATCAATGCCAAATTAGTTCGGCTGATATTTTAAAATAGATGAATTGCAGTACATTTTTTCCTGTTTAAGATTAGTCTGATAAATGTACTTGCATTTCCAATCACAATAAGTCTCATTGTCAGACAAGGTTGCCTATTCTCACTCTTTCTCTTTATCATGGTGGTCAACTGGATTGTGAAGACATCAATATCTTGAGGCAAGCACAGGATACAATGTGGACAGCTAGGATGCAGCTGGATGATTTGGACTTTAAAAATGATCTGGCTCTTCTATCGCACACGCAACAACAAATACAAGAGAAAACGACCAGTGTAGCATCAGCCTTTGCAGCACTAGGCTGCAGCATACACAACGGGAAACCAAGATTCTCCGATACCACAACATGCGCCAACCAAATCACACTTCAAGGAGAAGTTTTGCAAGATGTACAAATCTTTACATATATTGGTAGCATCATTGATGAACAAGGCGGATCACACGCAGATATGAAGGCGTAGATTTAAAAAGCAAGGGCAAGATTTCTACAATTGGAGGAGCATATATATGGGACTCAAAACAACTATCGACAAACACCAAAGTTAGAATTTTCGATACAAATATAAAAACAGTCCTACCGTATGAAGCGGAACATCGGAGAACCATGTAAATCATCATCCAGAAGAGACAAGTGTTTGTTAACAGTCTTTTATGGAAGATACTGTGGATCTGCTGGTCAGACACCAGTAGTAACGGGTTGTGACAGAGAATAAACCAGCTCCCAGCTTGGGAAGATATTAGGAAAAAGCATGGAGATGGATAGGACACATATCGAGAAAAGAACCCAACTGCATCGCGGGACATGCCCCCACTTGGAATCCTCAAGGCCAAAGAAGGATAGGAAGACCAAATAACACATTGTGCCGAGAATCGAAAGCAGACATGCAAAGAATGAACAGCAATTGGATAGGACTGAAAAGAAAGGCTCAGGACAGAGTAGGTTGGAGTATGCTGGTCAGCGGCCTATACTCCATTGGGGGGGGGGGCAACAGGCTTAAGCAATTAAATAAGTATCCAGTAACTTATCACTTCTAACGCACATGTTATTTATTGGGTTCAGAAAAATGAAAACTTATCCCCATGTTCTGTTCCAGTAAATATTTATCAAAGTTCATTTTTGTATTTCAATAATGAGATAATTCAAAACCCTACTAATAATAAAAACCAGGAGATTCACTAGTTGACTTAGAAATATGCAGACTATATTATAAGTTCTGTTTGATGAAGACTTGGAAAACATACGCAGTCGTCTGATCACCTTAGGCAATTATAAAACCATGTTCAGGATGTGATTCCCTTGTGATTTTAACTATGGAAATAATATTAACTTCTAGAAATTCCCTTCATTAACTCCATTTCATCTCAGTTTTTATCTCCTGATCATTGATTGAATAAAATATTTAATATTTATGTTACAGTTATAGAATATGGAGTGATAACTTTAAAAATTAACTATAATACAACAAATCCATTTATGTTTTTTGATTATATATCGACTTCTTAACAAACATTGTATTATGTCGGATGGTTGTTCGACTATAATACTGATACAAAAGCTTCTGATATGCGATTTTAAACTAAGTACTTCAATGCAAAAACTTTGAGTTTTATTGAAATTATGAATCAGTCAGTGTTAGATCACCATTAGAAACTGAGAGCACTGGACGGCGTTTCTTTTCGTCTTGGTATGGGACTAGTCAGCGTTGCGCATCCAATACTTTGCTCGTAGGAATCGAACCTAGAACCTTCAGTCTTGCGTGCGAACGCCTAATGTTAACCTCACATCAAAACAGTTGGATGTCAGATCAGTGGTCTGGATATTAAGTGTTCGCGCGCAAGAACGAAGGCCTTGGGTTCTATTCCTGCAAGGTGCAGGAGTCGTGGATGTGCTTTGCTTATGAGTCCCATACCAGGACGAAACGGCCGTCTAGTGCTTGAAGGTATCTAATGGTGTTTTAAGTTTGATTGATTCACGATTGTCTCTAAAATCCTACTGAGAATATATATAAATATATATATATATAAATATATATACATAAATATCCTCATTTATAAACTCTCTTGAAATTGAAAGTGACACTTTCAACCGATCGAATATGTATCAGTATTCTTGCAAAATGTTACAGAATCTTACCGGATTATGTGTGATTACTTTTTAACGCACATCCAATTCATTCAATATATTTTAAACGAGTTATTCTGATATCAGCCTCTAGTTAAATTGACATCGTTTTTACTCTTCAATCAACTACTCCTTATGTTGACTATCCTACTGGGTGTTTCGTTGTGTATGGGCTATTTGGTATAGACAGTTTATATTGTGATTTCTATTTTCTCTATTGGATTCAACTTGCCTGTTACCGAATGATGTCATCATCATTATTTCGTTTTGTTTTTTAATCTTTTCTATATCCTCATTGTTTGTTTTCTTTTAATGAAAAGATTTTGTCTAATTCCTTCAGTGATAATCATAATAGTCAATCGTTATTGAATTTGCCTCAAACAATGATATCCAATGTTTCGTATTTCTCAACTATAAACTATGATCATAATGATAATAATAATAATAATAATGATATTCAATATCACAATCAAATACACAATGTTTATGATTCATCTAATCGTACTGGAATCTATCATGATTCTTCCTCGTCATCATCATCATCATCATCGTCAGTTTTGAATTTCCCGCCAAATTCATCAGTATTTAAAACAAATCGGAAAATATTATTATTATCAAAATGTATGCATTCTGTGCAACAATTATTAATGAATAATTCTTCGAACGATCATTCTGTACATAATAGTCAAACTAAATTGATTGATGATTGAATCTAAGTAGTGTAAAATATCAGAATAATGGTGAGGGTGTTGGTGATGATGGTGTAAGTGTCCATGTTAGAAATTTTACGTATTTAAATGGTCTGTTGTTCGTATATTTTTATTTATTTATTACTGCTAATAGTATACTACCGCGTCATTGTTGTCACTAGTAGACGAGATAGCTGTCCGCTAACCAAAAGGACGAGTCTTCTGTGTAGCATTTCGCTGCGTCCTACTTTATGGCTGTGAAACGTGTCTGGTAAGATTTGAGGATATTCGTAGGTTATGAGTATTCGAGTATAGATATCTTTGGAGCATTGTACGTGTATCCTGGGACATCCGAGTAAGCAATGCTGTCGTTAGGAAAAGAGTACTAGATAGGGATATCAAATCAATAGATGAAGTATTGAAACTTCACCAGTTGAGATAGTTGGACATTTTTTATGTATGCCTAATCACCGACTGCCTCGTCTAGCCATGTTTTGTGGTGTAAGAGTAGGTTGGAAGAAGGCTAGGGGCACCCGGACCAAAATGGCACAAATACATGAAGTCACTGACGACAATTGGACTGAATCATGTTAATAGGTGTAGACTACCTGGTTGGTGTCCGCGAGACGTAAGTCACCAATGGTTGGAGACCTTGAATGACATGGCTCAAAATCGTTTGCAATGTCGAAACTGTATCCACTCTTTTTTGATTACCACTAATACTTCTACTATCTCCCCTACAATGGAATTCGAATTGCCAATTCGATCTCTGTGCCAATGTAGTACGGCAACATGAACTGATGTATGTATGTTCCAAGTTCTGCGTTGTAGCTGACTGTGCTCACTAGTTGGAATGATTCGATATTGTATGCATTATGTTGAGATGTTAATTGGCTAGAAGTAGTCGGTAAAAAAATGCTGAACTAATGTTTCGTAGTTTTTTTTACTAATCAGTAAGGCGTTCTAGTAATATTTAGGGAATTAGTACTATTTGGTGGATTCGATCACGTGTCATCTTGATTCACATTCAATGTTTACATGCATTTTGTTTTGTTGATGTGGTTTTTTCGAAGAAACAAGATTCTGAAAAGAAGACACAGTAGTTCGAATTATCCATAGACCATTGTTTTATTAAATGAAAATCCCATCTTAATGAAATCCGGTTAACATCTATGATTTATCGACATTATCCGAGGTGGTAAAACTTTGTCGACTAATATGGTTTAGGCATTAATCATATTTGACCGCCTACCGGGATACGCGGTGATGGCTGATGTAGAAGTATGTTCGGGGAATGCTAGGAGCGACCAAATCACGACATGGCATCAGTTCATTAGGACACTGACTGATAGACTGAGCCAGTGTAGGTTAGTACAGACTACGTGGTTGAGATTGATGTGATCATCGTAACTAATAGTTAGATACTTTGAGTAACAGGCCACAAAACTGTTCATAATGGCGCAGGATTCAGGCTCTCAAGTCAGGTGTGAGTACACCTACGGCTTTGATTCACTCGAAAGTTTCACTCTGCCTTTCATTGTGTATGAATAATTGCCCAGCGTATGTAATTATGCTTTCAATTATCGGTCGGATTTTGTGTATTTTACGATTTATCGTACTTGGTCGTAGTATCTGGTTAGTGTTCACATGCGTAAAGTACACATCACTGGGTTTCAGCTCAATAGTTTAAGTGTTTTCACGGCAGACCGCGTTTTGCGTTTGATCTCCGGCATACACTGCTGAAGAGTCCCAATACTATGAAAAAGCTACTGTCCAGTACCTAAGGGTTCATTATAGTTATCTAGCAAGATACTGTTCTAGTTGTCAGTAACAATAATAATAATAATAATAACAATAATCAGTTTGTATTTACACTTTCATTCGCAGGTTGACTAATTTGTCGTGGACAACATTCAACATCTCTACCTTCTATGCTAACAAAATCACTCTTTAAAACCAAATGTATTATTTAAACTTTCAGTCAATCATAACTTATCTGTGCATTTTTATCTCTGCTCATGCCTCTGTCGCTGATGCTGTTTTTAATACAATTTCATTATTTATCAACAACAACAACAACAACCAGAACTCATGAAACTACAAATGAACATCAGTCATCTCATCTCGGTTTTCAAACTACTTTACTCAACGAATCTTTATTTATTTGTTATTATTATAAGATAGAGTTGTAAAATTTTCAATCAATTTATTGTGCTATACACCGACTCCACAGGCTAATAACGATCAATACAGGAGGATAGATATAGACATTATGAAACAACTGCATTTACTTATTGCATTTATTTATTTATTCACTCACTTAAACTTACTGATTGCTAGCATATTCTATGCATTTATTCAAATCAAAATGCATTTACAAATGTGAGGATTTCTCAATACTAATTATTATTATTATTATTACTACTACTACTACTGCTTCTACTATTACTACTACTACTCCGACTAATACTACCACTTACACTAACTACCACTGTTACTAAACACTACTTCTACAACTCACACCACTAATACTATTCATACTACTACCACTCCGATTAATATTACCACCCACAGTACTACTACTTCCTATTGTGGTTATTTATTTATTTTTTCTATCATCATCATCAACAACAATAACAACAATTAAAATCACATTGTTCACATTCATTTTCAATTGATTTTAACCATGTTATGTATGTATGTATGTGAATAAACATCATTAATTATTTGAATGATGGATGTGTAATTTAATCGTTATTCTTTACTATTTACTCGGTTGTTCTTGGTGTATGTTTTTTTGTAAGAAAAAAATGTATAATATATATTCTATTATTTGTATTAGTTAAGAAATGTTTATTTTTGCTTTTATTCAAACACACAAATCCACCAAAGTGTGTGTGTGTGCGTATGTGTGTGAAGAGAGTAGTATCCTTATCATTCCAGTCTGTCTGTCTATCTATCTGTATATATGAGGTTTATTTTTAGAAGAAAAAGGAAGTAAACAGTTGTACGTCTTGTGTGTGTTTTACATTATTGCTCAACTAAATTCTAATCGTTTTTCACTTTGGTCAATAACAACAAGTTAATCAGTTACAATGTAGTTATTTCTACGTACGTAAGTACGTACATGAGTTCACGTTGACAGACTATATTAGCATAGGGACGCAATTGTCAATTCAGATATCTCATATTAGTAGAGATAGTAAGAGTATCAGCAGTAATCGGAGAGATTAAGGTTCCAAGATATTATTCAAGAACCCAGATGATTAGGATTTGATAGAAGCCAAAGAATGAATGCACCTGCATCATTTCAAACGATTTTGAGCCATGTCATTCAAGGTCTCTAATCTTCGATTATTATCATTTCGCGGACTTCTACACCTACCAGCAAAACTCAATCTATTTGTCAGTCACTTCATGCACTTGTGCCGTGTTTGGCCGCCCTTAAGTTTCTTCCAGTCTACTCCTACACAACAAAACATAGCTCGTCGAGGCAGTCAGTGTTTGGACATTTGTAACATATGTCCCAACCATCTCAAGGGACGAAGTTTCAATACTTCATCAATTGATCTGCCTTTTATTAACCTCAGCAGTGCTTATTCGATAGTCCCAGGATAAACGAGCACTGCTTCTAAAACACCTATGATAGAATACTAGTAACCTACGAATATCCTCTACTCTTACTGTCCATGTTTCACAGCCATATAGTAGTACAGAGCAAACTGCTGCGCATTAAACCCGTCCCTCGGTCAGTAGACGGATATATCGCGTACACCATAAATGACGTAAGTTGGCAAAAGCCAGTCGAGCTTTTTGTATCCGTGCTGAGATTTCGTCAGTCACTGACATGGTTCTAAATCGTTTGCAATGGTGCAGGTGAATCCACTCTTTCTGTTCTATGAAATTCTAATCTTCTGAATTCGTCATCACTTCTACTCTTCTCTTTCTAAATTCATCTTGCGTAATACCTTTGAACCCTAATCTTCTCCATAACCGCTAATACATCTAATATCTCTACCACTATGAGGCCACTATTGAACTGACAACTGAGTCTCTGTGCTAATGTGGTATGGCAGCCTGATCTTAAGTATGTACGTACGAATCCCTTCGAATGTCATGAGGCCGATAATGACCTTTCTGACACAATCAGAACCCCGTTCCACAGTGTAGGCAGCCGCAAATTAACATCCGCCCTCATACCCCTGAAAGCACACAAATGTTCCTTGTTATTGACATTATTATTATTATTACAACTCAATGGTTGTGTGTTTGTAAAGAATAAAATCAGGTAAAATGATTAACACATACACACACACACAGATACACTGAATGAAATGAAAGTAAATTTTTTCAAAGAAAACACAAATTGCACTGCAAAGAGTTGTTAGCAGAACATAAAATAAATTTTTTTTAAAAGAAAAAAACAAAACAATTCTCAATAATAATATTATCATGAGAAATAAAGTATTATAAAGCTGGTTTGGTTGGTTGATTGGTTGTCAATGCTGGACAAATGACAACCGAGTCAAAGAGAGGCAGATTGAGAAAAACAATGTGACAAATATAGTGAGAAATGATGAATTTTTTTTTGAAAAAAACAAAACAAAATACATTACAATGGATGTGTTTTGATGTCATGGTCAATTCAGTGACAACCAAAAACCTACTACTATTGCGTGCTATATATACTCTACTAGCCAGAAATAATAATTATGACCAGTGAGTGAGTAGTATGTGTCAGGTTTACATGGTACAACAATATTATCACAGATGGAATATATATATATACATACACACACACGCACGTACACATACATACAAATTACTGGGTTTGTCATAATAATAATAATAATAATGAATCAGATCAATATTTAAAAATCCTACGGGTTTTCGTTTGTTCTCGATTCAAGATAGGGAAGAGATCAAGTGAAGTGAACACATTGCGCGAAAACTAAAATTGGACCCATGAAATAAAATGAACGATGCAAAAAGACAACGGGATCGATCGCATTGTGCAATCACTACACATACATACACACACACACATAGGTGGGTGGCAGTAGAGCAGGAGTTCAGCGTTGTTTGTGACGACCAAAAAGAAAAAATAATCATAATAATAATAATCATAATTCGTGACACAAAATATGCAAAAGAGGAAACATGAGAAAAAAACAAACAAACAGCAATCATGATAATACAATGGTAATTGTGGATTATGAGACTAAACAATAGGTATGCATATATAATATAAAGAGATCAATAAGTGGTACGAATGTTGTTGTATAAACAGATGAAATAAAAACAATACATAAATTACTACTAACTATAATAAGACAGAAGAAAGACTATGTGACCAAATTGAAATTACACGATCAGATTGATGAAACGCATAATATACACGATGTGTTGTTCAGTGATTAGGGGGGAGGGTTTCTTTTTTTCATTTTGAGGTAAGGCAAAATACACTACACGTTGTGATAGTTGTCTGACAAAAAAAAACGGCATGCTAGACATAGATAGTCGATAGATAGATAGATAGATAGAGCATTGCCATATATATATGTATATACATTCTTGCACATAAATCAGTACTAATAATACATGATGGGTTGTTATTGTTGTTGTTGTATGGATAGAATATGACATGAAAGTAATTCAGAGTAGAAATAGTAGCAGTAGTATCCTTGGATAAAAATTAAAAAAATCAATTGCAATTAACGTTAAAGCATAAACTATGGATATGTAGGCGTAGTTATATACAAATATATAACTTACTGAAAATAATAAATAGAAAATGTGGATTTGATGTTTCTTTCATAAGGACTTGATGAACACGGAACTGTCCTCTATTTTAATGCCTGTGAAACATGGTCAGTCAGAGTACAGTTGAGATGGCTGGGACATGTGTTGCGTATGCCTAACCACCGACTGCTTCGATGAGCGATGTTTTATGGTTTAGAACGGTAGGTTTGAAGAAGAAAGCTAAGAGGAGCTAAATCAAAACATGGCACAAACCCACGAAGCCTTTTATAAATGAATTGAGCCGTTAGTAGAGGTAGACTACTTGGTTAAGGTCGCGAGACAATCGCAAACGATGGCTCAACATCGTTTATAGTGGCTCTGGTGCATCCACTCTTTGAGTTCTCTGAAATTCTAATCTTAGGAATTTCTTATCACCCTCATCTTTCTCTTCATTAAATTTGTTTCACTAAATTATACTTCTTGCATAAATATCTTTGAACCCTAATCTGTTTGATTACTGCTGATACTTTTACTATCTCTACGACTATGACACTTGAATTGACAATTTCATCTGTTTGTGCTAATATGGTCTGTTAACTTGAACTGATGTACGTACGTATGAGTGAGTTTCCACGTTGTAACTGACTGACTGACTTTCTGCTATTATGAAGTAAAGCTAACATAATTTCACAAATTATATAATGTTACTGTGCTCTAGGCAAAGAAAATTCACTTTCACACCAGAAGGAGCTGACAGAATTTAAAGTAATTGTGTTGTCAATTATTACCAAATGGCATTTGACAGATGCTTCTTTTTTTAAATAAAAAAAAGGGAAACTATGGCCGAAATACACCTAAATATATGTATACAACAAATAAGAGTGAAATAATTGAACAGTTATTATACACGAATATAAATCAATGAATTCATCCAGCTACTTGAGTATGACCTACACTCCTAAGTATAAAGGTCAATGATACTACTACTGACCAGTTGAAGTAAATCGAGGTCATTGGAGTTGGACTCTATCTAACAATCTCATGAAAGAAATGGCTGAAACTAGAATTACTTTAGGCAACGGGATTAAAGTCTATTACAGATTTTTAATGGTGGTCTACGCACTGATTAGCAGTTGATTTCACTATGAGAAAAAGTATGGCTTTTTTTTCTTTTTCTTGTTTCGTTTTGTCATAGACATGCTCCTAGATATGACATTTATCATCGTCTAACTTTTCAGGAGTGGACCTTCTACCAGGAGACACGCTTGTTGACTCAAGGTATGCTGATGACAAAGTCGTATTGGGTGAAGACGCTGACAAAATGCTGAGTCTTCTGACTACCCTGAGCAACAATGCAAGCATGTTCGGGATGCAGTTCTCACCCTCGAAATGCAAGATTGAGTTTCATCGGTACCTGAACTGGTGATAGGGGGGAGTGAAGTAGTCGAACATGTAGACCGCTTCACGTATCCTGGGAGTATCATCAGTGCCGATGGCCTAGTGACTGACAAATCTCAGCTCGGATACAGAAGGCTCGATTGGCTTTTGCCAACCTGCGTCACTTATGGCGCAGACGAGATATCCGTTTGCTGACTAAAGGACGAGTGTACTGCACAGTGGTTCGCCCCGTCCTACTTTATGGCTGCGAAACATGGCCGTTAAGAGAAGAGGACTTTCGTATTCGATTAAAGATATCTTCGGAGCATTACTTGTATATCCTGGGACAACCGAGTAAGCAATACTGTCGTTAGGAAGCGAGTACTAAGTAAGGAAGGAAGATCAATAGATGAAGTATTGAAACTTCATCAGTTGAGGTGGTTGGGATATGTGTTACGCAAGCCCAACCACCGAATACCTCGATTAGGCATGTTTTGTGGTGTAGGAGTAGACTCGAAGAAAGCTGGAGGCGGCCAGACTAAAACACGGCTCAAATAAAATGAAGTGACTGACAACTGGACTGAGGCATGTTCGTAGGTGTAGACTACTTGGTTAGGGCCCGCGAGATGTTAGTAATCGATGGTTAGAGACCTTGAGCGACATGGGGCAAAATCGTTTGGAATGGTGCAAGTGCACATATTGTGTACTCTTAAATCCTAACCTTCGGAGTTCCTCATCACATTTATCTTTTTAAGTTTCTTTCACTAGATCATAATACTTCTTGAATAATATCGTCGAAACCTAATACCTCCAATAACTAACAATACTTTTACTACCACTACTCCTGTGGGATTTGAAGTGACAGTTGCATCTCTGGGCTAATCAGGTATGGCAATTTGTACTAATGTACGCACGTACGAAGTTCTATGTTGTTGTTGTTGTTGTTGACTGGACTGACAGGTTTTTAATGGTGGTCTACGCACTGATTAGTAGTTGATGATTTCTCTAAGACAGGAGAAGAATAATCTCAAACCATTGCATCAAAAATGATTTACATCTCAATAACTTACCTAGTTCATCCAGTCGGATCAATTTAATCGTGTTGAACTTTTCTAAGAAGCATGATCCGTTAGAAAAGATTTTTCACGTGTCGTAGTAGTAGTAGGAGGAGGAGGAGGATTATCACGAATTTTATCACCATTGGCTAGAGTTTTATTATGATCATTACTTGAAATTGGATTAATTGATGAAATAGAAGATAAAAGGGATTGTTGAGATACTTTTAAAGGATTCGTTTTTACATTGTCTGCAAGCATAGAATCTTGTGATGGACGTCGAAAACATTTAGTAGTAGTGGAAGTGGTAGTAGTAGTAGTAGTAGTAGTAGCAGTGCTAGTTCGACTTTCATTAACTGACGAAGCCATAATAGGAAAAGCATTTGCTTGATGCATAGTTCCAGTTCGAAAATTCACAGATGATCTTTGATCTTTTCGACTTCCTTTTGACAATTGTACCGATAGACGTTGTGTTGTTAAATTGTCATGGGAAGATGTTTTGCAATTGCGAAGTTTCACTGCTCGTTCAGATTTGAGAATCAATGGTGTGGTTGCTTTGGATGAATTGGATTTTTTACGCATATCTAATTCACCATTCTCTGGTATTGAAAGATTTACAACAGACAGACTTTTCGAAGCTCGTAATGCTCGTAAACGAGCTGTCATTTCTTTTGGAAGATATGATAATTCTGTTAGGGCAATAAATATTTTCAAAATTTTTTTTTAAGTTAAAAAATAGAATAGACGTTATAATAAGTAATACATACTAAAGTAATTTTAATAAATAGTGCATTTGTTTAATCAGTTTATTCAAATGTTTACAAATTCTTGTTGTTATAATCTGGTATTAAAAATAGACTATTACTACTACTTATTGCTAACATATATAACAAAGTATTGAAATTTCATCAGTTAAGGTGGTTGGGACATGTGTTACGTATGCCCAACCACCGACTGCCTCGACCAGTGATCTTTTGCAGTGTAGTAGTAGGTTGGACGAAAGCTTGGGGCGGACAGACAAAAACATGGTAGAAATCCTTGAAGTCACTGACGACAAGTGGACTGAGTCATGTTGGTAATTGTGGACTACCTGGTTCGGTTCTGTGAGATGATAGTAATTGAAGGTTAGAGACCTCAAGTAACATGGCTCAAAATCGTTTACAACGGCACAGGTGCATCCACTCTTTGTGTTCTCTCAAATCTGAATCTTTCTTATTCCTCATCACCTGTATTTTTCTCTTTATAAATTTATCTCACTGAATTATACTTCTTGAATAATATCTTCGAACCCTAATCTTCTCCATTATTGGTAATACTTCTACTAATTCTACCACTATGGGATTTGAACTGACAGTTGCGCCTCTGTGCGAAAGCGGTATGACAACTTGAACTTATGTTCTTACGTACGAAGTTCTACGTCGTAACTGACTGACTGACTGACTAACATAAATGCCACAAAGAACGTGATCGCATACATTACAGCTGTAAACACTATATTAAACAGGTGACTAGTACAATGAACATAAAAGTGATGTGAATTCAAGATTTAACCACTCTAGAACACATATAAACGTTGTAGTTAAGTACAATCGACTTAGTGTATATTGTTTCTTTTAGAAAACAATGCTTATTAATAAGCCTTGACCAGTATAGTTCAATCATATTGGATGTGAGACAGTGAGTAACCGGACGCAACTAATAGTCAGGCTATATCATGAATTACTTACTTAGTCATTGTTGAGTGAGGTACATAATCTGCTGTTTGTCAACTACATTATTTTCTTACGCATTGTAGGTTTCTTCATTACCTGGTGTATTGATTAATACACGTGCTAGTCAGGCGAATTACATGTTTTTGATTTGAGTTAACGCAATCTATGATAGCGTACATAAGTTGTTGACTAAGTATCTAATATTGGTTAATTATGTATGAATTAGAGTTATGAATTGTTTTGTTTCAAGTAAACAAGTGTTACATTGTGGTGGTGTTTCATTCTCTAAGGTAGATGTTTTGGTTTTGGAGGTTTCATTGTTCTTCTGAACAACAACTTCATCAGCACATACTTCAAAATTAGAAGTGAAGTATTTGTATCCCAAGACATAAAACATTATTTTCATTGAGATTAGGAATTGGTCAATCTTAGACCACCGTTAGAAACCATGCAAACACTGGATGACCGTTTCGTCCTAGTTTAGGACTGACTCATAAGCAGTGCGAATCCACAACCCTGCCAGTGAGAATCGAAACCAGGGCTTTCGGTCTTGCACCCGAACGCTTAACCTCTAGACCACTTAACAGACATCCAACAGTGTCCAGGCATTCAGCGCTTCCAGGTTTCTATTGGTGGTGGTCGAACATTGATCGATTTACAATTTCAATGAAACATAACAATCTCCACAACCCTGTAATGTGTTAAAACATTATTTCATCTATGACAAAAAAAACGAGTATTTATTCTGCTAACAATGCTATAAAACTTTGAAATAGTATGGACATTATTAGTTCTGCATTTTACAAGCATCTTATAATACCTTAAAACAAATTACTAATCATCCTATATCATCAATCATTACAATATTTCAGAGGCAAGACAAATTACAAGTCATGTCTTTTGTCACAATATAATGTAGCTTAGTTCTTTTTTATTTATGTCTCTCTTTTCTTAATCAATATGATTATGTCTGTAAATTGTAGTGCATTCTGTCATTCTTTTCATACTGTGAAACTTTACAAACAAATCAAAAGGTTGAACAATAAACAAGGGTCATAATTTTACATCAGGAACTGATTGCAGCTAGACAACCATTGAGAACAAGGTCGGATTGAATGGTTGCTCTATTCAAGTGTATCTGACTCAATAGAAAATGTGAACAACACTCACGGATCCATCAAAATTTTAAAGTCTAGGAGCAACAGATCTTGCGACAAAAGCTAAGTCACCACATCAGACCACTTAGTTGGTAGCCAATTAAATCTGAAAATACTAGGCTTGGTCCTATGTGGTTGGGTCGTAAACGTCCATTTATGAGGGGTTCCGTACTCATCCATTTTGAGGAAAATGGGATTCAAAAAAATGCCTTCTGACACACACACACACACACACTCTTATTAGTGATAAAATAACAGTGATCTACTAATTTCTTTGAAAACTACTATTTTTACCTTGTTCAGTAAATTGATTCACAAAATTTGGCGCTGATTTACCATTCGGTAGATGACCTGTTGCATCGACTGGATGACCAGGTGGTGGTAGGATGAGATCATTGAAAAAACAACAACTTAAAATATTACAAGCGGTCATACGAATTTTTGGACTGTAGACAAGTAATTTTCCAAGTACATAAAATGCAGCTGTATCAGCATTACGATTACGAATAAACTGAAATGTGAATAAACAAAAAAAGAATGTGAAATTTTATACGGTTGTGTTGTTGTACACGGATCCCATTAGACAGTGAATTAAAACAAAACACATTATTATTTGTGTTTTTGCGGCTGACTGCTTCAATATTTTTATTTCACAGTCTAGAATCAATTGAGTATTGTTGTTTATACTTAAACAGAAAGTTTCGTCAATAAATGAAACCTTGAGAAACAAAAAACTTGGATGTCCAAGATGTGTCAGACACAGCATACGTTGCAAAAAGACAAAAGTAGAAGAAAGTAAAGGTGAGTAGTTTCTACAGATTGTTAAATCACAAACTTATTTTGGCTAGATAACCGTGGATATCGACTGGATTATGAAGATGTCAACATCTGGAGCGAAGCACGGTAATACAGTGGATAGCTAGGATGCAGGTGGACGATCTAGACTTCGCAGATGATCTGGCTCTTCTATCGCACACGCAACAACAAATGCAAGCAAACACGACTAGTGTAGCAGAAGCCTCAGCAGCAGCAGGTCTCAACATACACAAAAGGAAAAGCAAGATTCTCCGATACAACACTACATCCTCCAACCAAATCACTCTTGATAAAGATGCCTTCTACGTTGTAGCTGGCTGACTGAATGGTTTAAATGACCAACTAAATTACTCTACAGTATTAAGATTTGTACACCAGTTTTAAAAAGTATTCCTTCATCCGGTAAGTTTACGTGAATTATCAAGACATTTCTATTTTCCACTTGCGGTATTCAGAGAATTCTCTCCTTTGTTTACAATTATCACCTTATGTCTATTTGAACTTTCATTTAATTGACCTTTTATTCATCTTCATATAAAATACCTTGACAAGTAAATATGTGTGATCAGATTGTTCGAAATGTATAGCGCAAATACATCACATTTTTCAGATCAATTACATCTTCTCACTGTTCTATCAAAATTTATAAAAGGGACTAATTGTTTTAAAATTCTGTATCGTCGCTTCGCAGAACTGTCTCACTTGTGCAAAGTACTATTGTCATTAGGTCTGTAGTCAAGAGGTCAGTCCTAATATTTTCTTCGTAAGAATGAACACACATGGCAAAAAAATGGAATTTCTCAACCGATGCTACACGTTGTCATCATTATTAACTCATAAAAATCTCTACAAAAAAAGGTTCTACAAATTGGCTTACACTAAAACATGATTAATTTATTCAGAAGCACCTCTAAAAATGAAGCACCATCATAAAAAATTCCCCCAGGCTATACAACCAGTCAGTTTACAAATAAGGATTTAATACATAATTATCAAAGCTTGAAACTCAGATAATTTTCTACGAGTTTGCTGTTAACCAGCCCAATTGGAGCAATGAATCACTATTGATTTTAGGATTTTAGAGACGTCGATGAAGTTGATGCTTTTATGACTACAACAAAATATCGTACCATCTAAAGTAGCTACAAATTGAAACTAGTGTAACTCCAACTGCTGCCTCTCTCAGATTACTACCGGTCCCAAGCCCTGATAAAGGAGGATTAGCAACCCCATTCCGCAGAAAACTAGCTGACAGAAAAAATCTGACCAGAAAAAATTATTCAAACCATTTAAATTCTTCCCCGGGAGTCGGGAAGTCTTCCTTCACTTAGAACAGTTATGACGCTTCATGATCAGAGTCGAGTTTCATCAGAATTCACGAGGCCGATACCCCTTCTGACAACCAGACCAATCATTCACGGATCAAACAACTTCTGATTTCGATAATCAATCGAGTACATACATTAATTTGACTGATAATCATTCTGGACTATCATATTTAGAGACTAAATGAAACACAAGTCATTCCGTCATATGGTGGTTTTTCTTTTAGCTTAGTTACAATCTTTTCATCTGCCATCCATTTATCAGTTAAAACGAAGTCAGACTGGTCGCTTCCCGAACAGATCAGTGACAATGACTAGACTATGAGGATGAGTGACGCACGTCCAAACTCCAGCATAACACTAGCTCTCGCAAGATGGCAGATACACTTCTTCGAAGAGTACCAAATGGGATGGAACGCGTCAACTACCTACGATCGCGTAACACATATAAGAATGTTGAAAACTCATAAACAAACAACAACAATCATAGTTATTACAACACTAGACTCTTACTTTTTCCCAAGAACATCCTTGAACAGTTGGAAAATTGAATGCACTATAATTAGGATTCATGTCATGAATTTGTTCACGTGTTGGTGTACCAAGAACTTTAATAATTTCAACTAATTGATCAACTCCTGATTCACCTGGAAAAAGTGGTCGACCTAATAAAAGCTCACCAATTACACAACCAGCTGACCACATATCTAAATAAACAAAGACAAGAACAGGACAATATTTATATAAATATAAATATAATTACTAGAAATTTACTAATCTTGATTGTTGATATATGCGCTTCATATGCAGGTTTGTTTCAAAATAGCCATATTGTTAAAAGTTATTATAGAATAGATGGCTTTTATGTAGCAATGAAAGAATTCAGGACTTGCACGTCGTTTTTATTTGGGACTCATCATTTGGATATGATGAATGTAAACTGTTCATAAATGAGAAGCTCTAGGTAATGACAACTCTTGACTAGATAACTTTGAGGAAAGAGTTTCTGACGTCCACCAAATCAAGTAATCAATTGTTTACGTTGCTGATAAAAACATTAGTACAGATGGGCAGTTCACAGTATTTATACCGAAATGATGTACCTAGGAAAAAACAATAAAGTTCCATGAGGTACAATTTCTGGAGAAAGAACGCTTCATAATGGGGACGGATATGAGAAGAATGAACAATAATTGGAGAGAACTAGGAAGTAAGGCCAAGGACACAGTAGGTTGGAGAATGCTGGCGGCGGTCTATGCTCCGTTGGGGGGTTTAGAGGTGTAGGTAAGTCAGTAACGCTTCATACTTTAGGCAGGAGACAATAAGATACTGTCATTTATGTCAGTCAGTTACAACGTAGATCTTCGTACGCAGGTACATCAGTTCAAGTTGCCATACCACACTAGCACAGATATGCAATGGTCACATCAAATCCCATAGTAGTAAAGGTAGGAAAAGTATTGGCAGTAATCTGAGAGATTAGGGTTCAAAGATATTATCGAAGAAGTAGAATCTAGTGAAATAAACCTAAAAAGAGAAAGATGTATATGTGATGAGGATTTCAGGATAGGATATGAGAGAACACAAGGAATGAATGCATCTGCACCATTGCAAACGGTTTTGAGCTATGTCATTCAGGGTCTCTAACCATCTATTATTATCATCTCGTGGGCCCCAACCCGATAGTCTACACTTACCAACACGACTCAATCCAGTTGTCAGTGACTTCATAGATTTGTGTCATGTTTTGATTTGACCGCCCCTAGCTTTCCACCAACTTATTCTTACATCGCAAAACATAGATCGACGAGGTAGTCGGTGGTCGGGCATAGGTAACACATGTCCCAACCATCTCAACTGATGAAGTTTCATTACTTCATTTATTGATCTGCCATCCTTACCTAGGACGCATTTCCTAACGACAGCATTGCTTACTCAGTTGTCCCACGATACACGAGCAATGCTTTGGAAAATCAGTAACCTAGAGAATATCCTCTACTCTGACTGGCCATGTTTCTCATCCATATAGTAGGACGGAGTGAACTGCTGCACAGTACACTCGACCTTTAGTTAACAAACGGGTATCTCGCCTACGCCATAGGTGACGCAAGTTGGCAAAAGCCAATCGAGCCGTTTGTGTCCGTGATTGGATTGCGTCAGACACCAGGCTGTCAGCACTGATGAGACACCATGAAAAGTATTAAGAAGCTAGAATTAACAGGAAAATAAATAAATAAATATTACTTACCAATTTGTACAGTGTAATGAGTAGCTCCGAATATTAACTCTGGTGCACGATAATACCGTGAACAAATATAGGAAACATTTGGTTCTGCAGGATTTAATATTTTAGCACTAAAAAACATCACAAAAAAAGTTGATTAAGAATATCATCATATGGGATTTGCCAAAAAAAGTATACAAATTATTTGATTTGATTTTTTTTATTTATCTTACAATCTTCTGAATTCCTCATTATCTCTCTAACTTTCTCTTTCTAAATTTATCTTACTGAATTATACTTCTCGAATAAAATGTTCAAGCCCGAATCTTTTCCATTACCGCTAATACTTCCATTATCTCTACCACTATGGGATTTGAACTGACAGTTACGTCTCTCCGTGCTGATGTGGTATGGCAACTTGAACTGATATACGTATGTACGAAGTTCTGCGTTGTAACTGACTGACTGACTGACTGACGTCTTACAATAGTAATGTTCAATAGCAACAACAAAAACCCAGTCAAACAGTTGAATATCTGCTTTGCATTAAACCTCTTTTATGTTTTATGCTTTCCCGATGGATTCATCGTTACATTAACATTTAAAATAAAGCTCAAAGCTTGCCGTTTTAAGAAAAACAGACGAATTACTTATAACCTAAAATGTCAAACATATATACATGACCTGAAATAATAAGGTTTTGTGAAAATTTCGACACTGACAGATTTGATTTAATATAAAACACTGTAGTTATATATATATATTTTGATTTATATATATTACACAGATGATTTAAAGCGATGACTGATATAGGTAACTTAATCAATAAGAAAAACTATTTTTGATAAGACAATGTTATATATAAATATATAACTTTCAATTATAGTTATGGAAATCATTGTTTTTATGCATAGAAATCGTGAATCAATCTTTGTTAGACGACCATTAGTAACCTGGAAGCAGGGGACGGCCGTTTCGACCTGGTATAGGACTTATATATATACACTACTGAGCATCAGTTTGCACCATCCTACTTTATGGCTTTGAAACATGGCCAGTCAGAGTCAGTCAGTTGCAACGTAGAACTTCGTACGTATGTACATAAGTTCATGTTTCCATACCACATTACCACAGAGACGCAAATGTCAAATCAAATCCCATAGTGATAAAGATAGTAGAGGTATTAATGGTAATGAAGAAGACTAGGGTTTGAAGATATCATTCAAGAAGTATAATTCAATGAGATAAGGTTAGAAAGACAAAGGTAGAGGTGCTGACGAATCCGGAAGATTAGAATTTGAGAGAGCACAATCAATGGATGCACTTGCGCCAGTCAGAGTAGAAGATATTCATAGATTACCGGTTTTCGATCATAGAACCGTTGCTCGTATGTTCTGGGATTATCGAGTAAGCAATGCTAGTATAAGGAAAAGGGTGCTAGGTAAGGATGGAAGGTCAATAGATGAAGTATTGAAGCTTCATCAGTTGAGGTCGTCGGGACATGTGTTCCATACGCTCAACCACCGACTTCCCCAACGTGCGATGTTGCCTCATTTAGGCTGGATGAAAGATAGGGTTGGCCAAACCAAAACACAGCACAAATCCATAAAGTCACTACCAAAAGGACTGATCTATGTATGTAGGTGTAGACTACCGGGTTGGTAATCGACGGTTAGAGACTTTGAATGACATTGCTTAAAATCTTTTGCAATGATGCAGATGCATCCATTCTTTGACTTCTCTCGAATTCTAACTTTCTGAAATCCACATGACTTTTAACAGTGAGTTATCCATTGGGGTCAAGTAAAAGAATTTGTCTAGATTTATGCAAATAAAAAAACTTACAACATTTCATAATATATCATCATCAATATTTAATTGAATAGACAGAAAAAAAAAATCTGCCTGATGTTAAATTTATACCTAAAATTCGATCAATTGAAGAGTATCAAATTTACTAATCGAATCGATCAACTTGGATTAATTTTGATAATAGGACGATGGATGCAAAATGCAGATAAGCAGTGAGTGTTTATCAATTCGAATGTGTTTGTGAATTCGATTTCTTGTTAGACAATGAGATCTGGTTAAGTGATACTATGCGCAAAAATGTTATATTCTCTAACCCCCATTTGATAGATGAATCGATAACATTGCTGACGTTTGATGGCAATAACGACTCATAGCTTTTCAGAGTGACATGGTAGCTAACCTCGAATATATACTGATGACCCAACTGAGCTCTTTGATCATCTATAACACGTGTTATTGAAGTTAGATAGTGGCTAGTAACGGAATTGGGGACGTGAGTCTTGTTTTATTTGAGACATGTCAAGAGGATATGTAGGAAGGTTATCTTGACTTTTGTCTAAATAACAATTCTCACTAAAATATCTCTGAAACAATAGCCTAAATGTTTCAATCCCAACAACACAAGAGAATGTTTATGATGAATTTATTATAGCTAATTCGTGGGGTTCGAACAAATGAATGATTGGATAGAAGACACAGATATTGTTAATTTTAATAACAGTTCATTATTAGATAAAATTTATTTTCAAAGGCTTAATTCAGTAGTGACAATGCTGAGAACAATAAAGATGTAATTTGTTTTCTGTTGCTTACCTTCCGAAATCACATATTTTTAATAAGCCTTGATCCGAATCAATTAACAAATTTTGTGGCTTTATATCACGATGACATACGCCTTGATTGTGAATATAAGCTAATCCACGTAGAAGTTGGAAACTATACAACTATTTAATAATAATAATAATAATAATAATAATAATAATAATAATAATAATCAGCAATATAAATTGTCATTATAAAATTAATCAAATGATTTGGAATTAAACCATGTGGAAATTAGTCGGTTGACAACAACGTAGAGCTTGGAACAGGTGCACATTTTCCCAGATTAACATGCCGTTTCTATATTTAACAATATGGATCTAATGTTAGGCCAAAGGTAGGGACATGAGCCAGATCATGAGTAACTGAAATGAAACACACTCGAAAAAAAATGTGACCAGTACTCGTCAGGACACTACTTTCATAGTTGAGCTCGTTGGTCAATAGACAAAATGGAGTGAGGTATAAACTATGCAAATATCAAGTTTGAATTACTCTGTCAAAACTGCCAGTTAGTAGTTAGCCTCTTCTTGAATGACAAGTTGTTAAACATAGTCGACAAGCTGGGGCGATCGGAGAACTGTGTGGATGCTAATGATTTGGAAGTCTACGCAATAGGAGCGGGTGCATCTGCGCCGCTACAAATGATTTTGAACCATGTTATTCAAAGTCTCTAACCATCAGTTACTATTGCCTCGCGGACCCCAACCTGGTAGTGTACACCTATCAACATGATTCAGTCCAGTTGTCAGTGACTTCATGGATTTGTGCCATATTTTGGCATAGCCGCCCTTAGCTTACTTCGGACCTACTCCTACACCACAAAACATAGCTGGACGAGGCAGTCGGTGGTTAGGCATTCATAACACAGGTTTCAACGACCTCAACTGACGAAGTTTGAATACGTTATCTGTTGATTTGCCATTCCAACCTGGTATACATTTCCTAACAACAGCAGTGCTTTCTTGATGGTCTCAGAATATACGAACAGTGATTCAAAGACATAGAAGCCTAAGAACGTCCTCTACTTTTACTGGTAATGTTTCACAACCGTTAATTAGAACGGAGCGGACTGCTGCGCAGTAAACTTGTCATTTGGTTAGTAGACGGATATCTCACCTACGTTATAGGTGACGCAAGTTGGCAAAAGCCAGTCGATCTTTCTGTATCCGTGCCCAGATTCCATCACACACTAGTACGGAGACGCAGAGCACATTGATGGCACGGGATTTTAAATTCCTTGCTAAGGAAGCCTATTGTCTTGTTTGGCACAAGGGGCGGACATTACGAGCCACAACAAGTAGTTTAGAGCGTAGTTTCAGGAGACTAAGAATGACGTTTCGTGTACTTGAATCATTAGCAGCATCAGCAAAAGGTGATAAACGAACGTGAGAAGGGTTAATAGAGAGTAATCAGGAGGTGTGGGATGATTTGACTGACCAACTTGGTCTCGTGTGTTGGTACAAATATAGAAGATTTTACCTCCCGGTTGCTCACGCCGTGGAAGGGTATTTCTTGAGGAACCTGAAAAGTAAGTTGGATTAGCGTTGGTCTCACAGACCTGGAAGCGTAACTGCAGAGCCCAAGGTACAACTGCTTGAGGCCGGTTAAGCACGGCATTTTTATGGAAAGTTTTCATAGTGTTAGCTGAGCTTTTCAAAAGGCCTGGTGAAAGAAGCAAACAGGTTATTTGAAGATGTTGTGATTGTTGTGCGCTTCCATACGAATGATATATGAAACGCATGAAATAAATCTAAGGCTTAAGTTTACCGCTTATCACACTTTTGTCATACTAGTTGTGAGAAATTAGCGACCGGTTTGTAAGAAGCAGATTGATCTTCATTCAAATTGCGAGTGCGCTCATTACGTTTTTATCTTGAGTTAAAGGCTTGAGAGCCATCATATCGTCAGTCGATAATCATTGGATTTTGCAAGCGAAACATCTATCTCAAGGAACCGAATTCCTTTAACTATTTATTTGAGAAGTTTTTTAATACCTTAGTCATGGACAAAACCACTTCGTACGAAGTGTAAACCGCATTACTTATTTCACCTGGTTATTAAGCACATGCAGCCGAATTTGAGCCACTTTGTGTTGTGCGAGGTTTAGCAATACTGAATATGAAATTCAAGCCTGTGACCAATCAGTTGAAAGTTAGTTGCTTTAACTACTGAGTCACTTTCTTAATAACAGGGTTAACTAATTGCAATTTTGTCATCGATAGTATACTGGAAATAGCTCCGGAGTACGTGATTATGGTGGACATCTGTGGTACTGAACGAAAACTTACTTTGCAGCAATAAAGACGATACCTAGATCGTAATTACTTTGTTGGCAATCACGACACGAACTTGACACCATAGAAATGCAAAGCACTCATCAAAGGCTAGGGGGGAAATCTACGTCCACACTTCTCACCAGAAGTCATAGAGGCCTGGACGTCTGAGTAACTGTAAGTGCTGCTAAAGGTGACGAAGACTGTGATCAACATGTCTAGTGTACAATAAACATACTAATTTGAAACATCTCTTGAGACGATGGGATGATATCTTGCTAGTACATAACGTGAGTGCACACCCTGTCGATGTGGAAAGTTTTTGCTCTTAAGTTGTAAAACTTGGTCTTTCTGACAGTTTGTGATCAAGGTTGCTATTATTTTTTAACAATTTGCTGTTTTTACGAGTTTATTATGCAAAATTTTAAAGTGTCAAAATTAATGTTGGGATAAAGTGATCCATTTGATAACAATAGGGCTCATGATTTAAATGAACGAGTGAACCTACATCAGTTCGGTAGTTTGGACATAGCTTAAGTATGCTATTCATAATCCTAATATATCATTGAAGAGGTGATATAATTCAAAAGAAAGGCAACCGCGTCGAATAAGCATACGCTAGTGCAATGTGAATCTTTGAATTATATGACTAGATTATTTAGAGTTCAGAAATTCAGCAATAATCCAGACACAAATTCATAAATTCATAAATAATCACTTCTTACCTTAACATATACAAGTGGAATTGTTTGCCGAATACGCCAATAATGTTTGATAAGGCGACTTAATGTTTGAGGAATATATTCTTGTATTAAATTTAAATAAGTATCATTTGGTTTCTGTTAAAACAATAAATCAATCTATTCGAACTTACAGTAGATGATGATGAATAAAAATAATAATACAAAGAAACAATATTACAATGTTTTAATTTACGAAGTATATGCAATTCACGATTCTATAATATGAAAGAAAATTTAGTTAGAAAATTAAAAAAACACTAACTTTATACCGCTTATCTTGTAGAACTTTTTTAATTGCTACTTTACGATCATCTGATAAAGTTGCAACGTAAACAATACCAAAAGAACCACTTCCAATAGTTTTTTCATCTGAATATGTGATTTGCACAGGACAAGAAGTATCACAATTAATTGCTTCAACCCATATAGACTTAGGTTTATCGTCTGATCAAAGAAAAAGTTGAATTATTATTGAATATACAATTTTTAAATACATATAAAATAAATTGATGAGGAATAGTATGTTATCATTTTGGAAAATATTAGAATCGTAATAATCGCATTACGTGTAACACGGATGCAAATTTGAATACATTCAATTTTATAAGAAATAAAGACGACAGATTGATGAATACAAACACGTAAATTTACGAAGTAAAGATAATTTAGTCTAGTTGAATATAATCTATATTGACCGGTCATTTTTTCTTAGAAAACGATATTTAGATTCAATCTTAGAGTTTGAAATACAATTAGGACAACGATATTAGTCAGTCAGTTACAACGTAAAACTTCGTATGTGCGTACGTACGTATATCAGTTTAGGTTGCCATACCATATTAGCACAGAGACGCAATTGTCAGTCCAAACCACATAGTGGTAGAGATAGT
>OX103977.1:15105851-15178186 GCA_944470395.2 Schistosoma turkestanicum
ACGATCATAGGTGTCTTCGAAGCATTGCTCGTATATCGTGGGACACCCGAGTGAGAAACGCTGTTATTAGGAATCGGGTGCTAGGTAAGAATGGCAGATCAATAGATGAAGTATTGAAACTTCACCAGTTGAGGTGGTTGGGACATGTGTTGCGTATGCCCAACCACCGGCTGCCTCGTCGAGCCTTGTTTTGTAGTGTAGGAATAGGTTGGAAGAAAGTTAGAGGCGGCCAAACCAAAACATGGCAGAAATCCATGAAGTCATTGACTAGTGGACTGAGGCCATGTTGGTAATTGTCGACTACCTGGTTGGGGTCCGCGAGATGATAATAATCGATGGTTAGAGACCTTGAGTGAAATGGCTCAAAATCGTTCGCAATGGCACCGGTGCATTTATTCTTTGTGTTCTCTCAAATCCTAATCTTCTGGATTCTTCAACCCCTCTAGTTTCGACTCTCTAAACTTTTCTCATTGAACCATACTTCTTGAATAATATCTTCTAATCCTAACCTCTCCGATTACTTCTAATTCCCTTACTACCTCTTCTACTATTGGATTTGAATTGACGATTACTTCTCTGTGCTGATGTGGTATGGCAACATGAACTGATGTACTTATGTACAAAGTTCTACGTTGCATCTGACTGACTGACTGAATTCAAAAAAAATTAATCCACTGTTGACTTACATGTTAGTACTATTTTCATGTACAACTGATAAAGAATTTAGAAAGTATTATTATGAATGTAAATTAATTCGATCGATATTTTTCAGATTAATTATGCCATAGAAAAAGGTGAAATCCCAATCCAAGAACAAAAAAAGAAATACTCATTTCAAATTTATTTAAAGTGTATAAAACGATAATCAGAGTGAATTTTATTTACGTTTTTTATCCAATAATGCGAAATATGATGCATACAATTGGTTTATTTCATTGTAGAAATATTTAAATCAAAAAATTGCCAACTAGCGGATAGTCGGCCATTGTAAGTTTAATGAATTAAAACAATGATCAATATGTCATGTCATATCATGTGTTTTTTTGTAGAAATAATAAATATTCTATAATTATTTGAAATTTTGATTTGTTTTTGAATAGAAATCATTCATTCATTTTACTTTATGGTAGAACAGTCCCTAAATGCTCTGAGAGTGGGGACAGTCTGCTCCCTGTCTCTCTCTCTCTCTCTTTCTCCTAAAATGCTCTTACATGGTTACTTGCATATACCCACTAACAGGGAAGTTCTACTCTCTGACGTCGTTGTTAGTCTTTTGTTTACGAAGTGCATAAGAAGAGAAGTTAATATTAAATCGATTTGGTGGATAAAGAGGATCATCCTAGGAGAGCTGGTAAAACTTCACCGAAAACTAATGGTGTACATGAACTTCAGGATACTGAAGGGATAAATGACAAATGGATATATTCTTAGTCACCGCTTACCAGGAGATTTTACATCTCTCAACATGGCTCCTCTATCTCAAGGAAAAGATCCATAGGTTGAAGTCTTAGGGAGGAATCTTCTGCAAAGATCACCTGTTTCGGTTTAGGCAATATGTCAGTATCTTAGCCCGCACATAAAATCAACCATGTATATGGTTCATTTATATATAGTTGGTGCCTCTCTTGGGACCAATATTTATGTGTTGAAATAAATAAAACAGATGAAAAAGACAATTTCAAAACAACATTAAAATGTCAACTTACCAAAGCCTGTACAAAATATTTATTTATAAACATTACGTAATGTTAGAGTATAAAATAGATTTATGCAGATAACAAAAATGAAATCTTCACATCAATCATTAGTTATAAAAAGTTTGACCTTGTGAATCATTGAATATTGAGTTTTACTAAACAATTTAAAGCCATTAAGTTCCCTTTTCTATTCAAAAGTATGAACCATTAAAAATTACTTCCATTGAGAACTGGCTTTCAGTGTTTTCTTTTTTTTTCACATGATATTTGTCAATGTGACAAACTAACTTTAAAGTTTAGATATGAAAGAAAGAAACCCAAGAACACCTAACTTGTTTTTATGTTTCAGTCATAAAAAACTTGAGCAGTAAATGAATTTTAACAGTCAGTAGTATGTCAACTATGGCAATAAATTATAATCTTCCTTTCATATAAAATAAATATGAACTATTCTTGATTGTTGGATCCATAAAGTGAGCTGAACTAAATTGATGTTCTCATTGGAAATTGGAATCTTGTAGTTGTTGCTGATTTATCACAAATGAGCATTAATGACTGATATGAAAGTATGCCAACTTTCTAAGTGAAATTTGTACTGAAATAATGATGTTAAATGTTATCAATAGTTTTTGGTTTCTAACTTCATGATAACAGTAACATGAGTGAATATTGAATATATGACGAATAAACCAGTTGATCGGTAGCGTTACTTAATTTATGGTGATATTTGTCTAATATAGCGTGACATATAGTCATATATGAACACCGTGAAGGATATTTTGACACTAATTACCAGATACTGATTAGCTCAGATCTTTCAATCGTACAAAAATGTTTGAATTTTTATCTTAAACAAAAGATATTGATCATAATTTCGGTAACTGTTTCATTGAAACTAATGAAATTGAACATTTAACTGAAAGAATTTTAATTGGTCAGCCACTCATATTATTTTACAAACCTAAAGTAACAGGCTAAAAATGTCAACACTTATAATAGAGAAATAAAGTTTATCTTTAAGGTAGCATTTACTGGTAAATTTTTGTATAGAACAGACAGACTATGTCTTGTATCGAAATTCCATCCTAGCACGGATTCTTTAAACAGACCTTCTCACATCTAAGAGTTGACATTCATTCCAGTACCTTTCGCTGTTTTAAATTTCAATTAGTGAGTCCACTAAACCACTAAAAGCAAAAGTTATTGATGTCATTGAGATATTTTTAATGGTTTCGAATTATCCAGCAGTTGATACCTTGATCGAATGTTGATCCAGATCAGATTATTTCAAAACAAAAGATACTAAGTTTCAAGTCATAGATTCAAATAACTCCACATTATTTTTTTTTCAAATTCAATCAAATCAAATTTCATTGAAATGTTGATGTTTAAAACACAAAGCTCAAGCAAGATCACTTTGATTGAAAACATTCCCGAGTTTTGTTAAAAAAAACACCATAAAAATTAATAAACACTTCATATTCTCTAATCAATCAAAATTCACTAACCTGTAATTAATTGAATACTCATAATAAGCAATACAGTTGCACCAATAACACTAATTGATAATGTCTTCATGTTCTTTCTAAATCAAATTTCTATTTTTACGGACTAGTTTTTTTTTCTTTACTGGTAATCAACAACATATTTATACATATTCCTTAAGTAAATATCAAATATTTATTCATGGAATCATGTTGATTTAATAAATGTTTTTGTTTCTTTTTTAAAAATTCAAATTTACTCAAATTTCAATCAGATTTATTATTGACGTTTGAACAACCAACAACAACAACAGCAAAAAACATATTTATCATACGATTTTTATGTTGTTCTTCTTGAATTAAATGTATCAAATATTCAATATGAATGTTAAAAACAACAACAACGACTGCATCGATAAAAGATGTATAGGAGTTTTTACAGAATAAATAACTGTAGCACACAGTTTGTTGATACATTCAAACGGAAGACTATTTCATTATGGGGTTGTGAAGATTATTAAGTTACACACTTTTGAAACCATGAATCGATCAATGTTAGACCACCATTAGAAACCTGGAAGCACTGAAAGACGGCCGTTTCATCTTGGTATGGGACTTATCAGCAGTGCGCATCCACGATTCTTGCACCCCGCGGGATTCGAACCCGGGACCTTCGGTCTTGTGCGCGAATGCCTAACCTCTAGACTAGTGAGCCGGTATCTAACGGCGTTAATGTCTAACTTGATCAATTCACGGAGTTGCGCAACCTCATACACAGTCTTCGATAGTTACTGTCTACAACCGAACAGGTTGAACTTCACTGGTCACGACTTCCCACTAGAACTTGGAGAAGATTCTTCACGATGCTAATCACTAGTGAGCACAGATAATTGTATTGTTACAACCTTTGAAACTGTCTACTCACTAAGACACACAGGAGGGAATTTGTCTTGAACTATTTCAAGATCTTGTTGTGACAGACTGACAATCTAGTTAACCTTGAGACTAGTGATGTGTAAGTCCGACTGTGACTAAACTGCCTTGGAGGCAGAGGGAAGAAAACTATTCTATCACCGGAGTGAGAGAACAATACTCTGTTTACTACCGATTTGATAACGGATCACAATAAACAAAGAACTACATAAATACGATACTGTCCAAACTATGGCCTTAGGCTTAGAGAAACATAATACCGCCGGTTATGTTTACGTTACAATAATTTTTCAATAAAACACAGTATGTTACTGAATCTGACAATAGACTAAAGCTTATGCTTTTTAATATATAAGAACCAATAGAAATGAATACTATTCTTTTAAAAACTGCCAATTTAGTGAAAAATTGTTCACAAAATGAACTTCCATTGTTTGTCACTGTCTTTTTTTATTACTTTGTGAATATCATTTTTAGAATAAATTGATGATTCAATTATCCAGTTTATTAGTCATGAGACTTGATCACATTTCGTAAACAATTTCAAAACATTCACCAGTTACAAATATCTACTTAATGTAATAACAATATAATCGAGTTATCGAAATCAGTATCAACGTTTGACTTGACACTCTGAATAATAAAATATTTTATAATTTTATGGTAAAATTCTAATGAATAAAAATTTCTAATTCTGGCGTATTTTATGACTTAATGTAAGTTAATTTTTCAGAGTAAATAAATAAATATATATATATGTATAACCGAAACAAATGAACACAAGTGTAAATAGTAGAAAGTAAACAAAGCAGAAATCACTTTTTAGTACAATCAAAATCATTTTAAGGTTGAACTTATCGATGGTATGTTATTTTTTGGTTTTAGGTGATTCTGTTTGTGTGTATGAAGGTGGGTATGAAAAATATGTAATTTGTGTGTTTGTAGGAGTGAAGTTTAACAATGGCAATAGTGAAAAGTTTGCCTGTGTGTAGAAAATCAATAGAGTCAAATGTAGTTGCTTTGGATAAACAAAACAGTCCAAGTTAGATGAATAGTTAGGGCTTCTTTCCTATCGAGGTTAGAAGGTTGTTTCAGATACTCGCCTATTTTCATAGCTAGAAAAACCTTTCTTAATCAGTTTGTTATTTGTAGTATCGACTTGGTAATTTCGAAAATGATATGTACTGTTATTTCCTAGTTAACCAGTAAATTTTTCAGCTTTACATGATTATTAGAAGGCTCGTTTGTATAGTTTAAGTTTTATTTGACACAAGTTGAGATTTCTTGATCAGACTCTCCAATGTAGAATGCATCACAATTGTAGACACTGTTTTATGTGAACCAAGAAGGGATCTTGTCTTTAATTCTGAAGAGTATCGTAAACTTCGGGTTGTTTTGTTACTGACTTGCTTATTTACTCCTGTTACCCGCTATGGGGAACAAGCCACCAACCAGCATTCTCCAACGAACTCTGCCCAGTCCTACCCAATCGCTACTCGTTCTTTTCATGTCTGTTTCCAATTCTCGGTGATACACATGTGTAGTATCATTTGTGGGGTTGTTTTATAGAAAGCTTTAGTTCTAAATGTCCTCAAGATTTATCGTAATTCGTCTGTCCTATCTTGGTGGTAAGATAAAACCACAGTACCAATTCAAGGACTTTCATTAGAATCTATCTATAAACAAATAGTTTCGTTTTGATAATTTTTAATAATATTCTTAGGAAAATTATTAAGTTGCATGATGTTAATTATAAAAACCTTTTCTTTTAGTTGATCTTTTAATGAAGTAATGACCTTTGGGTAGTTTAGTTGTAAAGTGTTTGTATTTTGTCTCTTTGATGTGAGATGTTTTCTGACATAATGTATGCAATCGATTATCTGTAAGCTTTTCGAGTGTCAGTTCAAGAATTGATACCATTTATAAAGTACTCAGAAGTTTTCCATGCAAATTCAAATTCATTCCTATTAGTATAGTAAGGAGATGCTTCAGTGGTTTTCGAGTCGAGATTGACTATGATTACCATTAAATACTAATTACGAACCCGTCACTGAGAAGATAAATAAATACAGGGTAAAGAATATATTTTCTGGCGATTTCATGGTATCGAAAGGATACCAAAACCTAACCAGAAAAGTGGGGCGAAATTACAAAGGCAGTGGAGCGAAGAATGACGGCAACACAACAATCACTGGTACAATTGGTTATGGTAATGAATGGTTCTATTAAGCCGATCGCGTTCTCCTCATAAAAGTGGATTTAATACAGCAGCCCCCCGCTAGAATGGTTTACATTTTCGATACGTAGCGGTTTTGTTTGGGGGGGACTGATCGGCAAAACGTGTGATTGTAGGTCGGAAGAGTTGATGAATGGGAAGCAATCCATGATGCTCGAGTTGTCAGCGAAGGTCTTTCAAGGAGAATGGTACCAGCAGTAACGTGATATGTTTGTTGCTCGAGTTAGCGTACCACACCAACGTGGCTCTTATCCATAATCTGAAGATTGCGTTCGTAACGGTCCAGACCAAAAAATTCTGCAGAAGTAGGGCGGAAACAGATTGAGCGAAAGAACCAGAAAAGACCATGACGACCAAGTTCGAAACCTTACGTATGCCAGACATATTCTGAACCAAATCACCGACTGAGTGTATTGACAAGAGCGTGCTAGATCAGGCCAGCTTTCGCCAAGATTGACTGAAGCCGAAGGTACCAACAGGGCGATGGTCGGAAGTGTTGGCTCAGGATAAAGGAATCAAAGAATAAGAGAATGGTGTAGCAAGCATGTAGTAAGGCGTACCGAATCTACTCGTATGAAAACATGTGGACAAGTAAATAACTCTCGACGGAGAGCGACCTGTAGATGCTATTTTTGAGTTGACACCGGAGGCAGTGTTCGCACCTACAATCTACTCGGTTTATTTACTTTGGGTAATTTATCAAATATAACATGAAATAAATAAACTTGCGAAAAAACATTAGTGATTCGGTACACATTTGTTGGAGCGTTAAAACGCTTGGATTTGATATTCGACGAAGTATCGATTAACACAGCCTACGTGAATCGAATAGCAAATCATAGAGCTGTAGGGTATCGATACCGAGTACGTCTATGGGAACATCAGCAAGGATGGACGTCCACAGATACTGTCGTCGACTATTCAGGTTGATAGTTAGCTGTCGTGTACCGTAGGTAGGAATGGTAGAATCATTCGTAGCGCGTGGTCGAAGCATTGCAGCTTATGAGTCGCAGCTTCTAAATGATACGACAGAAACTTAGGCGTCCATGGCCATCAAGTACCTAGCGTTAGTGCAAAAATCGTGAACATAAAATAAACGAACAGCCTGAAGTGACGGGGAGGAGACCGGTGGAAACGCAATGACCAGCACCTGTGAGTCTATTATTATATCTATCGACCATTTCGAAACGTTGTTGCAAGAATGATATATATTAAAGGACATCAGTAGTAGTAATGCAACATCATAAAGATGGTGATATGTGAGTAAAAGGCTCACCTTCATTGACTTCTTTGAATGAAACGTGAGCTCAAGCGTGCAGATGAGTCAGTGCAATCGAGAGCCTCATTAAGAAGTTGTAGAAACTCATGAAACCCAGTTTCCATGTGCATTTTTGAGGGAAGCCTAACCATATCAGTGCATACTTAGTGATAAAGAAGTTTCCTCGAGTTTTGGATTTATACTTATATATATATATATATATATACTTCTTTATACTTTTGACCGTAGATAATTTATCTTGAAGGTTATTTATAAATGTGCCTTGGATTAGGACTACTTTACAAGAGGAGCATATGAGCTTGTGCACAAGCTTAAAGAAAAGGATTAGAATGGAATTGAGCCTTCTATTACACAGCGTATCAAGTCCAAGTTCATGATATCGAATTGGATAGTCAGTGAGTGAGTTCTGATTTAGTGCTTTTCGAGTAAAATTGCTTTGTATTTCTTCCAGCTTCAATAGATCAGCTAGACGTAAGTTGGAAAATAAGAATGAGCAGTAATCAGCAATAGGTCTAACGCATGTTTTGTTGAGAATGTTTCTGGATTCTCCGTGAAGGAAGTTACGAAAGATTAAACCAAGCATTCTTCTCATTCGGGAAACTTTATTGGAAATATATTTAGAGAAATTTAGTCGGTGTAAGTAGTGCACTCCTAGATCAGTTACTGATGTGCATTAAGGCAGTACATCCCTGCTGAGAGTTTGATGAATTTTGGCAGACTTGTCTCCAAAACACATTCAACCACATTTCTCAGTACTGAGTTCTAGGTCCCATCGCTTACATCAGTCTTCTACATTATTGAGTACATGCGGGATTTTGTGCATCAAATTCCTGTTAGATGTATTGATTTCATAGATTGGTTTTAGGTCATCGGAATAGAGGTAGGTTTTTCCAGTGTTGAAACTACTGCATATGCTGTTGATGTAGATTATGTAAAGAAGTGGACCCAGAACGTCGAATTGGACATCACTACCGGCAACTGATAGAACTGTGGATGTGGTAGAAATAATTTTAGTAATTTGAATTCTAGTCATGAGAAAACACCTATTCCAATGCAATGGGTGACCAGAAATGATGACGGACTGAGGTCTGTTGATTAGAAGATTATGAGGCAACTTGACAAAAGCGTCCAAGAAATCAAAACACAACATGATCATAAAACTTAGACGCCGGCGGTCATGTTGCCCGACTTAAATAAACATAATCCCAGTCCTACAGTAACCAAGTCGCAACAAGCAGTCTTCTCTACTTTAGCTAGGTACGTACACTTGTAATCCAGGTCCATGAAACAGGATTTCAGCTACACTATTTGTGTGAGGACTAACGATACTATGCAGTTGAAGCGAAGTATAAACTCGAGACCCACTGATGTAGGATCGAACGACTCAACTACACTTGCCTAGTTCCAAACTGCAGTGTTCTTAATTAGTCACTTTCAACCAACATGTGCCTTGATATCTTCCGAAAAGCCATTCAAAACTAGCATTTCAGGTAGACACACCTTGATATAAACAATCATGCCCCGCAGAAGTAAAGGTGCAGTGTACTCCCTAAAAACCATGGCGGTTACTCCCAACAACTGGACGGACCGTCACAGCTCAGCTCGAACAGACCCTCAAGTATCTAACAGTTTCCTGGGGTCCTCGATACAAACAGCGACATCCCATCGCTAATAAGTGACTGGTGGATTATTGCGAAAGGCTTTGGAATTAAAGTGAGCGATAGCTCTTGGTGAGTTCTTGTCGCGTGATTAACCCTGAGGTACACAGATTTTAGTTGTCAAACAACTACTAGAATTCGCACGAGTTTCAGCTTTTTCGTGTCAGTTTACGCGGGATAACATGAACTAGCTTACCTTTGACCACCTGCCATGTCACTAGATCCGCGCTGGCTTCCACCATACCCAGACGCACCGTAGCCTCCAGAAGTCATGTTGCCCGACCCACCGTATCCAGGACCACTAAACCCGCCTTGTCCAGTTTGATCGATGCCTCCGTATGCTCCGTTATCGAATCCACCTGGACCATCGTATCCACCTTGACCACCGTAACCTCCGTCCACTGAACTACTATAACCGCCTGGTGGACCCATAGAAGTATTACGACCGGCTGGAGGAGGAACCGGTGCCGGTCCTGAGGAGCCCATCATCCCTCGTTGACCTTGCGCAAGAGGTGCATTTCCACCCATCATCCCACCGCCGGAGCGAGGCCCTCGACCACGGCCTCCGGGAATCGGTCCACCGCCCATAGGACCCATTCCTCCACCCATGGGGCCCATTCCACCACCCATTGGCCCCATGTCACCACCACCCACCCTATACGGACCACCCATGTTACAACCCATTGGCGGCATGCATCCAGGTCCACGGAGTGGCATCCCTTGAGCTAGTGCTGCTGCAGCCTCTCGGGACAACCAACCACCGAAGTTAAGAGCATCACCCTCACTGAAGTTGGCAGCGTCATAGTCTTCACGGCGACCACGAGGAGGAGCAGACTGAAATGTACAAAATACAACATTAGGCAGAAACACAGGTAACACAAGTACAAAATAGCTAGTATTACTAGACGCAAGGAATGCATCCACATCATAAGAAGTCAGTCAGTACGTCCAGAGATGAGATACAACATTCACGGCAATGCTGGCGACATAAAACGTTCGGTAATATTTCTAGGTTGGTACGTATGTAAATGTTTGTTGATGCCACGGCACCATAATGCCCGATCGTTTACCGATGGGATCACGGCGGTATTCTTTCACACCTGAGGGACAATCTTGAGACTTGGATTCGTGACTACCAATGAGTTTGTGGCAACAATCGGTAGAATAAAGAAAATGATTCGGTGAAACATCCGCACTTACCTCAACCGCCTCTATCACAGCTCTCAAGCATTGGACGACATTGTCTGGGTCAGCAACCATCTGTACTACTCGGTCAGTGGATAGTGGAGCCAACATCTGATACACCTTGATAACACGCATTTTGTACTTCTAAATTTTATGTTGGAGAAAACACTAGCAGACTTACATCACGGAGATCCTTAATACGTTCCCCACCTCGGCCGATGACGGAGCCAGCTTGGCTTTCGTGCACTAGGATTCTAAAGTCGATCATGTTTTCGTCTTCCTCGTCATCCCGTTCTGGATCTTCGTTTCGTCTTGGACGACGCCGAAACCCTTGGGCACCCATTATACGTTTCGGATCGGAGAGTTTTGCGTTCATTATATCCTATAAAGTCAGAGTAGTTAGTTCAACCTTACCTTTAGTTTTGGACAAACATCGCGCATTATGCTGCAGATGGCCTGCAGGTCACCCTCGATAGTCATTATCCTATTGGAAAAAAACAAGTTAGGGTGGGAAAGAAGGAAAATACAGAAGCTTGGATAATATAATGAAGCTTATGATACCCTTCCATATAGTGAAAGTCGTGGAGGGTTCGGAGAACTAAACAACCATCTAAGGGTTATCCCCAAAACTTGTCTAAACGTTTACATAATAGGTTTGTATCCATGGCTAAGTCACTGGAAGCCCCATTCACAACAGTAACTCGTCAGTCAGTCAGTTACGGCGTAGAACTTCGTGCGTACTTACATCAGTCCAGGTTGCCACATCACATTGGCACGGCGACACAATTGTCATATTGAATCCCGGTGGTAGAAGGCGTATAAGCTCCACTGCAAACGATCTTAAGCCATGTTGTTCAAGGTCTCCAGCCATCGGTTATCATCGTCTCACGGTCCCAAACTAGGTAGTCGACTTTTACCAACATGGTTCAGTCCAGTTATCAGTGAATTCATGAAGTTGTGCCATGTTTGGGCTGCCCCTGGTTTATTTTCAACCTATCCCCACATCACAAAGAATCGCTCGTCGAGTCAGTCATCGGTTGGGCATACGAAACACATGACTCACTCACCCCAACTGATGAATTTTCAATACATCATCTGATCTAACATCTCTACCTAGTACTTGTTTCATAACGACAGTAGCTAGTAGGTTAACTGACAGCCAAAATCATGAATTACTCGGCAAACGATCGCCAAAAGGGCTTTACAAACACAAAAATGAACCAAAAACATGAAAACAATAATTTAGGCAAACTAATTAATCGACCGAATACACATCAAGGTGACATTAAGTTTCTGGGTTACCCTACCGTTCAGGGCCTCTGCTGTCGGGAATATTCAGCTTGACGTTATACTGAGACAGTAAATGGGATAAAGCAGGGCCGTTTTCAGTGAGCCAGAGTCATCAGTTTGAGAATAAGGCAGGCATGTGGTACCAACCCAAACCATTGGGTTATCAGAGGAGATTGACCAGATTTAGCGAGTTAGTGTCCGGGTGGTGGAGGAACCGTAAAGAACATAAAACAAAGAATCGAGTCAGTCGGTGCCAAAACAGCGATTGAGCAAGTCACTGAATGAATTATGAAGTAACAAACCTGTGACCGTATTTTTTTGATATTTTCCCCACCCTTCCCAATCATTATCCCTGCAGCTCTCCCGGGAATAAGAAATCTGATAGAAACATTGGTTAGATCTACGGTAGAACGCTGAAATTTCGATGGAGGACCATCCTGGTTATTTCCTGAACTGTCCCGTTTCATGGCGGACAAAGTGAATGGCTACCCACCAACTATTAAACAAACAAACAAACTCATTTAAACACTAATCAATATAAAGTAGCCAAACTGCTCAAATGAAATGCTCTTTAGTAGTCAAATTAATTTCTGCCTCGTAGATTGAAGGATAAACTATTATTATCACACTGTAGCACAAAATGGCATTGGCCCATTTTCAATTCATGACAGTTTTTTACAGAAATCATGAGTATGCTTCCAAAACATAACGTGTCCTCGTTGACCTCGCACTGTTTAAAGGAAAAAACACAGTTTTCGACACCATATAGGGATATTTAATCATTCTCGAAGATATGAAAGTTTTCTCCATTCATTGATAGACTATCTGAATAACACTTAGGACAAACAGAGCCATTCAAAGTCTGTCTAGCTGTCTCAGTTAACTGCTCCCTTCCTAGTTGCTTCGGCAGCACATACACATTCACTCACAAACAAAAAACTCATGGAAAAGTAACTGGATCCACGCGAAGTTGCTTACTAGGATGGTCAAACGTAAAGTTGCAATTTTAAATGACTTTCACGCCCTATTCTTGTGTAGTATAGGTCCACTCAGTCTGAATATTATTATTTTCCTCCTTCACAAACCCATATCTTGCGTACTGCCCCTTCGAATTATCTTGTTTTCCGTTCTTAAGTCTATAAAATTAACATATTCAGTAATAGAGATGCTATCAGTTCTTAGACTACAACAACTAGGATAACTCGTGGAGGTATGATTCCTGGGGTCGGTAGTCGGAAATCCCAGTCTCCAGCGACAGAGTCGTGAAAAAAACTCAAAAGGTTACTCAACAGTATACCTCGGAGTGATGTGCATTATTCAGATCACTCAACCCGAACACCTCCACTGGGTCTTCAACAAGGAAACCAGGGTGACACTCCCGCTCAGATTCCGATTCCAAGTAAGGCTAGGATGCAAAATAATAGGATAAAAAAGCATCCTAGGGCTGAAACGATTCAGCCTACCATTCAGAAAACATACAATGATAACTATATTCCCTACTTGCTGCTATTCAAAACCAGTGACTATGCATTTGAATGTAGCTACCGCAATAGGTGGGTTCACAATCATTGTGATACTGCAGTACCTAGACAGTATTACGGGTTCATAACAGTTTACCGCTCTCCATGGCTCTAGTACTTTCGTCTACAGATCATAATCATTGCGACAACATGACCTCATTCGCTTATCAAAGGCTGATCAATTGAAGATAGCCGCAAACCGAACCAATACATTGCTGGCTGTTATAAACTCTTCAGTATCTGTTAATAGTATGGAGCAGTGACTGAGTTTGAGAAGGGGAACCAGTGACATTACATCTTTACAATTACAATTACATCTTTAATTGATCAGCCTTTGCTAAGCGAATGAGGTCATGTTGTCGCAATGATTATGCTCTGTAGACGAAAGTACCATTGAGAAGACTGAGGCAGGCGCGGAAGATTGTATTATGCAAATTTACACTCTGAGCCAATTAAAAAAAGAAAACATTACACTGAACACTCTATTTGCACACCATCTTTGAGTCGTGACTTCCAACGCTCCATCCTTCTTCCATTTCTGTTGTTGCTTCCTTTCCTTCCTGTTGGTACTCCATTTACTTCTTGCTTTTGCTCCATTTGCTTTCCGTTTTCCTCTTCTGATCGTGAGACTTCTTTCACGTCCCTTCTTATACTACTTATATCGTTCGTATAAGTAGCACGCACCACACTCGTCCCCCCTTTAACAATCTCAGTCTTTCTGATCGCCGTACAGCCGTCTTCTTTATCAGTGTTTGTGGCTCGCCCTCTTGGCGCACCTGGAACCACCTTTGGAGTTCACTGGCATTCACGCGTTTCTGTTTGTTTCCTTTGCGGATCGTACACACTGCGCCGCGTCTCCCGGTGACTACGTACGGTCCCTCCCACTTCGGGATCAGCTTACCTGACCCTGGCTCTCTTCCTGTGGTATATTTCCGTTCCCTACACTTCACTTGGTCTCCCACTTCAAACGGTCTCCAGTTCTTTCTCTCCTGTTCTGACTTCTCCATGTCTGATGTTTGTTTCTCTCTCACATTCCTGATTGCTTGTCTCCGCTCTATTCTCAACCTTGTTGTATTCCCTCTCTCTTTTGTTGCGGCCAGGTTTTATCATGCGTTGGTAGTCTCGGCCGTCTGCCATACATCAGCTGGAACGGTGACTTCCTGGTTGTTCCCTGTGCCGAGGCACGATGTGCCAGTAAGATTAATGGTAATTCTTTCTCCCAGTTACCCCCTTTAGATGCTAGCCATTACTTTAGCTTTCGGTTATTCCTTGATCGGTTAATATTATCTTTGGTATTCCATGGTCCGCCACAATGTGCCGCACTACCGCTTCAGTCACCGTCCTTGCTTGTTGGTTCGCAATCTGCACGGCATTTACCCGTCGTGTGGCATGCTCAGTCATCACCAGCAGGTACTGGTTACCACTTGTCGTCTGCGGGAACGGTCCCATAACATGCACTGACCACAAATCACCAACTGCTGTTACTGGGATTGACTGCAATGGCGGTCGTATGCATCGATCCCCTTTCATTAGTTGACATCGCTGGCACGCTAATACATATCGTGCAACATCGTCTCTCATACCTGGCCAGTACGCACTTTGTCGCAGCAAATCAGTTGTCCGTGCAATACCTGTGTGCGCTACCTGGTGACATTCACGAATCATCTCCTGGCGCAGATCTTTTGGGATTATTGCTACCCAATTCTCGTCATCATCCCGCCAGGTCAAGGCTCCGTATCCGTTCACTCTCAGTCTCTCCTTCTGCCTCAGCAACACTGTTAATTCTTTATCTGTTCCACTCTTGTCGACAACTTCTCCCTCTTTTATCACTCAAATTACCTCTCGAAGGTTAGGGTCGGCTTTCTGATGTCGGACGAGTTCTAGGGGGTCTCCCTCTAGGCCGTTAACTGCACACGCTATCTCTTGAAGTTCGGCTTCAGTGTCCGGTCTTGACAAATAATCTGCCACTACATTTTCCTCCCCTACCACATCCCCGACGCCAAAATCATACTCCTGCAGACGTAGCATCCATCGAGCCAACTTCCCACGGGGTCTTTTGCTGTTTTCAACCATTGTAGGGGCTTATGATCCGTCTCGATGTGAAATAGCCGACCCAGTAGATACGGTCTCCATTTGTCTACCGCCCATACAATCGCTAAACACTCTTTTTTTACTGTGGAATACTTCTGTTCCGTTGGCGTAAGGACACGGCTGGCATAATCCACCACTCCTTCAGACTGCCACAAGACGGCACCTATACCGTGATTTCTCGCATCAGTGGTCACTGTAAATGGCTTCTCCGGTTCCGGCAGTCTCAGCGTCATTTGGCGATCATCTAACAGCTCCTTGATTCGGTCGAAGGTTTGTTGAGCGGTCTCTGTCCACGTGAACTTCGCATTGCTTAGCACTTTATATAGAGGTGCTGATATATCGTAGAAGTTCTTCACGAATCTGCTGTCGAACGCCGCTCTTCCCAGGAACTGTCTTTTATTGGTAGCTGCCAATAGCCCGACCGTAAATCTAACACTGTGAACACCGTATCACTCTGTAGACGATCTAATGTCTCTGCTATTGTTGGCATTGCACATGGTTTTAGTTCTGTGACGTTATTCAGTTCTCTAAAGTCAACGCAGAATCTATGCTTTCCATTTGGCTTCTTTACCAAAAGTACCGGTGAGCTGAACGGGCTATCTGCTTCTTCAATTATACCTGCCTCTAACATCTCCTATACCTGCTGGTTTATCTCAGCTTCCAAATGTACGGGGACCCATCGTGTTGTGAAGATGGTCACTTCTTCGTTCTTCATCGGAATTTCATGTTTAACTTTATTACCAAATCCGTTCGGTTCTCCGTCTCCCGTGAACAACTTCGTATATTTCGTGAGCACCTCGTTAATGTTCTGTTCCTTTTCATTGTCCTCTTTCGCTACTCTAACTTCCACCACCTCGCTGCTTTCATGTATTGTCAGTGTGCCGTACTTTGTAATCACCTTCTTGCTTCTTGTATCAATAATTGCTCCTACTTCCCTCAAGAAATCTGCTCCTAGTATTGGTCTCGACAAGTTCGTAGTTACCACAAAGGGAAACTGTATTTCCGATTAGCCGATTTTCACGATATCATTTGAGACTCCTAGGATTTTTAACACGTGGCCTCCGATGGTGTCAACAACTAATGCACTCGGCCTGATACTTCTACACCGCTCTTTGTCTATTAAAGAAACTGCCGCCCCTGTACCAATCAGGCACACTACCTCTCGCTCGTTTATCCCTACTCTCGCATAGACCGTCCCCCTATCTACTACTGCCGCGACCCCCAGTTTCACAGGACATAAAGAACACCTTGTATATGGTCTAAAATGTTTACGTTTTCGTCTTGTTGGGCAATTCCTCTTCCAATGTCCGATTCCTACGCAAATATAGCATTTATAATTATTTCTTCCACCCTTTATTCGTAATGCTGCCACCTCGCGTTGTAGTTCTGCTATCTTCTTCGCGAAATCACCAGCCTGTCTTTCACACTCCACCGAGGCGACTGTTGAGTTCATCAGTTGTCTTGTTACTTTAGCCAGCACGGTCGCGTCCATTGGTTGTGCCGCGTTCACCAGTCTCAACTGTTAGGCAACCTCTGCAGGCACACTTTCAATGAATTGCTAGCAGCTGTGTTTGCGGCTCCTCATCCAAAGTCGGCAGACCTCGGCGCAGAAATCTTGTCAACTCCACAGCCAGCACGAGTGAATCGTCATCCTTCGTCAGTCTCGCCTCTCGGAACCTCTGCAGCTCATCCTGCCTATCCGCCGGGCTGTCGAACTCCACCAGCAGCCCTTCCGTCACCAACTCCCAGTCAGCGTCCGCCATTGCCTGCAATGGCGGACGCTGACTGGGAGTTGGTGACGGAAGGGCTGCTGGTGGAGTTCGACAGCCCGGCGGATAGGCAGGATGAGCTGCAGAGGTTCCGAGAGGCGAAACTGACGAAGGATGGCGATTCACTCGTGCTGGCTGTGGAGTTGACAAGATTTCTGCGCCGAGGTCTGCCGACTTTGGATGAGGAGCCGCAAGCACAGCTGCTAGCAATTCATTGAAAGTGTGCCTGCAGAGGTTGCCCAACAGTTGAGACTGGTGAACGTGGCACAACCAATGGACGCGACCGTGCTGGCTAAAGTAACAAGACAACTGATGAACTCAACAGTCGCCTCGGTGGCGTGTGAAAGACAGGCTGGTGATGTCGCGAAGAAGATAGCAGAACTACAACGCGAGGTGGCAGCATTACGAATAAAGGGTGGAAGAAATAATTATAAATGCTACATTTGCGTAGGAATCGGACATTGGAAGAGGAATTGCCCAACAAGACGAAAACGTAAACATTTTAGACCATATACAAGGTGTTCTTTATGTCCTGTGAAACTGGGGGTCGCGGCAGTAGTAGATAGGGGGACGGTCTATGCGAGAGTAGGGATAAACGAGCGAGAGGTAGTGTGCCTGATTGGTACAGGGGCGGCAGTTTCTTTAATAGACAAAGAGCGGTGTAGAAGTATCAGGCCGAGTGCATTAGTTGTTAACACCATCGGAGGCCACGTGTTAAAAATCCTAGGAGTCTCAAATGATATCGTGAAAATCGGCTAATCGGAAATACAGTTTCCCTTTGTGGTAACTACGAACTTGTCGAGACCAATACTAGGAGCAGATTTCTTGAGGGAAGTAGGAGCAATTATTGATACAAGAAGCAAGAAGGTGATTACAAAGTACGGCACACTGACAATACATGAAAGCAGCGAGGTGGTGGAAGTTAGAGTAGCGAAAGAGGACAATGAAAAGGAACAGAACATTAACGAGGTGCTCACGAAATATACGAAGTTGTTCACGGGAGACGGAGAACCGAACGGATTTGGTAATAAAGTTAAACATGAAATTCCGATGAAGAACGAAGAAGTGACCATCTTCACAACACGATGGGTCCCCGTACATTTGGAAGCTGAGATAAACCAGCAGGTATAGGAGATGTTAGAGGCAGGTATAATTGAAGAAGCAGATAGCCCGTTCAGCTCACCGGTACTTTTGGTAAAGAAGCCAAATGGAAAGCATAGGTTCTGCGTTGACTTTAGAGAACTGAATAACGTCACAGAACTAAAACCATGTGCAATGCCAACAATAGCAGAGACATTAGATCGTCTACAGAGTGATACGGTGTTCACAGTGTTAGATTTACGGTCGGGCTATTGGCAGCTACCAATAAAAGACAGTTCCTGGGAAGAGCGGCGTTCGACAGCAGATTCGTGAAGAACTTCTACGATATAGCAGCACCTCTATATAAAGTGCTAAGCAATGCGAAGTTCACGTGGACAGAGACCGCTCAACAAACCTTCGACCGAATCAAGGAGCTGTTAGATGACCGCCAAATGACGCTAAGACTGCCGGAACCGGAGAAGCCATTTACAGTGACCACTGATGCGAGAAATCACGGCATAGGTGCCGTCTTGTGGCAGTCTGAAGGAGTGGTGGATTATGCCAGCCGTGTCCTTACGCCAACGGAACAGAAGTATGCCACAGTAAAAAAAAGAGTGTTTAGCGATTGTATGGGCGGTAGACAAATGGAGACCGTATCTACTGGGTCGGCTATTTCACATCGAGACGGATCATAAGCCCCTACAATGGTTGAAAACAGCAAAAGACCCCGTGGCAGGTTGGCTCGATGGATGCTACGTCTGCAGGAGTATGATTTTGGCGTCGGGCATGTGGTAGGGGAGGAAAATGTAGTGGCAGATTATTTGTCAAAACCGGACACTGAAGCCGAACTTCAAGAGATAGCGTGTGCAGTTAACGGCCTAGAGGGAGATCCCCTAGAACTCGTCCGGCATCAGAAAGCCGACCCTAACCTTCGGGAGGTAATCAGAGTGATAAAAGAGGGAGAAGATGTTGACAAGAGTGGAACAGATAAAGAATTAACAGTGTTGCTGAGGCAGAAGGAGAGACTGAGAGTGAACGGATACGGAGCCTTGACCTGGCGGGATGATGACGAGAATTGGGTAGCAATAATCCCAAAAGATCTGCGCCAGGACATGATTCGTGAATGTCACCAGGTAGCGCACACAGGTATTGCACGGACAACTGATTTGCTGCGACAAAGTGCGTACTGGCCAGGTATGAGAGACGATGTTGCACGATATGTATTAGCGTGCCAGCGATGTCAACTAATGAAAGGGGATCGATGCATACGACCGCCATTGCAGTCAATTCCAGTAACAGCAGTTGGTGATTTGTGGTCAGTAGATATTATGGGACCGTTCCCACAGACGACAAGTGGTAACCAGTACCTGCTGGTGATGACTGAGCATGCCACACGACGGGTAAATGCCGTGCAGATTGCGGACCAACAAGCAAGGACGGTGACTGAAGCGGTAGTGCGGCACATTGTGGCGGACCATGGAATACCAAAGATAATATTAACCGATCAAGGAATAACCGAAAGCTAAAGTAATGGCTAGCATCTAAAGGGGGTAACTGGGAGAAAGAATTACCATTAATCTTACTGGCACATCGTGCCTCGGCACAGGGAACAACCAGGAAGTCACCGTTCCAGCTGATGTATGGCCGCAACAAAAGAGAGAGGGAATACAACAAGGTTGAGAATAGAGCGGAGACAAGCAATCAGGAATGTGAGAGAGAAACAAACATCAGACATGGAGAAGTCAGAACAGGAGAGAAAGAACTGGAGACCGTTTGAAGTGGGAGACCAAGTGAAGTGTAGGGAACGGAAATATACCACAGGAAGAGGGCCAGGGTCAGGTAAGCTGATCCCGAAGTGGGAGGGACCGTACGTAGTCACCGGGAGACGCGGCGCAGTGTGTACGATCCGCAAAGGAAACAAACAGAAACGCGTGAATGCCAGTGAACTCCAAAGGTGGTTCCAGGTGCGCCAAGAGGGCGAGCCACAAACACTGATAAAGAAGACGGCTGTACGGCGATCAGAAAGACTGAGATTGTTAAAGGGGGGACGAGTGTGGTGCGTGCTACTTATACGAACGATATAAGTAGTATAAGAAGGGACGTGAAAGAAGTCTCACGATCAGAAGAGGAAAACGGAAAGCAAATGGAGCAAAAGCAAGAAGTAAATGGAGTACCAACAGGAAGGAAAGGAAGCAACAACAGAAATGGAAGAAGGATGGAGCGTTGGAAGTCACGACTCAAAGATGGTGTGCAAATAGAGTGTTCAATGTAATGTTTTCTTTTTTAATTGGCTCAGAGTGTAAATTTGCATAATACAATCTTCCGCGCCTGCCTCAGTCTTCTCAATGGTACTTTCGTCTACAGAGCATAATCATTGCGACAACATGACCTCATTCGCTTAGCAAAGGCTGATCAATTAAAGATGTAATTGTAATTGTAAAGATGTAATGTCACTGGTTCCCCTTCTCAAACTCAGTCACTGCTCCATACTATTAACAGATACTGAAGAGTTTATAACAGCCAGCAATGTATTGGTTCGGTTTGCGGCTATCTTCAATTGATCAGCCTTTGATAAGCGAATGAGGTCATGTTGTCGCAATGATTATGATCTGTAGACGAAAGTACCAGAGCCATGGAGAGCGGTAACCTGTTATGAACCCGTAATACTGTCTAGGTACTGCAGTATCACAATGATTGTGAACCCACCTATTGCGGTAGCTACATTCAAATGCATAGTCACTGGTTTTGAATAGCAGCAAGTAGGGAATATAGTTATCATTGTATGTTTTCTGAATGGTAGGCTGAATCGTTTGAGCCCTAGGATGCTTTTTTATCCTATTATTTTGCATCCTAGCCTTACTTGGAATTGGAATCTGAGCGGGAGTGTCACCCTGGTTTCCTTGTTGAAGACCCAGTGGAGGTGTTCGGGTTGAGTGATCTGAATAATGTACATCACTCCGAGGCATACTGTTGAGTAACCTTTTGAGTTTTTTTCACGACTCTGTCGCCGGAGACTGGGATTTCCGACTACCAACCCCAGGAATCATACCTCCACGAGTTATCCTAGTTGTTGTAGTCTAAGAACTGATAGCATCTCTATTACTGAATATGTTAATTTTATAGACTTAAGAACGGAAAACAAGATAATTCGAAGGGGGCAGTACGCAAGATATGGGTTTGTGAAGGAGGAAAATAATAATATTCAGACTGAGTGGACCTATACTACACAAGAATAGGGCGTGAAAGTCATTTAAAATTACAACTTTACGTTTGACCATCCTAGTAAGCAACTTCGCGTGGATCCAGTTACTTTTCCATGAGTTTTTTGTTTGTGAGTGAATGTGTATGTGCTGCCGAAGCAACTAGGAAGGGAGCAGTTAACTGAGACAGCTAGACAGACTTTGAATGGCTCTGTTTGTCCTAAGTGTTATTCAGATAGTCTATCAATGAATGGAGACAACTTTCATATCTTCGAGAATGATTAAATATCCCTATATGGTGTCGAAAACTGTGTTTTTTCCTTTAAACAGTGCGAGGTCAACGAGGACACGTTATGTTTTGGAAGCGTGCTCATGATTTCTGTAAAAAACTGTCATGAATTGAAAATGGGCCAATGCCATTTTGTGCTACAGTGTGATAATAATAGTTTATCCTTCAATCTACGAGGTAGAAATTAATTTGACTACTAAAGAGCATTTCATTTGAGCAGTTTGGCTACTTTATATTGATTAGTGTTTAAATGAGTTTGTTTGTTTGTTTGTTTAATAGTTGGTGGGTAGCCATTCACTTTGTCCGCCATGAAACGGGACAGTTCAGGAAATAACCAGGATGGTCCTCCATCGAAATTTCAGCGTTCTACCGTAGATCTAACCAATGTTTCTATCAGATTTCTTATTCCTGGGAGAGCTGCAGGGATAATGATTGGGAAGGGTGGGGAAAATATCAAAAAAATACGGTCACAGGTTTGTTACTTCATAATTCATTCAGTGACTTGCTCAATCGCTGTTTTGGCACCGACTGACTCGATTCTTTGTTTTATGTTCTTTACGGTTCCTCCACCTCCCGGACACTAACTCGCTAAATCTGGTCAATCTCCTCTGATAACCCAATGGTTTGGGTTGGTACCACATGCCTGCCTTATTCTCAAACTGATGACTCTGGCTCACTGAAAACGGCCCTGCTTTATCCCATTTACTGTCTCAGTATAACGTCAAGCTGAATATTCCCGACAGCAGAGGCCCTGAACGGTAGGGTAACCCAGAAACTTAATGTCACCTTGATGTGTATTCGGTCGATTAATTAGTTTGCCTAAATTATTGTTTTCATGTTTTTGGTTCATTTTTGTGTTTGTAAAGCCCTTTTGGCGATCGTTTGCCGAGTAATTCATGATTTTGGCTGTCAGTTAACCTACTAGCTACTGTCGTTATGAAACAAGTACTAGGTAGAGATGTTAGATCAGATGATGTATTGAGAATTCATCAGTTGGGGTGAGTGAGTCATGTGTTTCGTATGCCCAACCGATGACTGACTCGACGAGCGATTCTTAGTGATGTGGGGATAGGTTGAAAATAAACCAGGGGCAGCCCAAACATGGCACAACTTCATGAATTCATTGATAACTGGACTGAACCATGTTGGTAAAAGTCGACTACCTAGTTTGGGACCGTGAGACGATGATAACCGATGGCTGGAGACCTTGAACAACATGGCTTAAGATCGTTTGCAGTGGAGCTTATACGCCTTCTACCACCGGGATTCAATATGACAATTGTGTCGCCGTGCCAATGTGATGTGGCAACCTGGACTGATGTAAGTACGCACGAAGTTCTACGCCGTAACTGACTGACTGACGAGTTACTGTTGTGACTGGGGCTTCCAGTGACTTAGCCATGGATACAAACCTATTATGTAAACGTTTAGACAAGTTTTGGGGATAACCCTTAGATGGTTGTTTAGTTCTCCGAACCCTCCACGACTTTCACTATATGGAAGGGTATCATAAGCTTCATTATATTATCCAAGCTTCTGTATTTTCCTTCTTTCCCACCCTAACTTGTTTTTTTCCAATAGGATAATGACTATCGAGGGTGACCTGCAGGCCATCTGCAGCATAATGCGCGATGTTTGTCCAAAACTAAAGGTAAGGTTGAACTAACTACTCTGACTTTATAGGATATAATGAACGCAAAACTCTCCGATCCGAAACGTATAATGGGTGCCCAAGGGTTTCGGCGTCGTCCAAGACGAAACGAAGATCCAGAACGGGATGACGAGGAAGACGAAAACATGATCGACTTTAGAATCCTAGTGCACGAAAGCCAAGCTGGCTCCGTCATCGGCCGAGGTGGGGAACGTATTAAGGATCTCCGTGATGTAAGTCTGCTAGTGTTTTCTCCAACATAAAATTTAGAAGTACAAAATGCGTGTTATCAAGGTGTATCAGATGTTGGCTCCACTATCCACTGACCGAGTAGTACAGATGGTTGCTGACCCAGACAATGTCGTCCAATGCTTGAGAGCTGTGATAGAGGCGGTTGAGGTAAGTGCGGATGTTTCACCGAATCATTTTCTTTATTCTACCGATTGTTGCCACAAACTCATTGGTAGTCACGAATCCAAGTCTCAAGATTGTCCCGCAGGTGTGAAAGAATACCGCCGTGATCCCATCGGTAAACGATCGGGCATTATGGTGCCGTGGCATCAACAAACATTTACATACGTACCAACCTAGAAATATTACCGAACGTTTTATGTCGCCAGCATTGCCGTGAATGTTGTATCTCATCTCTGGACGTACTGACTGACTTCTTATGATGTGGATGCATTCCTTGCGTCTAGTAATACTAGCTATTTTGTACTTGTGTTACCTGTGTTTCTGCCTAATGTTGTATTTTGTACATTTCAGTCTGCTCCTCCTCGTGGTCGCCGTGAAGACTATGACGCTGCCAACTTCAGTGAGGGTGATGCTCTTAACTACGGTGGTTGGTTGTCTCGAGAGGCTGCAGCAGCACTAGCTCAAGGGATGCCACTCCGTGGACCTGGATGCATGCCGCCAATGGGTTATAACATGGGTGGTCCGTATATGATGGGTGGTGGTGACATGGGGCCAATGGGTGGTGGAATGGGCCCCATGGGTGGAGGAATGGGTCCTATGGGCGGTGGACCGATTCCCGGAGGCCGTGGTCGAGGGCCTCGCTCCGGCGGTGGGATGATGGGTGGAAATGCACCTCTTGCGCAAGGTCAACGAGGGATGATGGGCTCCTCAGGACCGGCACCGGTTCCTCCTCCAGCCGGTCGTAATACTTCTATGGGTCCACCAGGCGGTTATAGTAGTTCAGTGGACGGAGGTTACGGTGGTCAAGGTGGATACGATGGTCCAGGTGGATTCGATAACGGAGCATACGGAGGCATCGATCAAACTGGACAAGGCGGGTTTAGTGGTCCTGGATACGGTGGGTCGGGCAACATGACTTCTGGAGGCTACGGTGCGTCTGGGTATGGTGGAAGCCAGCGCGGATCTAGTGACATGGCAGGTGGTCAAAGGTAAGCTAGTTCATGTTATCCCGCGTAAACTGACACGAAAAAGCTGAAACTCGTGCGAATTCTAGTAGTTGTTTGACAACTAAAATCTGTGTACCTCAGGGTTAATCACGCGACAAGAACTCACCAAGAGCTATCGCTCACTTTAATTCCAAAGCCTTTCGCAATAATCCACCAGTCACTTATTAGCGATGGGATGTCGCTGTTTGTATCGAGGACCCCAGGAAACTGTTAGATACTTGAGGGTCTGTTCGAGCTGAGCTGTGACGGTCCGTCCAGTTGTTGGGAGTAACCGCCATGGTTTTTAGGGAGTACACTGCACCTTTACTTCTGCGGGGCATGATTGTTTATATCAAGGTGTGTCTACCTGAAATGCTAGTTTTGAATGGCTTTTCGGAAGATATCAAGGCACATGTTGGTTGAAAGTGACTAATTAAGAACACTGCAGTTTGGAACTAGGCAAGTGTAGTTGAGTCGTTCGATCCTACATCAGTGGGTCTCGAGTTTATACTTCGCTTCAACTGCATAGTATCGTTAGTCCTCACACAAATAGTGTAGCTGAAATCCTGTTTCATGGACCTGGATTACAAGTGTACGTACCTAGCTAAAGTAGAGAAGACTGCTTGTTGCGACTTGGTTACTGTAGGACTGGGATTATGTTTATTTAAGTCGGGCAACATGACCGCCGGCGTCTAAGTTTTATGATCATGTTGTGTTTTGATTTCTTGGACGCTTTTGTCAAGTTGCCTCATAATCTTCTAATCAACAGACCTCAGTCCGACTGGGAATATGTTTATCCGCCGTCTCAAACCACAATATCTCTAATAAGACATTTGTTCTCCTTGTAGTGCGTCTCGGGGTGGCACCTATGGCGGGTATGGAAATATGGGATCTGGAGAGCCCGTTGGAGGCAAAATCACCCAGTGGTATGGCGGATGGCTCTAAAACCTTGTTTGCATTTAACTTCAGTGAAATATACCAGTAAATAAATAACAAACACTTGTTGGTTCTTGACTAAATGCGGGTAAGATGGGATCTTAGGTTTGTACGTCGGTTGAGTCAACTAAGTGGGGTTTGCGTTGATATAAGAGCGTAGGATTGTGCGTGTTTGTTTAGTCTAGAGTTAGTGCGGGGATGTTGTGGCCATACTACAAAGTTATGTAGTTCTGTTTGACGTCTGTTTATTTGATTCACTATCGGGTATACGGCGATAGATCGCCTGGACAAACCTAGAGTGTTCGGATGAGCTCCGAACACTCCTTCCGACTGGTATTTTATGCAGGTGGGAGGACCTGGATGCTTTGTTTATATTCGTTTGTGAAGGAGCAGTAGGGTTCGTTCTTCTTGACCCACACGGTGTGCAGGGGTGTCCCGGGCATCGTTTTGGAGAAGCGCATGAGTAGGGTTCTGGTGTCGTAACATGAAGGAGTAGGGCGATGGTGGTCAAATCTTACTCAGTCCGTCATCCCATTACAAGCGAGGGAGTGGTTATTCGCGCTTCCTTGGGGTGAATGCAGCTCTGTGCGTGTTACGCTCACATAGTTGACGTAAATCAAATTTTGCCCTTAGTGTACTAACTATCAATAATGGGGAGATCAAGCCTCCGTCAATGTGTTGAGTAGTCGCACTCGGTGGGTTCGCTTCATGACGCTTGACGGTCGGTATGATGCTCAAGTGTAGCGGAGTGCATGTTGGCTAGTCAACTGTTGGTTATTGAGTTCAAAGGGTCATTTTCAAGACTAAAATTGGATCGTCTAGAGGTTGTGCTAGGCATCTCAATCCGTACAATTTGAAGGGTTCGATAGTTTCACATCAAATCTATGGTCCTCTGATTGCATTGCTTTCGGCTGATACTCGTACATGTGTACAAGGGCACTACTGTTATCAATGTGTTGCCTGAAATTTTCACTTCAATACTTCTTTTTGAACGTTTTACCATGTGGACTCACTAGTATTGTGTTCACATTCATACAATGATGCCTTATTTTGAACATTTCATCAGATGTATGCAGCGCTCTCGTTTTATGATTATCTCTATCTTGTACGTCTCATGTTGTAAATCAATGGAATATCTACATTTTGCGCATATGGTTGTTTGTTTTGTCAAATTCTAATCTGGATTTTCTATGGCTTATCTTTCTCATTGAAAATCTATTTCACTGGCATAAACTTCTGTAATCCTATCTTTGTTTCCTAATCTTTTTGATAGTCGTTAATACTACTACTACCTCTACTGTGATTTGAAATGAAAATCCCATCTCTCTGTGAAACATGAACTGATGTCCTTCGTTGTAGCTGACTGATCGGGTTACAACTCTTGTAGCCGAACAGCTTCTTTTTAATCAATCATGTTGTCAGTGTTTTGTTTACGTTTTGCATTTTCTCGACTTAGTTTCCTTAATTGTTTTGTTCGTAAACGCCTATATTCGTCTTCAAATTCGGTTACTGGTTTTTTTTCAATTTGACGGTGTGAAATTCGGCCTTCCCCCAGGAATTTAATCATCACATGAGAATCCCAAAATGTCTTTCGGTCATCAGAACGCCTTGTAATATTCCCACTATATATATGTTTCAAACACTCAGTTGGGCTTACGTAGGGGTATCTGGATATTTATACTGCACAAGTTAATTAACTTGTGTGAGCTGGAATAGTACCCAGGTGTTCATAATGAAGCAGATAAGTTTGTTAGGTAGTTGTCACTGCATAAGATGATCCACAGTCTAATCCGCAAGGCAGTGAAGCGACATCTTATAGTAGCCGACAACTAAAAAGTATGTTCATACGCTTTTGGTTCTCTCAGATTCCTGGAGTCCGTTTGCGCCGTTTGTTTGTAGTGAGGGGTTTCCCGAATCAAGTGTATCCTCTGTACCCATCAACTCAGTTTACTCACGGGAACATATGATTTTCGTTCTCTTGATTTGTTTAACAATACATACACGGAGACAATGTGTTGGTTTCCCCCGGCAATGTCTATATACGCCTGCTAGCGAGAGCGTTTCCAGAGGAAGAGCAGGTTTTCTCCACTCTACGATGTACTAAGGAATCGTCACAATTCCTAATTAGCATATTGTTTATTTCACGTTTATTGATGATGTACAGAAATTTTTTAGGACAGTAAATCTAATCGTTCATACTTTTCGGCGCTATGATTTTAATGCTAAAATTGAACAATTCTCTGGTGTTACGTTGTAGTGCAGAGTTCTGACAATTTTAGTAAGCTAGGCACAATTACGCTAACCGTTGGCTTGAAGCCATTACTTATTGGGCGGTTTATGTTACTAGATAACCTAATGTCCTTAAACGAAGGTTAGATCACAATTTTATGTAATTTACCACATGTCAGATATTTGGAAACTTCCTATTGTCATGTAATTGGCTTTGTCTGTTATGGAGCTTAAAAAATTGAAGTGTTAATCTCTTAAACGTATTCAACACTTCGTATTCCTCTTCTAATATGTAAACCGTGAGGTGCCATTTAGTAACGGTTGTCTGGACGAGCAACAAACGAAGTCTAATAACCCACTAGATACCGATCGTCACGAAACTAGTGAGACACTGGCCACCACACATTTTCTACCCATCTACGTGCATCTTGTTATTGTGTAATTAAGAAATAGATAAAATTTATGTAAAGAACAGTTGAATGGATTGTATCGAGCAGTACAAACATAGAATAAGTAGGCAAATGGTAAAATACGTCATTGTTTGTATCAATTAGGCCACTTTTCAAATATAAAATTAATAACAGTAAGAATATCTGAAATCTGTTTAATACCAACTAGTATTCATCACATATACCCTTGCCAACAGTTTTGTAACAAATCAAGAGTACTAAGTCTACTGATCTGTTTCGTGACGGGTTCTTTTTAAAATTCCTCTATTTAATTACTCTAAGCTGACTGCTCAAAATATTGATAACGTAATGGAAAGCCTCCAAAAGTAACTTTCATAAGTTGAATTATGAAATGAAGGAACACAATTTTAAATGTCATTTCTAAACCATCACAACAGATAGTGAATGAAGTAATCTAACCGAGTGAGTGATGATGAACTGTTATGTCGTAAACTGCGTTCTTTTCATCATAGTGAAGAGATCAAGAATAACCATCTTAGCTGAAAAAGTTACTGTTTACCGGCTTACTCAGTGTATTATTTACAAATTTGATCGAACGATATATCACTTGTATAACCTGTGAACAAGATTCAAGCCACAGTTGGTCGGTTGGTTAAATAAACACGGGTTCACGTTATACTAGATACACGATACCAGTACCAAATACTGAAGGACCATAGTACAAGTGTTAGACAATATCTTAATATAATTACAAATTGAGTCTACTCAATCAGTTTAAAATAGAAATCAGTGATAGTCAGTCAGATGCAACGTAGAACTTCGTACGTAAGTACATCTGTTCATGTTGCCATACCACATCGGCACAGAGATATAATTATCAATTCAAATCCAATAGTAGTAGAGGTAGTAAAGGTATTAGAAGTAATCAGAGAGATTAGGATTAGAAGATATTCAATAATTATGATTCAGTGAGATGAGTTAAGAAAGTCAAAACTAGAGGGTTTGAAGAATCCAGAAGATTAAGATTTGAGAGAACACAAAGAATGGATGCACCTGCGTTATTGCAAACGGTTTTGAGTCATGTAATTCAGTTTCTCTAATCATCGATTATGATCATCTCGTGGGCCCCAATCAGGTAGTCGACACTTACCGACATGACTTAGTCCACTTGTCAGTGATTTCGTGGATTTCTGCCATGTTTTTGTCTGGCCGCCCCCAAACTTTCTTCTAACCTACTCCTACACTATAAAACAAAGCTCGTCGAGGCAGTCGGTGGTTAGGCATACGCAGCACATGTCTCAACCACCTCAACTGATGAAGTTTCATTACTTCATTTATTGATCTGCCTGTGAGATCAGGCAACATGACTTCCGGAGGCTATGGTGGGTCTGTCATCTAGGAGAAAATTTATTGTTTTTACGTTATATCATTGCTTTTTTCTCCTTAAAACCTATAATTTTAACTGAGAATTTGAACTGATGTAAATTTTGATACCAACTGACGAGTTTTCAATGCGGAACGAACTGCCAGTTGTGGATTCTACTTCTAGTTAAAATTTATCCTTTTCGCTTTTAAATAAGATGCTTTAAATCATGATAGTCGAGATTTTCATGATGTTGTTGAAAAAGAAGGGAATAGTTGAAAATTAATTTGATAAAAGAATTTTTTGATAGGAAAGTAAGCATTTCTTATGATAATGGAAATTTCGTTTTCAGATCATTTGAAGCTTACATATAGTGGAAGTAGTAATAGTAAGAATTATCATTATTATTAGCAAACGTCTGGTGTTTACCATCATTGGTGTTAAGACTTGTAATCGATAAAGCTGCCTCTCTGATAATAAAATAGAGCCTTGAATGAATATTTTCATACTGCCTAACGCAATCGGATGTTTTTATTCCGGATGTTAGTTAGTGTTGATATATTACAGAAAAGGCACACCGTATGTATTACTTGAGACTCGTTAGTTGGATATGCTCAAATTCTATTGCTGATGTTTGTAGTTCAACTGCTTTGAATGTAATCCTCATTGAACAAATTATTAACTGAGTAAAGTTAATCAACTAGCAGATAATTTCTTTTTCTATTTATTGATATTGTCTCGATAGATTTGTAAATTTTAAACAGCCAAAACCAGTTATGGAAAAAAATTTGATTTTTTAAATTACGAGTTGTAATTCAATTTAAAAAGTACAGAAGAAAACAATTAGAAGACCGATTTTAGTTTTCTTTATTTCCAAAAATTGTCTTCATTGCATAATGTATTGTTCTTGTTAATTGTAACTGGAAAACATGTTGCGCAATAATTAAAATGTGATGAGGAATTATTTCCGGTCAATAGACACATGACTATCACAGAACTGATTCGTGTGATAACAAAGGAAGCTTTTTAATGAGTATCTGAAGAGCTATGTTTAGTATCTACCAATCATTACAATTAGGTTATATAGAATGGAAGGATTTTTGCAAACATTTTGGAATCTAGAACGTCGACAGCTGGATTTACTTGCATCTCACAGATCATGCTCACATTGTCTGAAACTAGGTTGAGTTCCTTGAAGACCATTGTTTGATCATTAAACATAGTTTATTTCAGTGCACATTCAAAAAGAATTAAACCAAAATATCATATTCGTTGTAGTTTGTTTTGGATCAGCCACCTTGACGTAATGGTCGGGCTTGTCTATTGTCATAACCCAACCGAGCTATACTGGCTGGAACATATGTTCCTCTAGGTTCTACCATGCCAGGCAGGTCAATTGGAGAACAATCAGACTAAAAGAAGCTACTCAAGGTCTGAGGGGGAAGTTGCACTGCTGACTGTAGATGGTTGTGACGGGTGTACGATTTTTCCCTTAAACAACCAGCATCTGCAGCGATGCTGCCTACTCACAAGAAAAGAAGTGTTAGAAAAGGTCGACCCTAAAAATGTCGAACCTCACCTTACCTCACGGACTCCTGTTCGCGGCGTTAAGGCTACTTGAAGAGCGTAGCTAACACTTTAAATATTTCTCGTAAGGCCGTAAAGGACCGGCTCAAAACAGCTGTCCTGCCGTCACGCCCCCAGATCTCTAAGATCAACGCTAATCTACCTTCATTTTCAGGTTCCTCAAGAAACATCCTTCCGTGGTGTGGGCAGCCTGGAAGTGAAGTCCGCCCTCATACCCGTAACATCATACGAGACCGAATCGGTCACAATCAAATCCTTCCTACACCACCTAACATCATGTTAGGTAATTCATCAAATATCCTGAGAGAATTATTTTGTAAGTCTCATTCTATTGGCCAATTCCAATTGGTCGTCCTAACTATCAATATCACATACTTCAGATGTTATTTCCTATTCGACCTGTCTGTATAAATATGCATTACCTGTAACGTTCTATAATCTGGACTCGGAAGTCATATTTTCTGGGTGCTTGTAAAATACACGTTCAACTTCATATCAAGTCTTCTTCCCCTACTTAATGGGCCTTGGGACGCTCGGATTAGAGTAGCGTGTCATGTCGCCGGATCATCGATACTCGTACTCATTTACCGACTAAGGTGAACTCGAAGTAGTTCAAGAATATCAATTGACGTGGTGAAGCTGTGCGTTCGTAACACACCCCCCCTTATCTTAACGGCTAACTCTTGTCATATTACTTCATCATCCCACACCGATTATGCAAACGATTCGAGTACATAAACGTTTTTCCTGGTGTCCTGAAACCACGTTCTAAACTGCCTGTTGGTGCTCTGAATGCATGGATATCCTGCCGAATAGGACAACAAGCTTCGTTAGCTAGAATTTAAGAATTTCGCGCCAGCGATGTATGCTGCGTCTTCAAATCGCGCATACAGTATCCAGGTAGGGTCATTCATTTGACGTCACCACGTCGAGAGAACGAAACACCTAGACCTACACTTTGAGTAACTGCGAGCCCTGCTGCTGCTTCCCGTGGATTCACTGGTGTCAGTATATCACTGACTGGATCCCGTAGAGAATCGCTTGCGCGCAGGCCGACTGAACAGGACAGTACGGAGTCGTAAAGAATGGGAAACTAGCCGTCGCATCGTCGTATCTGACGACACAAAAGTTACGTCCTACAGAAACCTCTATAAACTTCAAAAAGTTGAGCGTTCTGATATAGTAATAATGACTGGTGACTTCAATGCTCATACAGGTAGACCAAGTGAAGACACATGGGTGTACCTTAGGCTCTTGCAGCTAGTGGCAACCGTCTGCAGCAACTATGCTCGGATAACCGCCTATTCCTAGCAAAAACTAACTTTAGGCATAAGGAAAGATATCATTTGACCTGAGGACACCCAAAGTTGTCACAACGCCAGACCCAAAAAGATAACATCGCTATCAGCCGCCGATAAGGGGGTTCTCAAGCACATGTTTCGATTCAGATCATGCTCTAGCGCAAGCTTGTCTGCGGGTTACTGGATGTTAGAAAAATATATAGCAAACAAACCTACTAGGGTTCTACTTAATGATAATAAAGCTAAGAAGATGTTTCAGGGACAAATAGAAAAACAGTTAGGCAGCCATGTAGTAAGTGATACCCACTCTGGGACAGCTTGGGATGATATCCAAAATGCTGTGGAAACAGCAGCAGTATCTGCTAGTAAGGTAAACCATAAGGTTAGACAGAAGCCGTGGATTTCAGTAGCATCTACCGAACTGATGGATACTCGAAAGCTCATTCCGCCTGGTGTAGCATCTAACCATTCATTCATCGTAATTTAATAATTAGTCGTTTAAATTATTCGATAATGGTAGTATCGATCATAATTTTGGATTTGTAATAATTCGATGACGGTTTCGATTATTGTATATTCATTGGGAGCTGGCTCACTCGCCTTCTCCAATTCGCTTCGTTTTGCTTGTACGCTCCCCTTCTCGTGTTTGTCTGCATAGATGAATGCATGAAATAAATTCATCCGGAACACCATATTTGGCTTCCTACTACCGCCGTCGCACAAACGCGGTTGGCCTAAGTATAATATACGGAAGTGGAGAGGAAGATTTATTTCATTGCATACTTGATCATTCGTCAACATTAGAGTCCAGTAGTGAGCCGCTAAACTGGCTCTGAGAATGGAGTCAGTTTAGGCACAGGCTGATAAAAAGCCTTCGCAATAATCACGAACGGTGGTGAGTAGCGAAAGCAAGGGAGATGCAAAAGGCAATGGCAATAGCAGACAGTTGTTCCGACTTATCAAGGAAACCGGTTTTAGGAACACGAATGTGGGTGAGACTATTACGCAAGAAGATGGTCTTATTATTCATTCTCAATACAGGAGATTGGATCGATGGGCAGAACACTTTAGGGACCAGTTCAACTGGCCTTCAGTCATACCGCTTGCCCACGATCTCCAGTCATCCTGAATGGCGAATCGATGTAAGTTATCCGACTCTTTATGAAGCTGAGAAAGCCATAGGAAGTCTGAAGCGAGGGAGAGCAGCGGCTTGACCCCTGAGATTTTAAGGATGGTGGTCCAGTTTTAGCAGTTAGATTGACCGAGATCTGGAGTAAATACCATCCGACCGGTCGCAATCGCGGATGTATGTCAAGGGTTTTACGTGTTCCAAGACAACCGAAACAAGAGTTATCTGGTTGACGCATGTTATGTTGTATCGGAGGACAGTGCTTTCCCCTTTATGTATGTTGAGACCTACTGCTTCTGGGGCTGCTGCGTGATATAAGAGCCTCAACATCTGCGAACTGCAGATTTCTCAACTACATCCTGGCTGTCCAATGTATACCGTGACTCCCTCCAGATGTTGACGTCTTCATAATTCAGTCAATCACCAGGAGAACAAGAAAGGGTGGGAGTAAGCAAACTTGCCTAACACTGGTCTTCACCTCGAATGAGTCCGTGGTTATTTAGCTGAATACAATTATTGATGAGAATTTCATAAAAAAATTGGCTTTTGCCAACCTTCGGCATTTATGGCGTAGGCCGGATATCCGTTTGCTAGCCGAAGGACGAGTATACTGCGCAGCAGTTCACTCAGTCTTACTATACGGATGCGAAACATGGCTATTGGGAGTAGAGGACATTCGTAAATTGCTTTTCTTCGATCATAGATGTCTCCGAAGCATTGCTCGTATTTCCTGGGAAAACCGAGTAAGCAATGCTGTTGTTAGGAAACGAGTACTATGTAGGGATGGGCAATCAATAGACGAAGTATTGACACTGAGGTGGTTGGGACATGTGTTACGTATGCTTAACCACCGACTGCCTCGTTGAGCTATGTTTTTTGGTGTAGGAGTAGGTTGAAAGAAAGCTGGGAGCGGCCAAACAAAAACATGGCAGAAATCCATGAAGTCATTGACAAATGGACTGAGTCATGTTGGTAGGTGTAGGCTACCTAGTAAGGGTCCACGAGACAATACTAACCGATGGTTAGAGACCTTGAATAACATGGCTCAAAATCGTTTGCTATAGCGCAGGTGTATCCAATCTTTGGGTTCTCTCAAATTTTGATTTGAATTCCTCATGACCGCTTTTCGCTTTTAAATCGATTCGACGTGAGTATGCTTCTCGAATCATATCATTTTGATTACCGATTACACTTGTACTAACTCTCCTACAATGGGATTTGAATTTACAATTGCGTTTCTGTGTTAATATGATATGGCAACTTGAAATGATGTATGTACGTACGAAGTTCTACGTTGTAACAGACAGACTGACTGTTCCACTGCTACAAGTTCGACTAAGAGTTCACACCGTAATCTACGCTCTCGAACTTCGACGCAACAACATATTGTTAGCTTGGGATGCCTGGATTTTTATTATTCAGCATACAGACTCTAAAATTCTGGAAAGATTTTCAACTTTTCTCCAGAATTTTAATGAAATTTATTACGACCAGTCTTTTGATTTCAATACTGAAAGTGTTTCATAATTATGAGATATTTCCAGATGATATTTATTTTTTCATGTAACAAAACTCATGTACGAAAAGAATTTTTACTGAAATATTTAAGAATATCTAAAATAAAAGGTTTTATAAAAAATACCAATACTTAAACGGATCAATATATAGTTATTAAATAAAAAAAATTAAATAGTTGGAAGTGGTTAGTTAAATCTGTTACAACTTTAAGTGTTTACAATTCAAGTATGATCCACCAGGCTGATACAGTCTCATTTTGAAATAGAAGTTAATGGAAGTACACACGGTGTCAACTGACGATGTGCAAGAAATACGCCGAAAAAATTCGAAAGCTACAAAGTTAAGTTCGTCACAGGTACGTTCATGTTTTACAATGATTCTCTCAGATTGCTAGATTATATATTGAAAACTGTGTCAAAATAGTGGTTAATATCTCTTAGAAGATTTGGTTTGTTTTGCGACAAGCCCATCAAAGCAGCTGAGAATTAACTGTTCAGCATTTACAGACAGTATATAACCGGTATTAGATCATAGCAAAAAGTTAGCTTGAATACAAATATGGTCTTTCTTGAGATTCTTAATTTGCTTGCCTTTAAAAATCTATGAGGCTTTCTTCACGGCTGATAACCTAGCAGATGTTAGGTGAGAAAAGTATGCAGACAATATGATCAGATGTGACTCACAAACGGCTAATGATTTAAAGAGAATACATGTTGAGACTGACAAATTTTACAAAAGTGACAAAAGTATGTATCTCTTTTATTTTCTCTCATAACACTGTTCTAGCCAATGTGCATTCTACACGTTTCACTGTACACAGAACCTCATCTGTACCAGCTGACAAGCTTATGATCGAGTAACGGGAACAATCTGTCGCTGCGTACTTCTACAAACATCACCATATCAAGTAAAAATATCCTGATCTCCCATACATAAAGGTAGGTAGTGTGTATTTATTGTTGTATTCCTTAGGTTGATCAAAAACGGGAGGTTTATGTACCTCTATGGAATTACTTAATATTCTACCCTTTCAAGCTGATGTGGCTAGTAAGGCCGTTTGTTGTGCAACAGTCCGCCCCTAAAAACGTATCCGGGAGCTTCTGGGGTTCGCTAATTCGATTCCAAGGTAACCATGTTTGTATATTTCTCACTGTACCCACAAGTTAATTGATGAAAATGCAGTCAAACATTGAATACGTTATACGTCTTTTTCCTAGTTAGTAAAAGCGCCAACAAACCTGTACATGTAAAGACACTTGTACTCCAACTACCTAAAGCAGTTTTTGATCATTCGGACAAAACTCAACTGAACACTGGGAGTTAGAATGCCCCAGATTTTTGTAAACCATTTTGACGCGGTATTGAATTTCAGTGGGGAATACTTTGCATTCCAAGAAACCCCGTATGTTCATTAAAGTGATATTTTCCCAGTGCTGACGGTTGATTGCTCAATAAAACACCGAAATACTTAGCAGCGTAAATAAATTCGAGGGTAAATGTTTTCTCTTCCGTATCTGTTCATATGCTCCGAGAAAATACACTGCAAACTAATAACAAATTAGTAAACTAACTCCCTTAATTGTCTGTGCTATTACATCACTCCTAACGAAATGGCATCAACAAACCACGCAAAGAAATACACAACACAAGCCTTGGAAGGTCAATTTTAACTGTCGTCGACTGGACAAATCAATATCGCTATCTAGAGATAAATAATGCACAGTGCATAAATACGTTCTGATCCTCAGTATTACTCAACCATAGAGGATTGTTGAAATTTGTAATGAAAAGTAGCGTAACGTAAATTATGTTTCGAAAGTTTTCTTCGCATCGCATATTGCCGTTACTTCGAATTCGCATCATTAGAAAAGCACCATTAAATTGTATTCAGTATAATTTAACAAGTTTATTCTACGAACGATTCTGTAAAAATTGTAGAAATGTTTGCCTGAATTGTAATTACAATTCATGCATTAATATGTACTCTGTGAAAATCGTCAGTAGATTGACTAGAGATTTTTCCAATTATTAAATCTTATACAAATGGTGACAATTCGATGTTAACTTTTATACTACGAACTGAAATCAGGAGACCGAATCATTGAAGACCTGAAAGCGTCAAATATTCGTTTCGTTCTAGTTTGCAGCCACCGTTATCGAAACAGGTGTTTTAAATCATCGGTACAGCCCTAAAACTGTGAGTCTAACTTTGTTATTGATCAGTCACTGACATCCCACCCATACATAGATGAACAGAAGAACGATGGTTGAGAAAATTACGTTACTTTTCATTACAAATTTCAACAATCCTCTATGGTTGAGTAATACTGAGGATCAGAACGTATTTATGCACTGTGCATTATTTATCTCTAGATAGCGATATTGATTTGTCCAGTCGACGACAGTTAAAATTGACCTTCCAAGGCTTGTGTTGTGTATTTCTTTGCGTGGTTTGTTGATGCCATTTCGTTAGGAGTGATGTAATAGCACAGACAATTAAGGGAGTTAGTTTACTAATTTGTTATTAGTTTGCAGTGTATTTTCTCGGAGCATATGAACAGATACGGAAGAGAAAACATTTACTCTCGAATTTATTTACGCTGCTAAGTATTTCGGTGTTTTATTGAGCAATCAACCGTCAGCACTGGGAAAATATCACTTTAATGAACATACGGGGTTTCTTGGAATGCAAAGTATTCCCCACTGAAATTCAATACCGCGTCAAAATGGTTTACAAAAATCTGGGGCATTCTAACTCCCAGTGTTCAGTTGAGTTTTGTCCGAATGATCAAAAACTGCTTTAGGTAGTTGGAGTACAAGTGTCTTTACATGTACAGGTTTGTTGGCACTTTTACTAACTAGGAAAAAGACGTATAACGTATTCAATGTTTGACTGTATTTTCATCAATTAACTTGTGGGTACAGTGAGAAATATACAAACATGATTACCTTGGAATCGAATTAGCGAACCCCAGAAGCTCCCGGATACGTTTTTAGGGGCGGACTGTTGCACAACAAACGGCCTTACTAGCCACATCAGCTTGAAAGGGTAGAATATTAAGTAATTCCATAGAGGTACATAAACCTCCCGTTTTTGATCAACCTAAGGAATACAACAATAAATACACACTACCTACCTTTATGTACGGGAGATCAGGATATTTTTACTTGATATGGTGATGTTTGTAGAAGTACGCAGCGACAAATTGTTCCCGTTACTCGATCATAAGCTTGTCAGCTGGTACAGATGAGATTCTGTGTACAGTGAAACGTGTAGAATGCACATTGGCTAGAACAGTGTTATGAGAGAAAATAAAAGAGATACATACTTTTGTCACTTTTGTAAAATTTGTCAGTCTCAACATGTATTCTCTTTAAATCATTAGCCGTTTGTGAGTCACATCTGATCATATTGTCTCCATAATTTTCATACACCACGTGAGGTCCCGTCGAACAGATTGATAAAAAAATTGTCATATCCGTCTAAACAGCAGCTGTGCTGATCCCTACTATCAAACGTTGCACCCGGTACATGTCATGCGCTCCATCGTAAATTCTATAATTTTTTAACCTATATAAACGGAGAGAGTAACTACAAACTTTAAAAACATTGACAACAAAAATGAAATCATCGTAAAGACAAATGTTCATCCGCCTGTAGACACTTATGGGCTACTGCCGTTCCCAATCACGGATGAAGCAGGAGGGTTGGCAAGCGCATACTGCAAAAAACGCTAACACGAAATAATGACACAAACCTTATAAACTCTTCTCTGGAAATTAGGTCTTCGTTTAGAATAATTATGACGTCTCATGATGAGGCCGATGCCCATTCTGACAATTAGAACCCTTCCACAGTGTGGGCAGCCGGGAAGTCACATCCGTCCTCATACCCATAGAAGCACACGAGACCAAATTGGTCACCATTTTACACCTCCTAATAACCATCTTATCTCCTCGACCATCTCTTCCTTCGATCGTTTGTTACTTCACGCGGCTGAAGCAAACGGTTTGAACTCAGGAAACCCCGTACTAAATTACATATTGGAACTTCTAATGTTCGAACCTTGTGTCGCGCATACAGCATCCGAGAAAGTTCATCAATTTCATTTCACCTGGTGCAGATAGAGAAACAACACGGTCTGAACTTCGTGTTTTAGGTAGCCTTGCTGCTGCTTCGGGTGGCCTCGCTGACGTAGGTACAGTATTAATTCCTGGAGCAGAACATAGTCTCTTAGACTGAATCCCGGTAGACAGTAGCTCGTTCACTGTACGACAAAACGCCGTATCTGACAATGCACTCACTAACTGCAGTTCAGATGACATAAAAGATAGGTTTCACAGAAACCTCTAGAAACTTCAAAAAGTTAAGCGATCTGATATAGTGATAATGACTGGTGACTTCAATGCTCAAGTAGGTAGACTGAATGAAAAGTAAAGATACCTGGGTGGATCTTATGGTCTGGCGTCTCAGAGAAAGGATAATGGCGACCGTCCGCTGCAGCTATGCTCAGATAACCGCCTATTCCTAGCAAAAACTAACTTTAGGCATAAGGAAAGATATCATTTGACCTGACGATCCCAAAGCCGACCCAACACGATCACATCGCTATAAGCCATCGGTGGAAAGGCTCTATTGAAGACTGTCGCTCATTCTAGAGCACTTGTTTAGACTCAGATCATGCTCTAGTGCGAGCGCGTATTCGTCTGCAGCTTACTGGACGTAAGAAAAATATATAGCAAACAAACCTCCTAGGGTTCTACTTAATGATAATAAAGCTAAGAAGATATTTCAGGGACAAATAGAAAAACGGTTAGGCGGCCATGTAGTAAGTGATGCCCACTCTGGGACAGCTTGGGATGATATCCAAACTGCTGTGGAAACAGCAGCAGTATCTGCTAGTAAGGTAAACCATAAGGTTAGACAGAAGCCGTGGATTTCAGTAGCATCTACCGAACTGATGGATACTCGAAAGCTCATTCCGCCTGGTGTAGCATCTAATCATTCATTCATCGTAATTTAATAATTAGTCGTTTAAATTATTCGATAATGGTAGTATCGATCATAATTTTGGATTTGTAATAATTCGATGACGGTTTCGATTATTGTATATTTGATTGTGTGTGGATGCTTTATTGCTTATTACATGTCTAGCCTATTATTGCTTGTCTATAAATACTTAGCCCCATTCTTCAGTTCATTGGGAGTTGGCTCACTCGCCTTCTCCAATTCGCTTCGTTTTGCTTGTACGCTCCCCTTCTCATGTTTGTCTGCATAAATGAATGCATGAAATAAATTCATCCGGAACACCATATTTGGCTTCCTACTACCGCCGTCGCACAAACGCGGTTGGCCTAAGTATAATATACGGAAGTGGAGAGGAAGATTTATTTCATTGCATACTCGATCATTCGTCAACATTGGAGTCCAGTAGTGAGCCGCTAAACTGGCTCTGAGAATGGAGTCAGTGTAGGCACAGGCTGATAAAAAGCCTTCTCAATAATCACGAACGGTGGTGAGTAGCGAAAGCAAGGGAGATGCAAAAGGCAACGGCAATAGCAGACAGTTGTTCCGACTTATCAAGGAAACCGGTTTTAGGAACACGAATGTGGGTGAGACTATTACGCAAGAAGATGGTCTTATTATTCATTCTCAATACAGGAGATTGGATCGATGGGCAGAACACTTTAGGGACCAGTTCAACTGGCCTTCAGTCATACCGCTTGCCCACGATCTCCAGTCATCCTGAATGGCGAATCGATGTAAGTTATCCGACTCTTTATGAAGCTGAGAAAGCCGTAGGAAGTCTAAGCGAGAGAGAGCAGCGGCTTGACCCCTGAGATTTTAAGGATGGTGGTCCAGTTTTAGCAGCTAGATTGACTGAGATCTTAGGTAGAATATGGGAACTGTGCGTAATACCGTTTGACTAGTTTCAGTCACTGATTGTCCCAGTCTATAAGAAGGGACAAAAGTCATCTTGTGACAATGATAGGGTAATAAGTCTAACTAATATAGTTTCTAAATTGTTAGTCTCGGTTATCCTTCGACGCCTAACTAGAACTCGTGAAGAGCAGCAGACTAGAAGAAACCAGGCTGACTTCAGAGCCGTACATGGGTGTATGGAGCACATCTTCACACTACGACATGTCCTGGAACACAGACACACATAAAGGTGTCCGACAATAATTGTCTTCGTGGACCTTAAGAGGGCATTGACTCTATAGATCGTGAGGTTCTGTGGCAGTGTCTGTCATTAAAATGTGTATCAGAAATGCGCATTAATCTTATACGAGCTGTCTACTCGAGTTAAAGCTCATGGCGAACTGTCGTCAGAATTAGTTACTTCGAGTGGTGTCCGTCAGGGATATCCACTTTCTCCGTTCTTGTTCAACTTTGTCAGACATGCTTCTAGATATAACATTATCTTCATCTGACTTTTCAGGAGTGCACTTTCTACCAGAAGGTGCGCTAGTTGACTTAAATTGTGCCGATGACACAGTTCTATTTGGAGAAGACGCTGACAAAATGCAGTCTCGTGACTACCCTGAGGAACAATCAAGCTTGTTCGGGACGCGATTCTCCCCGTAGAAATACAAAATGTTACTCCAACATTGGCTTGTAACGACATCTGAACTAGTGATAGGAAGTGAAGCAGTTGAGCATGTTGACCGCCTCACTTACTTCCAGAGTCTAGTTAGTGCTGATGGCCTGGTTTGTAACGAAATCTCAGCACGTATACAGAAAGCTCGATTGGTTTTTGCTAAATTGCGTTGCCTATGACGCAGGAAAGATACCCGTTTTCTGAGTAAAGGACGAGTGTACTGTGTAGCAATTCGCTGCGTCCTACTTTATAGCTGTGAAACATGGCTGGTGAGAGTAGAGGACATTCGTAAATTGCTTTTCTTCGATCATAGTTGTCTCCGAAGCATCGCTCGTATGTCCTGGGACAACATAGTAAGCAATGCTGTTGTTAGGAAACGAGTACTAGGTACGGATAGAAAATCAACAGATGAAGCATTGAAGCTTTATCAGTGCAGGTGGTTGGGACATGTGTTACGTATGGCTAACCACCGACTGCCTCGTCGAGCTATGTTTTGTGGTGTAGGAGTAGGTTGGGGCGGTCAGACTAAAACATGGAACAAATCCATGAAGTCACTGACTAGTGGACTGAGTCGTGTTGGTAGATGTAGACTACCTGGTTGGGGTCCGCGAGACGAAAGTCACCAATGGTTAGAGACCTTGAACGACATGGCCAAAAATCGTTTGCAATGGCGCATGTGCATCTATTCTTTGAGCTCTCTCAAATTCTAATCTTCTGGATTCGTCAGCACCTCTACCTTTGTCTTTCCAGCCTTATTTCACTTAATTATACTTCTTGAATAATATCTTCGAACCCTAGTCTTCTTCATTACCATTAATACCTCTTTTATCTTTATCACTATGGGATTTGATTTGACATCTGCGTCTTTGTGCTGTGGTATGGCAACATGAACTTATGTACATACGTACGTAGTTCTACGTTGCAACTAAGTGACTGCCTGTCATTTAAAACATGACTTACTGTAGTGAATCACGCATACTCAACTCCTACTTGAGTTATACTTTGTCTCTGTGCATTTCGTAATCTCATAAAACAATTCCCAACTTTATTTACGAATTGGAAATCCTTGATTTCCATGAATTATACATAGATACACAGCATAATAGAACGGTTAAGAACTGATTCAGCCATCTGTTAACGAGCCGAGTGAACTCGCGTGATAATCAGGAAGATACATCCTGTCAGGTAACTGTATGCACTATAAGGTTAAATTCGTCAATATTTTTTGGTTATAGGAGTACTAAGAGTTGTTAAACCGGCATTGGTGGTTCAAAATGCAAATACGAGAAGTGAGAAACTATCACTTAGAACCTCTGAGAGAACTATTCACGATTCACACCAGTCCCAACGTCATGGGGGAAAGGATGCAGTAAAAAACCTACTTCGATCGCCTGCTACCGGGGGACTGTCTACTGAAGCTACTGCGCAGCAAAACAGACTAAACTTCATAGACAAATGGTGACCAGAGACAACTGCTTACTGGTGTTTAGATCCCCAAGTATTACAACCACAACGAAATCAGTAGAACCTACTACTATAAAGTCAAAACCTACAACCTAATTGACATCTTAATCATAACATGGTGAGGAAACCAACTATTTAAATGATAAGGTTTTTTACCACTTAATGCAGGCTTTAACTCGCTATTTTGTCTCTATCCTGTGTAAGTGTCCCAGTTATTTAAAATTTTGTCTCATCAAATATTGCATAGAATAATACTACCTGATAAAATTATTCAGTAACGCTGGACACCAACTGATGAACATATTCATAACCAGCGCTACGTAAACCTGATCCTCAATAATTATCGACAAAAACAAGAATAATGACTTTTCCATTTGCTCATACTACTTTGAATTGAAAAGTGGTTATATTATTCCTTAAAATACACAAAGAGTTTCAAACATGACAATAAGCAGTTGCCTGGCGAGTAAGGATGTTTATCCCTCGCGAATAGAGTCTCTGTGATTGTATCCTAGTTTAGGGGAAATTTCTTGACTAAACCGATTTAAAAAAACCGAGTTTACCAGTTCTCACTCCTGCAGTTGCAACATATTTAATCAACCAAGGAAGCATAGTGTTAAATAAATTCTCAAAATAAATAATTCTGGAACTCCTTGACATCCATTATGCAATAACTTTTTCACGAGGAAGTATAAACTGATTGGTTTTGTCGCTCTTGCTTTCTGTTCTTTCCGCACAGTTTGAGGTATTTATTCGTGTCCATTGGATTTTAGTCTAGCCTCTCGACTGCACTAATTCTAGTCAGTCAGCAATTATGTATGAATTTGTATGTCCCATGTTTTCAGTGAGTGCGTTTGTTTCAGGACAGTAGGGTCTCTAGATACCAGAAGCTGTCATGTTACTGGACAGGGTATCAGCTAATTGTAGCGTGGAGAGTGGTAACGGGAAAATTCTAATCCTAATAAGAAGACTTCAGAACTAAGTAAGTTAATGGATGAATGATTTAAATAATTGGTAGTGAAGGATGTGTGTGGGGAAAGAAGTGCAAGCTGGGAAGGGAAACAGAGATAACAAGTAAGATAGAACAGGTTAATGATCTGAGGCAACAGCAATAATAAAAACTTGCAAGTCTGGAGACATGAATCAAGCAGAGCTGGTTCAAGAGTGAGGTGATAATGCGGACGTGAGTATGTGTTCTTTGAGTCTATTCTTGGAGCTTTCCGCTAAAAAGGATGTGTTTACTTCGGGTAGAAGAAAATTTCAGGTTGCTGCAACTCTTAATGAGAAAAAGCGTGCTCAAACCACGGTGTTTGCTCTTTGGTGCGCAATTTTTTGCCGATTACCTCGAGGAGTATGGTGGTGATGCTCAGGTCAGATGCTCATGTTGAGATGATTTGGCTTGCTTAATATGTTGTACACTCCGGTAACTTAGACAGAATGATCCCAAGTGTTGGAGTGACTTTGGTAAAATTTTCACTTCATCACTCTCACCTACTTATTTGCTCGGCTCTACACTCGGTCCAGATGATTTATGTCTTTTAAGGAGAGGGGTTGCAATGACATTGTGTACTTCGGGGTGTTGCCGTGCGTTTTTTTAAGGAGTTAATAACAATTATGGATGACTGCAACAATTTGTCTTCCCATAAACTGAAGAGATGCATTAGCATTCGCTGCATGTTTTATGCAGTTTAAAGTTGTGTTCAGGCTATCGAGCTCCGAGGAAACATTGAAGAGCGGACTTTTACTGGGGGTGTAAGTGGTTTGTGTCACATTGGGTAGAAAGTTCACAACGTGACATTCCCAACGGTTTGGTTTTAATCCATTTTTCGCTGCCCATCTCCTTATATATGCAAAGTCCTTTGAAACTCATGTGAATCCTCTTCGCTTCTGTACAGATCAATGCCATCAAGCTAATTTTGTCTAATACATCATCAATGAATATCAAGAAGAGGGGTGGACCTAAGATGGTCTCCAATATACCTCCAGATGTTTAGACTCGCCAGCTCGCTTGCACTCTATTTACTTTGTTGCAAAACTTTCTATTCTCAGGTTAGTTTTTGGCCAAGAGAGAAGTGGATCGGTAAAGCCTATTTCCCCACCTTTCATAGTTAGGAATGCATTTGATACAGTGTTGAAAACTTTTGCGAAGTCACACAATATTATTTGAACTAGTATTTCCGATTCCAGCTGGTTGTCAAGACGTCCCATGGTGTGAGCAGATTGGATACGTAAGACCTGTCTTTTTTGAACCCGTGATCAGCTTCATGGAGGATTTTGTCCTCGCAAATGTACCCACTCATTTGCTCACTAAATTGTTCTTCTGGAGGCCGGATCCTTTAAATCTCTTCTTTTAAAGATTGCAACGAGAGTAGCTACTTTCCACTCATTTCGGGAGTTGGTGCGACTCAAGTGAATGCCTGAACAGGTCATGTATCGGTGAAAATAAATCTTCGCACATTCTTTCTACATAAAAAAATGAATGTTGTCACATCCTGGTGACCTTTCTTGATGCAGAAATGTCAGTTTTCTTAGTACTAAGATAACAGTAAGTGGGATATTCTTCAGACTATCAGCCGTCATTTGGTTTGAGCATTAATCTGAACTTTTATGCACTTGGTTTAAATCGTTGATGAGCTTAGTGTTGGACATCTCAGACATCACCATGTCGGAAAGATCTTAACGTACAGAAATTCGAGAAAGCAGGCGCTGCGGTTTGGTCATGAACATGTAGTATGTTTGAGTCCAGGTTGACTATGAACATACTACAACCCAATTACGTTCTAGGCCTAACGCATTCTCCTGTCGTAGACCGAAAATCAAGGAAGAAGAGATAATCCAGCTGAAGAAGTATATTTGCTGGCGATTTCGTAGTATCGAGAGTATAACAAAATCGTGCCAGAGAAATCGGGAGGAAGTTACAGAGCGCCAAAACCAAGATGGAAACAAAGCAAAGAGGAAAGTAAGCGTACAGAAATACGAATAAATAAGAAGTTAGGTAAAACAACAGCTATTACAACGAGTTATAGTAATGAGTGTTTCTATTCAACCAATCACATCCTCTTCTTAAAAGTGGAGTCACTACAGTGGCACTACGCTAGAAAGGGTTTACACTTCGTTACTTAGCGGTTTCGTTCGACTGACTGATCAGCAGAACGTGCGATTTTAGGGTGTAAGGTTCGATGAAGAAAAAGAGATCCATGATCCTGGAGTTGTCACCGTTGGTCTTTTACGTAGAACGGTACCAGGAGTAATGTCCCATGTTTGGTGCTCGAGTTGGAGTGCCCCACTAGAGTTTGAAGATGGTGTTAACAAGGGCCATAACGGGAAAACGCTTCAGATATAGGACGAAACAACTTTGACCCGGGAAACCAGAAACGACCATGACAACTAGGTTAGGGATCACATGTATGCCAGTCGCAGTCAGAAGCAGAACATCCACTGAGCGCATTGACAAGAGTGTCGGTGAATAAACCAGACTTCTCCAAGATTGACTGAAGTTGACTATACCAACAGGGCGACTGTCTGATGCGTGGGCTCAGGACAAAAAATCAAAGAAAAAGAAAAATGTGTAACAAAATTGTAGTAAGGAGTATAATCGTAAGCCCCATACGTTGCTCACTGGGGCTAGTCACGAAAGCATGCAGATAGATGTACCCGGCGATTGGAATGTGAGACGGTAGTTTCGTTCGTAATTCTTGTTTGAGAGCTTGAGACTGCAACCTCATCCAAAGTCAAGAGCTCAGTGGTCTGCTGATCAGGACGCGATACTGAAGTCTCATCCGTAGGTTATACAGATGACTTGTGCTGTTGACTGGGACGTGAGAATAAGGTCCCTGATTTATCAAGCGTATGGTCCGAAGTAGGTGTAGGAATCCTGCTAATGAGTTGGACGAGTTTAGCATTGAATCTCGACTTATCGGATAGGGCACTGTCATAGATGTGTGCTGGCTTGAGATTATGAACGCTTACTATCTGGATGCGGCCATGTCGATCAACCTTCAAGGTCTTTTCGTGACGAGAGATCACTTGAAATAATCCTTCCTAAGGCTGTTGCATTGGTTTGCATACCGAATCTACTCGTACGAAAACATATGGACAGGTGAATAACTTCCGAGCAAGAGCGACCTGTAGATGCTATTTTCGAGTTGACACTGGAGGCAGTGTTCTCACCTACTCAGATAGTCACTGCTCTATGGTGTGAAAAATTCCCCAGGCACATGCGATTTCGTGCTGTATACAAGTTCAGAGTTGGAACATTGAATATCTTTCAGTGATGCTCTGCAATCGCCATGTGGTCTTCAACTAACACCATGTTTTGCGAACCGAATGAAGAGAGAAGGCTCAAGGACGATGAGAAAGACGAAGTAATACATTTAGCAAGTAAACTGTCAGACTAACGCTTAGCGAGAACTAATTTGTCCAGTACCAGCCGGCGATGTTTTGCTGTGATTGGGGAAATTTATCAACTATGACATGAAATAAATAATCATGCAAAAAATACATTAGTGATTTGTAAAGCTTAATACCATATTCTTATCATATTTAATAGGGTCAAAGTAAAGCTGATTCATCTTGATGTTATTACCATTCAGGTTAAAGGTTATGATAATAATAATAATAATCTATAAAACATGTCTGAATATATTCTTGTAAAAATCAATGATCTATGAGATAGTATAGAAAGATCATTATTATTATTATACTATCAGAAACAGTGAATCGCAATGTTCGTTTCAGTTGAAATTATCAAATCAAATTGTGTTAATAATACTAACAAATTCATTATAGATAAAATTTCCATTGAATTTTGAACAACAACACTATCAATTATCAGTAGTTTTTTTCAGATTATGGGGTTATGAAGATCGTTAAGTTAAACAATTGAAATCATGAATCGATCAAAGTTGGACTAACATTAGACACTTGGAAGCACTGAAAGACGGCCGTTTTGTCCTGGTATGGGACTCATCAGTAGTGCGCGTCCACGACTTCTGCACTCTGCAGGATTTGAACTCGGGACCTTCTTTCTTATTCGCGAACGCCTAACCTCTTGATCACTACTGGACCGGCATCCTTTGGTGTTATTGTCTAACTCTGATTGAACTAGGGATCTGGTGGTTACTGCCTACATCCGACAGGGTTGAACTCCACTGATGGTCACGTCTTCTCACTAGAGCTCCGAGAGAATTTACTCACGAACCTTGTCAATAGTAAGCACATGCTTTATGATTTTTCAATTAGACTTATGGAGATTAGTGTTCGTTGAATATCTGTAACCTCATACACTGTCTGCGATAGTTACTGCCTGCACCCAAACATGATAGTCACTGATAATTAAAGTGAACTGGACGGCTATGGTGATCATTATTTGTTTGGCCAGGGTCAAGTTTGTTTGACGTCCTGGTGATACGTACTATAGGACTGATCCCTAGAAGTATGTAAACGATTAGATTTTGCCTAGTACATTATCACAAATATACTGATTCCGTTTAAAAACTGCCACTGATTAAAATTTCATAAACAAAATTAAAATTTTTAACCATATTTCATCATGAAGTCCATGAGTGTCACAATTGACAAATGGAAACACTGATAAACAATTGATGATAATTAATTAAAGTATAAACTAAAGAGCACTTACTGATAGTTCTGAAATTCAAATAGTAATCCGGTTATGGTTTATGATGAAAAACTTATATTTACATAATATTATTTCGAATTATTCAACATATATTCGATTATTTGGAAATATGTCCAATTCAATGTTCAGGAAAGCTATGGAAGTGAATTGTGAAAAATCTCAACTATGCTTTTGTTAGGATATTCATCAAATATCCTAAGAGAATTATTTTTATAAGTCTAATTCTATTGGTCCAACAATTGGTCGTCCTAACTATCAGTGTCACGTACTTCAATGTTGTTTCTTATTGGTCGTCTTAACTGTCAATGTCACAGACTTTAGTGTTGTTTCCGATTCGACCTAACTGTATAAATACACATTATCTGTAACGTTTTATGACCCGGATCCGGATCCCTAGTTGAGGATCCTGATTCTCTTCTGTACTTGGACCTCGTACTTTCTGGATGCTTGTAGAATACACGTTCTAATTCATATCAAATCTTCTTCTTTTACTCAATGGGGGTTTGGGACAATCGGATTAGAGTAGCATGTTGTGTCGCCGGGTCCTCGATCCTTGCTCTCGTTTTCCGACTAAGATAAACTCGTAATAGTTCAGGCATGCCATGTCATGTCATTTGACATGTTTACGTGCATGCGTAACAGTTTTGAACAATAGCATAAAGTTGGAATAGATTAACTAACAATAAAGTAGTGGTATTTTGAAGAGTTCAAGAAATATGTATCTTTGATTTTCTCAAAATAAAGTTATTATTACCACAATTTGTATAATTATTGAACAATTTAATGGTAACAATAGATTTTTAGTGAATATTGATGTCCGAGTAAGTTGTTATAGTATGGTACAAACTAGGTAAAATAATAGTTCTTTTTTTAAAAATACAAAATCTATCTGATTTGTTTATGTAAGAGAAGTAACATTCAGTTCACCAAAATCAATTTTACATTCAAAATTTGAGTGACGTAATAATTAGTTTCAACAATGATTTATTCTACTGGACAAAATTTAAAGTGAATCCTCTAGAATGAAGTGGAATAATGACTCTTTGCCTAAAAGTATCACTGAAACAATAACACATACTGTTCAAAGCAATTAATATAATCCACGATCAGTTTGTTTGCTAACAAATTTATACTTTCATTAAAATAAATCAAAAAATCAACTAGTCAAATTACAAACAACCTACCAATCAAATCATTGATGATGTTCATTTGAAAAATTTACCATCGATGGGCAGAACACTTTAGGGATCAGTTCCCCACGATCTCCAGTCAACCTGAATGGCGGATCGACATAAGTCGTCAGACTCTTTATCTGAAGCGAGGGAGATCAGCAGGACCCGATAGATTGACTCCTGAGATTTTTAAAGATGGTAGTCCAGTTTTAGCAGCTGGATTGACTGAGATCTTAGGTAGAATATGGGAACTGTGCGTAATACCATTTGACTAGTTTCAGTCACTGATTGTCCCAGTCTATAAGAAGGGACAATAGTCATCTTGTGACAATGATAGGGTAATAAGTCTAACTAATATAGTTTCTAAATTGTTAGTCTCGGTTATCCTTCGACGCCTAACTAGAACTCGTGAAGAGCAGCAGACTAGAAGAAACCAGGCTGGCTTCAGAGCCGTACATGGGTGTATGGACCACATCTTCACACTACGACATGTCCTGGAACACAGACACACATATAGGTGTCCGACGATAGTTATCTTCCTGAACCTTAAGACGGCATTCGACTTTGTGGATCGTGAGGTTCTGTGGCAGTGTCTGTCACCATAACATGTATCAGAGATGTACATTAACCTTATACAAGCTCTCTACTCGAACACTACTGATAGATTAAGAGCTTATGGCGAACTGTTGTCGGAATTCTTTACTTCAAGTGGTGTTTGTCAGGAATGTCCACTTTCGCCATTCTCGTTTAACTTTGTCATAGAGATGACACTATCTTTGTCTGAATTTTTTTGAGTTGAGCTTTTACTAGGAGATTCGATCCATCATCAATTTGTATTTGACTTTCATTAAAATAAGTCAACAAATAAACTAGTCCAATTACAAACAACCTACCAATCAAATCATTGATGATGTTCATTTGGAAAATTTACCACCGAATGTAACAAACATGCCAACAAATCCGATTGAAATGATATTAATGACAAATGTGCAAAGCACACTAATCTCCATAACTCTAATTGAAAAATTGTAAAACCATGTGCTTACTAGTGACTATCTTCGTGAGGAAATTCTCTCGGAGTTCTAGTGAGAAGATGTGACCATCAGTAGAGTTCAGCCCTGTCGGGTGCATGCAGTAACTACCAAAGACAAATGGGTGAGGTCGTTCACAATCTCTAGATCAATCAGAGTTAGACATTAACACCGTTGGATACCGGCTCAGTGGTCAGGAGGTTAGGCGTTCACGCGCAAGACTGAAGGTCCCAGGTTTGAATCCTGTGAGATGCAGGAGTCGTGGATACGCACCTCCACTGATGAATCCCATTCCAGGAAGAAACGGCCGTCCAGTGCTTCCAGGTTTCTTCTGTTGGTGGTCTAACAATGACTGATTGATGATCTCAAATGTTTTAAAACATTAATATCCATAACCCTAACTGATAAAAAAATGTGTGATCTATATATCATAATCATATTTTTATACACAGATATTATGATTGAAATATTTAACATCATTGTAAGTAAAACAAATGTTATATACCTAACCAAAAATGTCCAATTTGCAATTTTTAAAAAAAATTATTAGTCATTACATGATTCGATAATTTTTGATTATTAACAATTTTTTGGGACGTTAGATCCTCAGAACTCACTTGATAAAGGCCTTAATTTTGGATTTCATCCGTGGGCTGATCAGCTGACCTTGAGATCACATTCCTCAACCAGGAAAATCCTTGGCTGTGATTGGTTGATATGTTCTTTTAGTACGCTATTTTTGTGACTCTCCCAAGGACGTTTCTGTGATGTATAAGTAGACGCAGTTTGTGTTCTTGAGATCATTATATTTTCTGGGTGTTTGTAGAACACACTTTCTACTCTACATCAAAACCTTTTCTTCACTTAGTTGGGGCAACGGATTAGAGTAGCCCATCATGTCACTGCGTCATTTGTCTTCGTTCTCGTTTATCGTCTAAGGTGAATTCGTAATAGTTTCAAGCATATCAAGTGACAAGTATAACACAATTACAATCAGGTTAACTACATAAACGTCGTTTACATTGCTGTAGTAGTGTCGTGTAGTAAATCAAACAGATGAAACAGTCTAAAAATTGGACAATAGGAAATTGATTTTATGGTCGGTCATCTGTTATATCCAATAGAAAATATTTCTATTCGAGAAGTAAATTATTTTACATTAGAAATTGTTCATACTTACATAATGAATTAGTTCCACTAAGCGAACTAGCACATATCAATCACAATCTTATGCATCAATATCATTGGGTAGTTTGTGAAATGTATCTTGTAATTACAAACTTACTGTACATTTAAACCATATAGGAACAAGGATTTTAATTTCACTTATACTCACAATCAAAACTGTTTTTCATGTAAACTTATGCACAGTCTTTTTCGTTTCAATATTCTAGCAATCAAGTTATTTTCCAGTAAAATCCATCATCATTTCGTTTCTTGACAATGTTCTTGATATGCTCGTCAATGGATATGGTTGAACCATTAAGAGTTCACCTTACTCGGTAAACGGAGCGAGGATAAATGATGCAGTGACACAATAGGCTATTCTAATCCGTTGTCCACGGCCCGGCCAACTATATCAAGAACTGTTGATAAGGTGTAGAAGGTGTATTCTACAAGCACCCAGAAACCCACTTGGCAGAGCCAAAAAGATAGCGTACTAAAATAATCCATCAACCAATGACAGTCAATGATTTTCCGGTAGGGGAATGTAATCTCAAGGTCAACTAAGTAACTAATGCGCGAAAACTTAAAACATCCAAATTTAAGACTTTTTTCAAGTGAGTTCTGGGAAGCTAACGCCCCCAGAATTTCTAAACACCAAATAAGTGGTGACAGTATCAAAATATTAGATCTCATAAATATGTCATGATAACGCATCCAACCTAACAAAGGTAACTCTATTTCTTAAAAAATTCATTTACTCATTATCAAAGTATCCATTACATACGTGTTTATTGGTTATTTCAGTTAATAAAGGAAACAATGTAGTCATCTAAACTGATAAGATTTCTGAAATAATCAAGGCACATTAATCATGTTTGGAATGAATTTTTCCACCTACTACTCTGCTCCAATAAACTCTAGATAAATTCTAAGAAGAATAATTTTGCAAACTTGTAAGGTATTTTGTTTCCTTTACTATAACTCCTACTAGTCTCATTTGTGTTTATACTGTTCAAAACAACTGCGAAAATCTTCAACTGCAGAATATGGAAAATGACAAGTCTTTACGATGGGACTTTTAATATCTCGATGAATAGTATTCATGTTGTAGCTCACCATTTATTCTTTATACTTTACTGATTAGTCATTAAAATTATTCCATAATGGTAGTATCGACCATAATTTTGAATTTGTAATAATTCGATGACGGTTTCGATTATTGTATATTTGATTGTGTGTGGATGCTTTATTGCTTATTACATGTCTAGCCTATTATTGCTTGACTATAAATACTTAGCCCCATTCTTCAGTTCATTGGGAGTTGGCTCACTCGCCTTCTCCAATTCGCTTCGTTTTGCTTGTACGCTCCCCTTCTCATGTTCGTCTGCATAAATGAATGCATGAAATAAATTCATCCGGAACACCATATTTGGCTTCTTACTACCGCCGTCGCACAAACGCGGTTGGCCTAAGTATAATATACGGAAGTGGAAAGGAAGATTTATTTCATCACATACTCGATCAGTCGTTCACAATAGAGTCCAATCATCAGCCTCTAAGATCATACAAACTACAATACCAATTATAAACAATAGTTTGTCAAAATATCTTTTCAGTGAATTAACTTTCCTATGATTTGGTTGAGTGTATTTGAATACTGTTTTTATCTGATCATCAGTGGAGTAATTGATTGTCTCAGTAATTTAGAAATATTTTATTGAACATGAGAAAATAACAATTTGTAGGTCTGTTTATAGTTTCTTAACTACGATGAGGCTTGATGCGAGAGATTGTTATTGGTTTTTCTGTGTGTGTAGTATTCTATACGAATCAATCATTGCACTTGAAGTTCACCAACCATTAAAGACCTTGAAAGCGTTGAAAGACCTTTTTCGTTGTCCTCAGTCGTGAAAATCTGCAACAAATATGCTTTCACCAGAGTGTAGAAAGTCTGCTCGATTGCTTAGCCTGATACGCCTGTGTGCATGTGCATGTCATCATACCACCAATTCAGTTAATAGTTTGCAAGGTGTTCGAGTTAAAAGCAGTTAATCAGTATGTCGGAATCATCTGTTTTTCGATAATCATATAGCTGCGGAGTTGATGCTCAATAATTATTCTGAAAGAGCCATTGCAGTGATAAATGAATCAAAATATCATAATGAGATAAGGAAAAAAGGAAGGAACTCACTTTAAACGGGAAAATCGTTTGCATTATCAAATAATAGAAAATAACCCAGTGAGTTACGAATGTCATAACCTGAATACAATTTTCGTACTTTTATGATTTCATGAGTGATGAACGAAATATATGAAAATATTGAACTCATGAATGAATCATTGTTAAGATACCATTGGAAACCTGGAAGCACTGGACGGCCGTTTCGTCTTGGTATGGGACTAATCAGCAGTACGCGTCCACGACTTCTGCACTCTGCAGGATTTGAACTCGGGACCTTCTTTCTTATTCGCGAACGCCTAACCTCTTGACCACTACTGGACCGGCATCCTTTGGTGTTATTGTCTAACTCTGATTGAACTAGGGATCTGGTGGTTACTGCCGACATCCGACAGGGTTGAACTCCACTGATGGTCACGTCTTCTCACTAGAGCTCCGAGAGAATTTACTCACGAACCTTGTCAATAGTAAGCACATGCTTTATGATTTTTCAATCAGAATTATGGAGATTAGTGTTCGTTGAATATCTGTAACCTCATACACTGTCTGCGATAGTTACTGCCTGCACCCAAACATGATAGTCACTGATAATTAAAGTGAACTGGACGGCTATGGTGATCATTATTTGTTTGGCCAGGGTCAAGTTTGTTTGACGTCCTGGTGATACGTACTATAGGACTGATCCCTAGAAGTACGATCATTATTTGTATGTAAGTAAAAGATTAGATTTTGCCTAGTACATTATCACAAATATACTGATTCCGTTTAAAAACTGCCACTGATTAAAATTTCATAAACAAAATTAAAATTTTTAACCATATTTCATCATGAAGTCCATGAGTGTCACAATTGACAAATGGAAACACTGATAAACAATTGATGATAATTAATTAAAGTATAAACTAAAGAGCACTTACTGATAGTTCTGAAATTCAAATAGTAATCCGGTTATGGTTTATGATGAAAAACTTATATTTACATGTTACGGGAGAAATGAAGACATTTGGCTTAATAAAACCTTTATATAAATATCATTAATTTCACTGTTTTTTGGGTATATTTGTTTTACTTAACTTATGAACTTGTTTGAATTATTATTTTCGGCCATTTTTGGACTCCTGTTTGTTTTGGTTTGTTCGTTTGCAGTTTTTTGCTCCAGGAATCTATAAAATAGAAGGTAATTGTAATTATTATAATTATTGTTGTTAGAACGACATTGGTCGTCTATTTGTAATAAACGAACGACATTTTGGTCGATTATTTGTGAATTGACAATAAACTTTGGTACCTACTTTGGAGTTTCGTTTTGATATAATTTTTGGGTTCGTGAATTGCAAATAGATCGACACACAGTGCTTCTAAGGAGAAAGGAGCAAAAAATTGGACGTAACAATCACTATGTGTTACAGCTGATTCACTACCCAAGTAAGTCACTTCGTTGGTCAGCTTATATCATGGTTCAAAGAAGGAATTTAGAGTTGTTTGCGATTGATTTTACAATCGAGCACTGAGTAGCTGAAAACACGGCACACGCAAAATTACCAAAACAGTTTTAATACTAATGATGTCCACCTAACGAAATTAATCGTGTGTTGGTTCAGTCACTTTCAGCTGATATATTAGAACTTGTAAAAGTCCTTGGGATAGTCACAAAAATAGCACACTAAAATGACACAGTAACCAATCACATTCAAGTATTTTCCAGGTAATAAATGTGATCTGAGTATTAACTGATCGGCCCATGAAATTGATCCAAAATCAAGCTATATCTGCGGACATAACATCCCCGATACTTTTTCCCTTTTTAAGAGCGTACGCTCCTCCGGTCTACTTGAATCTAGACTGTTGTTCGCCCCTGCCCGAGATGATACCTTCTGGAACGGAGATCACCTTGTTGCTGAGTTTGTTCTCGTGGTGCGTCTGCCGGTAGATTGATGTTATGAAGCAGGATGTCAAGAGGAAGATTTTCTGCTCTTTATGTATGACCTTGGGCTAGCCCTTTTCGTATCTGGTTCCGACAAAAATTGTCTTCCTGCACCTTAAAAGAGCATTGACTCTATGGATCGTGAGGTTCTGTGGCAGTGTCTGTCATCAAAATGTGTATCAGAAATGCGCAATTATCTTATACAAGCTCTCTACTCCAACACTACTGATAGATTAAGAGCTTATGGCGAACCGTTGTCGGAATTCTTTACTTCAAGTGGTGTTTGTCAGGAATGTCCACTTTCGCCATTCTCGTTTAACTTTGTCATAGAGATGACACTATCTTTGTCTGAACTTTCTCGAGTTGAGCTTTTACTAAGAGATTCGCTCGTTGACTTAGAGTATGCTGATGAAATAGTTCTATTTGATGAATACGCTGAAACAATTCAGAGTCTACTGACTACCCTAAGCAACAATACATACATGTCCGAGATGTGGTTTTCCCCCTCGAAATGCAAAATGTTGCTTCAAGACTGGGTTGCATCGGCACCTGGACTAGTGATACGGAAGTGAAGTAGTCGAACGTGATACTTTACAAAGCAATTATGTAATCCATCATCAATTTGTATTTGACTTTCATTAAAATAAGTCAACAAATAAACTAGTCCAATTACAAACAACCTACCAATCAAATCATTGATGATGTTCATTTGGAAAATTTACCACCGAATGTAACAAACATGCCAACAAATCCGATTGAAATGATATTAATGACAAATGTGCAAAGCACACTAATCTCCATAACTCTAATTGAAAAATTGTAAAAGCATGTGCTTACTAATGACTATCTTCGTGAGGAAATTCTCTCGGAGTTCTAGTGAGAAGATGTGACCATCAGTAGAGTTCAGCCCTGTCGGGTGCATGCAGTAACTACCAAAGACAAATGGGTGAGGTCGTTCACAATCTCTAGATCAATCAGAGTTAGACATTAACACCGTTGGATACCGGCTCAGTGGTGAGGAGGTTAGGCGTTCACGCGCAAGACTGAAGGTCCCAGGTTTGAATCCTGAGAGATGCAGGAGTCGTGGTTACGCACCTCCACTGATGAATCCCATTCCAGGAAGAAACGGCCGTCCAGTGCTTCCAGGTTTCTTCTATTGGTGGTCTAACAATGACTGATTGATGATCTCAAATGTTTTAAAACATTAATATCCATAACTCTAACTGATAAAAAAATGTGTGATCTATATATCATAATCATATTTTTATATACAGATATTATGATTGAAATATTTAACATCATTGTAAGTAAAACAAATGTTATATACCTAACCAAAAATGTCCAATTTGCAATTTTTTAAAAAAAATTATTAGTCATTACATGATTCGATAATTTTTGATTATTAACAATTTTTTGGGGACGTTAGATCCTCAGAACTCACTTGATAAAGGCCTTAATTTTGGATTTCATCCGTGGGCTGATCAGCTGACCTTGAGATCACATTCCCCAACCAGGAAAAACCTTGGCTGTGATTGGCTGATATGTTCTTTTAGTACGCTATTTTTGTGACTCTCCCATGGACGTTTCTGTGATGTATAAGTAGATGCAGTTTGTGTTCTTGAGATCATTATATTTTCTGGGTGTTTGTAGAACACACTTTCTACTCTATATCAAAACCTTTTCTTCACTTAGTTGGGGCAACGGATTAGAGTAGCCCATCATGTCACTGCGTCATTTGTCTTCGTTCTCGTTTATCGTCTAAGTTGAATTCGTAATAGTTTCAAGCATATCAAGTGACAAGTATAACACAATTACAATCAGGTTAACTACATAAACGTCGTTTACATTGCTGTAGTAGTGTCGTGTAGTAAATCAAACAGATGAAACAGTCTAAAAATTGGACAATAGGAAATTGATTTTAAGGTCGGTCATCTGTTATATCCAATAGAAAATATTTCTATTCGAGAAGTAAATTATTTTACATTAGAAATTGTTCGTACTTACATAATGAATTAGTTCCACTAAGCGAACTAGCACATAGCAATCACAATCTTATGCATCAATATCATTGGGTAGTTTGTTAAATGTATCTTGTAATTACAAACTTACTGTATATTTAAACCATATAGGAATTCATCACAATGAACAAGGATTTTAATTTCACTTATACTCACAATCAAAACTATTTTTCATGTAAACTTATGCACAGTCTTTTTCGTTTCAATATTCTACCAATCAAGTTATTTTTCAGTAAAATCCATCATCATTTCGTTTCTTGACTGTGTTCTTGATATGCTCGTCAATGGATATGGTTGAACCATTAAGAGTTCACCTTACTCGGTAAACGGAGCGAGGATAAATGATGCAGTGACACAATAGGCTATTCTAATCCGTTGTCCACGGCCCGGCCAACTATATCAAGAACTGTTGATAAGGTGTAGAAGGTGTATTCTACAAGCACCCAGAAACCCACTTGGCAGAGCCAAAACGATAGCGTACTAAAATAATCCATCAACCAATGACAGTCAAGGATTTTCCGGTAGGGGAATGTAATCTCAAGGTCAACTAAGTAACTAATGCGCGAAAACTTAAAAAATCCAAATTTAAGACTTTTTTCAAGTGAGTTCTGGGAAGCTAACGCCCCCAGAATTTCTAAACACCAAATAAGTGGTGACAGTATCAAAATATTGGATCTCATAAATATGTCATGATAACGCATCCAACCTAACAAAGGTAACTCTATTTCTTAAAAAATTCATTTACTCATTATCAAAGTATCCATTACATATGTGTTTATTGGTTATTTCAGTTAATAAAGGAAACAATGTAGTCATCTAAACTGATAAGATTTCTGAAATAATCAAGGCACATTGATCATGTTTGGAATGAATTTTTCCACCTACTACTCTGCTCCAATAAACTCTAGATAAATTCTAAGAATAATCAATTTGCAAACTTGTAAGGTATTTTGTTTCCTTTACTATAACTCCTACTAGTCTCATTTGTGTTTATACTGTTCAAAACAACTGCGAAAATCTTCAACTGCAGAATATGGAAAATGACAAGTCTTTACGATGGGACTTTTAATATCTCGATGAATAGTATTCATGTTGTAGCTCACCATTTATTCTTTATAATTTACTGATTAGTCATTAAAATTATTCTATAATGGTAGTATCGACCATAATTTTGAATTTGTAATAATTCGATGACGGTTTCGATTATTGTATATTTGATTGTGTGTGGATGCTTTATTGCTTATTACATGTCTAGCCTATTATTGCTTGTCTATAAATACTTAGCCCCATTCTTCAGTTCATTGGGAGTTGGCTCACTCGCCTTCTCCAATTCGCTTCGTTTTGCTTGTACGCTCCCCTTCTCATGTTCGTCTGCATAAATGAATGCATGAAATAAATTCATCCGGAACACCATATTTGGCTTCTTACTACCGCCGTCGCACAAACGCGGTTGGCCTAAGTATAATATACGGAAGTGGAGAGGAAGATTTATTTCATTGCATACTCGATCATTCGTCAACATTGGAGTCCAGTAGTGAGCCGCTAAACTGGCTCTGAGAATGTAGTCAGTTTAGGCACAGGCTGATAAAAAGCCTTCTCAATAATCACGAACGGTGGTGAGTAGCGAAAGCAAGGGAGATGCAAAAGGCAACGGCAATAGCAGACAGTTGTTCCGACTTATCAAGGAAACCGGTTTTAGGAACACGAATGTGGGTGAGACTATTACGCAAGAAGATGGTCTTATTATTCATTCTCAATACAGGAGATTGGATCGATGGGCAGAACACTTTAGGGATCAGTTCAACTGGCCTTCAGTCATACCACTTGCCCACGATCTCCTAAGTATAATATACGGAAGTGGAAAGGAAGATTTATTTCATCACATACTCGATCAGTCGTTCACAATAGAGTCCAATCATCAGCCTCTAAGATCATACAAACTACAATACCAATTATAAACAATAGTTTGTCAAAATATCTTTTCAGTGAATTAACTTTCCTATGATTTGGTTGAGTGTATTTGAATACTGTTTTTATCTCATCATCAGTGGAGTAATTGATTGTCTCAGTAATTTAGAAATATTTTATTGAACATGAGAAAATAACAATTTGTAGGTCTGTTTATAGTTTCTTAACTACGATGAGGCTTGATGCGAGAGATTGTTATTGGTTTTTCTGTGTGTGTAGTATTCTATACGAATTAATCATTGCACTTGAAGTTCACCAACCATTAAAGACCTTGAAAGCGTTGAAAGGCCTTTTTCGTTGTCCTCAGTCGTGAAAATCTGCAACCCTACACATGTATGGATCAAAGGAATCCGAAAGTGTTCTAATTTCGATTTCCAACCAATCACTGATGTTGGCTTCAGTGAAACTCGACATTCCCCACAACCATATGACTGATAAAAGCGAAAATTCCTATTAATAGTTGTTGGTACACGCCTAATTAGTAGCAAGCAAATTACAGAAATAAACCGGTCTTAATTATGATCTCCCCACACGGTTACGATTTAAATGACCACAACATTTGTTGTTACTCTTACTTACTTACGCCTGGTACCCCCAATGAAGCATAAACCTCTGACCAGTATTCTCCAACCTACTCTGCTTTTGTGCCTCCCATTCCAGTTCTGTCCAATTTTTGTTCATTCTTCTTATGTCTGTCTTAATTTCCCAGCGTAATGTGTTCCATGGCATTCCTCTTTTGTTTTTAACTTGAGGGTTCCGAGTGAGGGCTTGTCATGTGATGCATTTGGGTGCTTTCCGCAACTTTTATCAGTTACCTATTTTTTGCGTTGTTTGCCTTTTTATCCTAACTCCTTTTACTGCTTGATTTTTGTGTACATGCTCCCTATCACAGTATCGTTAAGGGTACTTTGTGACGATGCCTTTAACTGACAATATGCTTGATAGATAAACAGATAATCTGTGCGTATATAACCAAGATCTCTTAATCTTCATTGAATCAAATTATTAAATCAACAACTAATGCAAAGTGCGCTATTAAAAGTCAAATTGAATAGGATAATTTTATTTTTCTAAAATTGTATTGAATCATTCAAGTTAAAACAAACATTAATGAGTTAAAACAAACATAAATGATCATAAATGTACTTTATTTTGAAAAAAAATAATGAAATTCAAGAAGAATAAAGAAGATTCAGCGAAGTTTCATTAACTGAAGCTGTATAATTGTGTATTTTATGGTTAATTTATTCAACGAACATAGTAAATTTTCTTCGCCGACATAGTGAGTTAACAAAGTTTTTACAACGTTTTTTTAATCATAGCGATATGATGGGGACGTGAAGACAGTTACTGTGGAATTATCTAAGGCTGTTGAGCGTTTCGGTGTTTTATTGAGCATTCAACCGTCTACATCCCGATGCCAAGTTAGCCAATTCGAAAAAGCGCTCGAGAAACTTCATCGCAAAGTAAATAAGTCTATAAAATGCCTTTAAAGCAAAGGACTGGAACGAGCGAATCTGTTTGAATGAAAGATACGTTACCAAGAACACACTGTGTACGGATCCCCATTCTTAGATCATTCAAACGTTTGACTGTTCCTCAGGACAGACCATCATAAACAATCAACAGAATAAAAATGCAACCCTGAAAACAAATCGAATTTCTTAGTAACTGTCATGAAAATCGAAACTAACTCCCTGAAATTAGATTTACTTACTTAGTGATGAAATTCATCGGGCGCTTTTTTGAGTTGGCTAACTTGGCATCGGGATGTAGACGGTTTATTGCTGAATAAAACACTGAAACGCTTAATAGCCCTACATAATTCCACAGTAACTCTTCACGTCCCCATCAGATTGTTAGGATACGAATAAAGGACAAGAGATTGACGAAATAATATCAGAAGAATGATATACACACAGATGAAGTTAAATGTCATTCATTCATCAGGCTATAATGCTTCTTTTGTCATTTACCACATGACTGTCATCAAGACGACAAAATCGGGTCATTACTTTTCTTTGTGCACAGAATGTTTTCGCGCATTTTGACATTGTTGAATGAAAGATTTTCCCTGTAATAGAAAGATTGATTCACTGTTAGTGATGAATTGAAGTTTTTTGTTCACATTTCTACGGTTCATTTTCTGCACACTAACTGATCATATTTATTATGATTAAATAATGTCACAATAGTCTAGTTCCTAGTAGTTCCCTCAAATTGCACTGATCGATCACAATACAATGCAGCCGGTAGATTGTTATTCAACATTATAATATATTTCATTTGGTATTGAATGGTTGGACTACTTCTGGTCTGGAATACAGTACAGTCTCATAGTGACCTAATCAGAAGTGATCTAACGATAAGGTTGGCCATAAGATCACCACCAGAAAATGTCCTATAGAACGATGGACACCCCATTGATGAAGAGAAAGCATCATTTTCTATGGTGTTAGAGTTATAGGTACGCATTATTTAGCGAATATTTGCTTGCATATATGGTTCTGTTGGCCAATAAACTTTCGCTTCGTCTCACGTCAAAAGACTTGCAGCGAAACCTGAATTACTGAGCGGATGATACGAGCAAAACGCATGAACCCTGATTACTAAAAAGCAGCATAGTGATGAGACGAGAATTTCACTCAGTCTGCTTGACAAGTTGCGATTAGTTAGAACATACATAGTGCAGTGCAAGTATTGCTTTTATTGGTTGAACACCTGATAGTTAGTTATTTTGAAATGTTCAATGGATGGGTATATTTGACATTTTTGCAAATTTAACAATGAAATGTCTCTAGAATGCTCACAGTTTGCCAACAGCCATTGCAAATAATGATTGATTTTGAACAATAGACAGAAAATCAACTTACCTGTAATCGGAAGGCCGTCGATCCAACTCCCTGTAGTGAATCATGACTACGTACATATAACTCGGCAAAAATAAGTTGCACACACGTGTGACAAGCAATGTGAGTGGTAGACACTCACGCACGCACAAACACTCATACAAAAACAGCCAATGTTTGACAAGGTCGATAGACGGGTGTGCATAGCAGATTCTCAAACAGAACGGCTTTGTTGATTTGTCGGAAAGGTGGAACTAACCATACAGTAGGCTCAACATATCAGGCACACACACACACACACACACTAAATAGACTGCTTGAGTGTATCATATGAAGATAGCATACTTAGTATAACAAATAGATGAATATATATCCTGTAGGACTAAACACACAAATCGAAATGTCAGTATGTGATGATACGCGAATTATTGAGTGTACTGAGAAAAAAATTCACACGAGTGTACGTGCAGTGACACATTGAGACTAAGTGTGTGTGTGTGTGTGTGTGCATGTGTGAAAATAATATGTGATTGATTGACCGTTCATTGTTTACATGCGTGGTATGACAACGGAATAAATCGTACAAAGTATGTAGTAGGACGAAATATTATCGAAATTCGATCTGTGACGCTGACAATCTATTTGAATAAAGAAAACAGTTAAAAATAGAACATGTTTTAATAAGGTGCAATAAATTTAAGCTTCAATGAGTGAATAATTATGATTTTGCATCTACATTGAATAGAAATTTTGTCAATGTAAGTGTTGCACTGTAATTGATGATAATTATAAACTGTGAAGTTAGTTCATGTAGCTGTTAGTATCGTAGTGAATGCACTTCTTTTTATGAAGAGAACGTGATTGGTTTAACAGAAACATTCATTATTATAATCAATTGTACCAGCGATTGTTTGAATGAACCTCTTTGTTTATTTCTAATTTCGTACGTGCAAACTTTCTGTTTCTGTTGCTGCTATTTCGGTTTCACTATTCTCTGTGATTTCGCCCCTTTTTTCTATGCACGATTTCGGTATGCTTTCGACACCACGAAATCGTCAGCAAATATATTCACTTATATGGATTATTTTATCTTTCTCTTTGTGACAAGCATATAATTGTTCTGTAGTGGTGATTATAGTCAATCACGACTCGACGCGCCGCTAAAATATCATTGAGTTATGTCCGCACAGTTAAATTATTTGCTAATTGTTGAGGATATCCATTTACATATACCAATAGGATGTAGTGACTATGGTGCAGTCATGTTAAACATGCTCAGAAACGAAATATTCCGAAGGGACAGAAAGAAATCATACCTTTGCTATAATAGGGAGAACTACACGTCCATGAGAGGGCATCCTTCACAAGCCCCATCGTTACGAGACTAGTGGAGGCTAACACTAGATTGTCGGATGCAAGCAGTCAGAGACATCATTCAAAACGATGTACTACTCAACGTACATCAGACAAATCAAACAACTGGAAAGCAAAATACATTGTTTAGACGAGACTTTGAACATTTGCTACACGAGGTAGGGAGATTCTGGCACAAGCATATCACTGAGTTATTTTTGAATATATATACTGGTAGAATGACCGGTGGAATAGAATGATGATTTCGGAGATGAGATACGTGAAATCATATTCCTTTTTGATCAGTAACCCTAGCGTGGTTTAACTCGTTGGAGAGAGATGCGTTCAATCTCGTTCATTGGGAAACTGTAGTACTATGACCTGAAGAAAATACTAATACCTACAACAACTGTGTATGCTGGACAAATAAAACTGACTGGAATCCGACGAACATAAGTGTTTCTTTGAGGTACTAGCTGTAAACTGTATTTTCTGACTTACAGTGCAACAGCAACTTATATAATTGCAGAAATCGTGCAATGTTTTAACGCAACCAATGTTGCATAGAGATGCAAATTATGTACTTGAAATAAGACAAAATGTGATCAATGTATGAACATCATTGCAGGGCTCATCGATTACCCATGTGGTTGCAGATATGTTAAGAAGGTTCAGTCAAGATTATCGTCGGAAAACAGAACAGAGAACAATGATTGTTGCGTACAAATGCAATGAATAAACATTCGCCAAATATTGAGAGCATAAGTTACTATCAACGAGTTTACGACTGCAAACTTATGTCTATGATAACGCTGCATACTGTTGCTAGTGTTGGCATAGTCAAAAACATGCTTTCACCAGAGTGTAGAAAGTCTGCTCGATTGCTTAGCCTGATACGCCTGTGTGCATGTGCATGTCATCATACCACCAATTCAGTTAATAGGTTGCAAGGTGTTCGAGGTAAAAGCAGTTAATCAGTATGTCGGAATCATCTGTTTTTCGATAATCATATAGCTGCGGAGTTGATGCTCAATAATTATTCTGAAAGAGCCATTGCAGTGATAAATGAATCAAAATATCATAATGAGATAAGGAAAAAAGGAAGGAACTCACTTTAAACGGGAAAATCGTTTGCATTATCAAATAATAGAAAATAATCCAATGAGTTACGAATGTCATAACCTGAATACAATTTTCGCACTTTTATGATTTCATGAGTGATGAATGAAATATATAAAAATATTGAACTCATGAATGAATCATTGTTAAAATACCATTGGAAACCTGGAAGCACTGAACGGCCGTTTCGTCCTGGTACGGGTCGCATCAGCAGTGGGCGTTCACAACTCCTGCTACTCACAGGATTCAGACCTAGGGCGTTCAGTCTTTCGGGTGAACGCCCAACCTATTGACCACTGACGCGGAATCCGACGGTGTTGGTGTTTAATTCTTATCAATTTGGGGATTTTGTACGATCTCACCCATTTGTTTTGTGTAGTTACTGCCTACACTCGACAGGGTTGAACTCCACTGGTCATATCGTGACGAGCTAAGCTTCTTATCAGAGTTGATGATTTCATCTAAATGAAAGCTTATATTGAAGTGCAATTACTACTAGTTCCTTTCAAACGAATCACCCGACACGAATGATTAACTGGGCTACTCGACTGATTTGAAGAATGACAATCATAACAACTAGCAAGTTTTCAGACATGCATCTAGCATCACAGGCCAGAGAAGGAGATGATAATCCGTATCTGAGTATATTTTTATCAAGTCTGCTTAAAGCTGTCCACTGAAGAGGCTATGTTCACCTCGTCAGGGAGAGCATTCCAAGTTTGAACGGACCTGCGTGTTTTTCCTTGGATGTGCAGTTTTTCGAGGTTTATCTCGAAGGTTGTGGTTGTGATTTTTGTCAAGATGTTTGTGTTTGGATGGTTGGGCGTGCTTGATAAGCTGTATGCCATTAACATATCACCTATGTTCCTACTGAAACTTAGAGAGAGTAATCCTGTGTTGATATCTGTCTTTGTAAGCATTATTCTTCAACGCTATCACCTATTCAGCTGAACTCGATCCGCAAGATCTATGTCTCTTTTAAGGAGAGTGGTATGAACACATTGTGTATGTATGTTTTAAAGAGAGTTAAGAACAATTGTAGTGTAATTGGATCAAGTTTTCTTCGCATACATTGAAGAGTTGCATTAACCTTGGCTGCGTCGCCTGCATATCTCAAAATGTTCGGGAGGCTTTCAGTGGTCATTAAGCCAAGATTGATCTTTGAGGAGACATTAATGAGCGGATTCACGTTGCAGATGTGAGTCGGTTGTATCATATGGGGTAGAATGTACGTGACGTGATATTTCAATTAGTGAAGTTTTTGGGACGTTTTTCACTGCTTGATCCTCAATATTTGTGAGGTTTTTTAGAAGCTAAGTAGAATCCTCTTCGTTTCTAACGGACCTTATCGTACATCAGACATCGTAACTAGTAAAAAATCGTCATTTAATGAGACAGAATGGCTGACTAAAAATGAAAACTAGTTAACAGTATTCAAAGTTTTCTGAAGAGAGTAAAAACCGAAGGCGTAAAATTATATTGCATTTAGCACGCAACAGATACAAATGTGTCATATAATTGATAAATGAGGGGAATCATTGGATTTCTCAAACTTTATTGTATAAATTCTTTAAAACATGCTTGCGACCATACTTTGCAGTAATTACTGCTGAGATATACTTTCTCTTCAAAGAGACGAAATTCTTCGCCACCGAGTACTGAGATAAGCAACATTGTTGCTGATGAATTGAAGTAACTAAGGTATTTATTTGACATAACTGATTTAAATGCTTGAGATCATTCCTATCGAAGGATAGGAGGCTACAAAGTGGAACAAACAAGCTCATTACTCTTTTTCTCTCTACGCGAACAATCTATCAGAATATCATCACAAATTAATATCAAAGATAAAAATCAAAAACACAGCCTCACTCTTTTGCTTCGAGGGTTATCTTTATTTGGAATGCTGTCCCAGATGAACTGACCATAGCTTCAGGAGTAGACTTCACAAACACATATTTGCACATGGATTAACATGTCCCATTTGAACCAGACATGCCCAATGTATGTCACTTTACATATCTGCTGTCACCATTTCTATAAATCATCAAACTATATCTTTCAAAGTAACAGCAACCTCCATCTCCTCTCCTATTTTGCACTGTGGTTTTACCATATTGTCTGAATGATTAGTTAGTTGACGTACTTATTTGCTCAGTTAGCTCCTGAGACCTTCATAATCTCTTAGTATCAAAACATCCTCTCTATTACTTTTTGTTTGTTATTTTTCACAGTACCGCCACCTGAACTCCTGCTTGGCAAAGTAATAGCTGTTTACTTACTTACGCCTGTCACACTCAATGAAGCATAGGCCTCCGACCAACGTTCTCCAGGCTACGTTGTTCTGGGCTTCTTTTTCGAGTTCTGTTCAATTTTCGTTCATTCTTCGCACATATTTCTCTATTTCTTGGTGTCATGTGTTGCATGACCTTCCTCTTTTCCTTTGACCGTAGGGATTCCAAGTGAGGACTTGTATTGTGAGGAACTTGGATGCTTTTCGCAGTGTGTCCAACAAACAGTGGAACTATCTTGACATTAGTATTTAAAATTCTGGTTTTGATGTTGACTGATAGCTGTTTTGAGTTGGTGATGTTTTTTGATTGCGGAAATTCTGCACTTGCTTTGCCGATCCGCGCCTTTATGTCTGCATTGAATCCATCCTGATTGTCAATGATGCTGCCAAGATATGTAAAGGTTTTTACATTTTTCAAAGCTTCTACTTCAAATGCGATTTAGTTGGTGCATGTCGTATCTTATAGGAGAATCTTGCTTTTTCCCTTATGTGTATGATGAAAACTAATGCTCCTGACTGTTGCTACACTGGTTTCATCGCCTCGGGTGTCGAATCCGATATGGCTGACGCCATAATTAAGTATCAATTTAAACAGCTTAATACATTTCAGTAGAAAACATAGAAACTCCAATAAAGGTACAAAAAATAGAAACTATAACAAACTACAAATATTAACATCACAAAATGGGATTAAACAGAGTACCCAAATGTAGCACAGAAAGAGTCAGCAAGAACATATTGCAAATATGTGCATGGAGGGATTTTCCCAAAACAAAGCCTTCAAATTGGTTTCTACATTCATGCCAAATCTTGTCGAAGGGAATGTGGAAAATGTTTGCAGTTGCTGACAAATGTGCTTTCATTGCGTCTTCTGGTATATTGTTTGGTCCTGCTGCTTTGCCGCTCTTGATTTGTGTTGTGATAGCTACTCTACTACTCTGAGACAAACGCACTCACCCATATTATAAGACAAAAACACAAATTACTACCAACTGACTGGCGTTAGTAAGGTTGAACTGCTGAGCTACCATCTATTTTTTTTATCATCAAGTACCTGGAACCGTGCGAAAACCATATAAAGCAAGCGCAAGGAAATCAATCGGTCCATAAAAGCTTGTCAAAAAGATAATACCAAGTACCTGAAATAACAGCGAAAAAAACAAGAAGGGATAGCTAAGATATCGACTGGTTTATGCTAGCTGGTAAAAAAGTGACTTGTTCTCCTTGATCTCTCACCGTTGACAGAAAACGACCCAGTTTTCAATATCAGATCAGGAGATTTAAACATTACTGCGGATATAAACGTTGTCTTCACCCATTGTTAAACAGCTGAAGTAACAAATCGGACCAATGTACTCGTACAAAGTTGAAACCAGTTTGCGGTAGGTTCAACTGTCTCTATCAACTGCTCTGTTTCTAGTTGCCTCGGTAGCATGCACACATTCATTCACTCGCAAAAACACTACATGTGGAAAAGTTACTGAATCAACGCGAAGTGCTCACTAGGATGGTCAGATGTAACGTTGAAATTTCGGTTGTCCTCCACGTTCTATTCTTGCTTATTATGTATTCACCCGGTTTAATGCCACTATTTTCGACCTCCAAAACGCAAAACCCGCGTATTATACTAATTAAATGACCTCCCTGTCCACTTTGAAATCTATCAAGCAACATGTATAGTAATGACGCTGCTACCAGTTCTTCACAATACAACAACTAGACAAACTAGAAGAGGTATGAAATCCGGGGTTCATAGAAGTTTGAAGATTGCACGTCCATCAACAGAATTATGGAAAAACTCAAAATGTAACTTGATAGTGAACTGTCGAGTAATTTCTGTAACCCCGTATCACTCTAAACAAACACTCACTGGGTATTCGACAGAGGAACCAGGAAGAATCCTAATCCTTAGATTACTCCTGGTATGATCAGCAGGCAAAATAAGGATAGGGATACGGCATTCTTAGACTGAAATGACACAGTCTACTGTTCAGAGAGAACGCAAGTGTAGTTCTATTCCATGCTCATTTATAGTGAAATCCAACGACTCTGAATTCCCAATATCCAATATCTTTTTCACGAGCTAGCATAAACCAGTTGATTTCTTTACACTCGATTCTTGTTCTTTTGTTACGGTTATAGGTAGTGTAGACACCAATTATGTCGGGGTGAGTGAAGTTGCTGCAACTCCTAAAATGTAGCTCCTGTAGTGCATAAATTTATGGTCGCTGTGACACTGCTATGAGTTGACAGTATTACGAGTTCATGCAGGGTTATCTTTGTCTATGTTTCCTTGATGTTTTTCCACACCTTAGAATCATTGGGACCGAAAATCAACAACAGAGAAGCCACAGACACAAATTAGAATGCAGGCACTGATACCCCAAGTAAATCTATCGCATCCAGCAATAGGGCGACCAAACAAGCGACAAATGTGCCGTAACCCGAGCTAATGCACCAAACAATCGCCGGTTGTTGCAGACGACCCAGCATCTGTTAATAGAGTGGAGCGGTAGTCAATCGTATGAAAAAAGAAACAGTGACACAGAAACAGCTCTTAAAACGTTGCAAATCAGAGGTGGGTCCGTTCAACAATACTTGCATCATTTATTTAATGTTCCATCGTAGGAATGTGGCTTACTGGAAAGTAGAGCTATCTTTGATAAAGAACATCCAGATAAATACTGCGCAATACTTGGAATGAGTAGCATACAGGTTAAACTATATCGTCTGTCCATGAGTAAGAAAGCCAGCAAACGGGAACCCCCACAGTTGTGGGCGAATATATAGACTTGTCACAAGATGCCGAAGAAACCTCCTGAAATCTCAGAAACCTTAGGCAAAACTGTCCTTCCCGATATGAGTATTTCCACATGAGAAGAGACAGGTTTAGTTCAGCTAATCTCTGCTAACAGCGCCTTAACAGACAATCAGCTCCTGATTGAAGATTACCATGTCCCCACGCCAATTAAAAGCAGTTAAATGACTTGCTTATTGTTGAGGATATCCATTTACATATACCAATAGGATGTAGTGACTATGGTGCAGTCATGTTAAACATGCTCAGAAACGAAATATTCCGGAGGGACAGAAAGAAACCATACCTTTGCCATAATAGGGAGAACTACACATCCATGAGAGGGCATCCTTCACAAGCCCCATCGTTACGAGACTAGTGGAGGCTAACACTAGATTGTCGGATGCAAGCAGTCAGAGACATCATTCAAAACGATGTACTACTCAACGTACATCAGACAAATCAAACAACTGGAAAGCAAAATACATTGTTTAGACGAGACTCTGAACATTTGCTACACGAGGTAGGGAGATTCTGGCACAAGCATATCACTGAGTTATTGTTGAATATATATACTGGTAGAATGACCGGTGGAATAGAATGATGATTTCGGAGATGAGATACGTGAAATCATATTCCTTTTTGATCAGTAACCCTAGCGTGGTTTAACTCGTTGGAGAGAGGTGCGTTCAATCTCGTTCAATGGGAAACTGTAGTACTATGACCTGAAGAAAATACTAATACCTACAACAACTGTGTATGCTGGACAAATAAAACTGACTGGAATCCGACGAACATAAGTGTTTCTTTGAGGTACTAGCTGTAAACTGTATTTTCTGACTTACAGTGCAACAGCAACTTATATAATTGCAGAAATCGTGCAATGTTTTAACGCAACCAATGTTGCATAGAGATGCAAATTATGTACTTGAAATAAGACAAAATGTGATCAATGTATGAACATCATGGCAGGGCAGGGAAGTCACATCCGTCCTCATACCCATAGAAGCACACGAGACCAAATTGGTCACCTTTTTACACTGCAAACTTATGTCTATGATAACGCTGCATACTGTTGCTATTGTTGGCATAGTCAAAAACATGCTTTCACCAGAGTGTAGAAAGTCTGCTCGATTGCTTAGCCTGATACGCCTGTGTGCATGTGCATGTCATCATACCACCAATTCAGTTAATAGGTTGCAAGGTGTTCGAGGTAAAAGCAGTTAATCAGTATGTCGGAATCATCTGTTTTTCGATAATCATATAGCTGCGGAGTTGATGCTCAATAATTATTCTGAAAGAGCCATTGCAGTGATAAATGAATCAAAATATCATAATGAGATAAGGAAAAAAGGAAGGAACCCACTTTAAACGGGAAAATCGTTTGCATTATCAAATAATAGAAAATAATCCAATGAGTTACGAATGTCATAACCTGAATACAATTTTCGCACTTTTATGATTTCATGAGTGATGAATGAAATATATAAAAATATTGAACTCATGAATGAATCATTGTTAAA
>OX103977.1:15178685-15250107 GCA_944470395.2 Schistosoma turkestanicum
CAAGGGCGTTTTATCAAGTGTATTAAATACAGTTTGAGTTGCGACAGCGCACACCATCCCAACTATGTTCTAACCCCACACACCGTACTTTCTGGTTGCCTGTGGAATACAATTCCCTACGTCTCACCAAAACGTCTTCCTCTAGTTAGCGGGGCCTGGGACGATTGGATTACAATTAGCCTATCGTGTCACTGAATCGTTGATCCTCGTTCCGTTTACCGAATAAGGTGAACTCTCGTAATAGCATTTAAGCATATCCATGCTGAAATACGTTAATTAATCTGTGTTAAATATAAAACAAATGTTAATTTCTATATCAGAATTGTTATTCATCGTTGATTATAATTGTTTTTTTAATTAATATTCTCAGCTAATTATAGAGATTACATGATCAGATTGTAAGAGATTAAAGTGTAGAACATACAAATGCAATGTATGATTGAATTTGATAAAATATGGAGAAAAAAAAGACAGAAATAAAATCTATTGTCAGATAATAGTATCTAGTTAAAAGAAGGGACGAGGACTTTGATTTCGTAGTATCTTGATTATTATTCAATAATATGAGTAGTAATGGTAGTAGTATCAGAAGTAGTCGTAGTAGTAGTAGTAGTGGTGTGAGTAGTAGTGTGGTGTGTGCTACTTATACGAACGATATAAGTAGTATAAGAATGGACGTGAAAGAAGAAGTCTCACGGTCAGAAGAGGAAAACGGAAAGCAAATAGAGCAAAAACAAGAAATAAATAGAGCATCGACAGGAAGTAAAGGAAGCAACAGCAGGAATGGAAGAAGGCTGGAGCGTTGGAAGTCAGGACTCAAAGATGGTGTGCAAATAGAGTGTTCAATGTGATGTTTTCGTTTTTAATTGACTAAGAGTGTAAATTCGCCAAATACAATCTATCGAGCCTGCCTCAGTCTTCTCAGTAGTAGCAGTGTGAGTAGTAGCAGTAGTGATAGTACAGTCATTATTGAATTCAAATACCAGTCAGTCAGTCAGATTATCCATTAGAGATGACTAGTCAAGATGAATGTGAGTCGATTGATGAGAATAATAATGAAATTATTGAAATTTTTGCAAATTACTTAATTGATGATTACGTATTAGTGAATAATAATTCATTGAAGAAATAACAATTCATTGTATAAAAAAGTCAAAGTCATTTTTGTTGAAGTCATCTAAGAGAAACATGAATGAATCACAAGGTTATTCTGATGGCATTAAATTTAAAGTCAGCCAGTTCATCGAAATGCTTCTTACATCAACACTCACATCTCTCAGATACAGTCAGTAATTTTTGAAATTTCAATAATAAACAACCCGAATAAAAAAGAAAATGTGAAAAAGTAGAATTTGAGATAAAACTTCATTTGTACTGGTTGTGTTGAATAGTTCTATGGATATTTAAAAAAGCGAATAATTAGTCAGTCTGTTTGACATATGTACAGTAGTGATTCTATGCATCTCAACAAATAGACCAGAATTCGCCTTGTGAATTCCATTGCTAGTCATCTTTACGAATCACCAGTTAACTGTTTTAAAAAGTAAACAAATTAGAAATGTCTTTTTACAATAAACATTTATCTACTAAATTCAATTTATAAGAATGATATTACCATATTATAAACAAAATGTTCAATTTCCAGGGTGGATCAATAAATGTTTATATAACAAATTTGCTTCAATGTCGTACTTTATTATATTCAAGATATCAAATTCTATCAGTGAACAGACAGACAGACAGACAGATACAACGCAGAACTTCGTACATAAGTACATCAGTTCAAGTTGCCATACCACGTCAGCACAGAGACGTAACTGTCAGTTCAAATCCAAGAGTGATAGCGAATAATTAGAATTATTAGCAGCAATGGAGAAGATTAGGGAGCAAAGGTATGATTCGAAAAGTATAATTCAGTGAGATAAATTTAGAAGGAGAAAGATAAAGATTATGAGGAATTCAGAAAGTTAGAATTAAAAAGCACACAAAGAGTGGATGCACCTGCGCCATTACAAACGATTTTGAGCCATGTCGTTCAAGGTCTCTAACCATTGGTTACTTTAGTCTCGCCGAACCCAACCAGGTAGCCTACATCTATCAACATGACTCAGTCCATTACTGAACAGAATACTTCATTTAGAGTTATGAAAATAAGTGTTTGTTGCACATTAAAACTATCTATCAATCATTGTTAGACCACCACTATTAGAAACCTGGAAGAGCTTGACGGCCGTTACGTCCTGGTATGGGATTCATTAAAAGCGCGCATCCACGACTCCTGCTGCTTGCGGGATTCGAACCCAGTGCTTCCAGGTTTCTTAATGGTGGTCTAACTATGATCGATGGATGATTTCAATATGTAATGAAGAGAATACATCAGAACTATTTACTTTGAATTTCTGTCATGTTTATCATCATCATCAATAATGTACTCGTTTGCTTGAATAGCTTAATAACTATTGATTAGTTCAATCAGATATCCATATATATGTATATATGATTAAAAAATAAGAACGTGAATACTTGGTTCATACATTTTATGCATCATTGCACTCAAGTCAGTTTAAGTCAATAACAACATGGAACATTGTACATACATAGACCAGTTCAAGTTGCCGTATTACATTAGCACACAGAGACGCAGTTGTCACTTGAAATCTCATAGCAGTAGACGTAGCAGAAGTATTAGCTGTAATCGCAAAGATTAATGTTCGACGATATTATTCAAGAAGTAGAATCTAGTGAACGAAACTTGAAAAGAGAAAGATAAAGGTGATGGGGAACATAAAGATGATGAGAACATAAAGAATGAACTATTTCTGTTTAGAAATAAAAAGACAGTTGATCGGACAAATTATTAGCGTTCGCGTGGAAAACCTAACTTTACCAAACACAAGTAACAGTTTTTAACTAAGCATAATCATTGAGATTTGAAATCTCACAGCAGATTCACTTATGGACTGGGAAAATATTATAAATCATGAGTATTCAAACCTTGTGTTGATTGCATTTCGTGTGAGATCAAAAGTGAAGACCAGTGTCAGGCAAGGTTGCTTATTCTCACCCTTTCTCCTTCTCCTGGTGATCGACTGGATTATGAAGACGTCAATATCTGAGTGGAAGTAAAGAATACAGTGAACTGCTGAGAAGCTATTGGACAATCTGGACTTCTCAGATGATCTGACTCTTTTAGTGCACGCGCAACAACAAATACAAGAGAAGACGACCACTATAGCAGCAGCAGCAGGTCTCAACATACACAAAAGAAAAATCGCGATTCTCCGATACAACACAAAAGCTTGCCAACCAAATCATTCTCGATAGAGATGCTTTAGAGGACAAAAAAACATATATATATATATATATATATATATATATATATATATATATATATATATATATATATATATATATATATGGGCAGCATCATTGACGAGCACGGTGGATCTGACGCAGATGTGAAGGAGCGGATCAGCAAAGCAAGGGCAGCATTTCTGCAATCGAAGAACATCTCCAACTCGAAACAACTATCAGCCGATTCCAAAATCAGAATTTTCAATACAAATGTCAACACGGTTCTACCTGTATGGGGTGGAAACTTGGAGAACCACGAAAGCCTCATCCACAAGATACAAGTGTTTGCTAACAGTTGTTTACACAAAATACTCCAGATTCGTTGGCCGGACACCATCAACAACAGCCTACTGAGTGGGGAGAACTAACCAGATTCCAGTGCAGGAGTAAATCAGAAAGAATCGCTGGAAGTGGATGTGACACACATTGAGGAAGTCAACAGAGTGCGTCGCAAGACAAGCCCTCACTTGGAACCCTCTAGTTCAAAGGAAAAGAGGAAAGCCTTGGTACACATTACGCTGAGACACTGAACAGACATGAAGAGGATGAAGAACAGTTGGACAGAACTGGAAAGGAAGGCTCAGGAGAGAGCAGGGTAGAGAAATGTGGTCGGCGGCCTATGCTCCATTGGGGGTAAGAAGCGTAATCATGTATTAAATAAATAGATTTTCACTGGAATATGATTAATTCCTTAAACGAGAACTTTCTGTTTCTTTCTGACATCAATATCCTTTTAATCTCGTAACCGGGCCTGACCTTAATTTCATTAGGGAAACATCAGGAGCATATATTTTTAACACCGATCAGTTTTCCTCAATAAGCTTGTTAGTCCTAATTCTTCCCACGATTTTTCAGTCAGAATAACTACTTCAGTTTCATCCTAAATCTCTGAAAATAAAATTTTTATATTTCTAGCACCTCATTCATTTAATTCAGCCAGTACAGTTTTGGAAGTTTTCTGGTATTGACCCATGTAAACTAATGTTAGATGAGTTCTTAATTTTAATCCAGTCAAAAAAATATTTACATAAAGAATTTTTCTTGATTGCTTTACAAAATAGAATGAAGTGGACCTAATGGTTGCAGTACTACACACATCAGCTCAGTTTTCTTTGGTGGCTCGTACCTGGTCGATTTAGTAGATATTATTGTCTTCATTTGTACTTGAGGTCACGTCTTTTGACGTTTTCCATTGACCTCCGATCAAGTTTTCATTGATCATTTCCAGATAACTTGGTAGATCGGGTTCACCCGTATATGTCTATTGATTTCTGATAGACCTATATACTACTATATTTTTAGATATCTTCTGATATTCTCAGCGTACCCTTGACCTAGGCATTCTACGGTTTCTTAGTTGAATTCACAATTTACAACAACCTATTCTGTAGGTGCCACTTTACTATTTCGTCTTCTAGTTTGTCGAAAATGAAGTGAATCATTTGCGTTGATGTATGCGCGACATTGAATTCAAATGGTTTCACATATTCTTGAGACTATTCATCTGTTGTTTTCAGAGGTTCTTTTTGTAATGGTTGATCAATTAATTCACTAGACACAATGAAAGCTTGGCAATTCAATCTCATCAAGCTCAGAAGAACAACTAACAATGTCAAAAAACATTTGTCATTCCAACAATTTATAGCACCTCATGTTCATCAGAGTTCGTCCAAGTGTTTAATTTTGATTAAACCGTTTTATTAACTTATTTGACAGAGCATCATTCATTTGTACAGCAAACACTTACCTATACCATTGTAGATTTATTGTTGTTGTGCTTATATGAGCATGTATATGCTTGAGAGCATTGCTTACCTCCTGCAGCCATATTCATTCTGCAACATTCAATGTTAAATCCCTTAAATAATTCAACAATTCATTCATTTTCCTAATCTATGTATGTATGTATATATGTACATGTATACATGCATAACTCAATTATGATCACTCCTCTTACTTACGATATCTGTCAATTAGTTTGCTTACCTTTTTAAATACTACTGTTACTGGTTTGAAATCTTCATCATCTATCTCTATTGGAATGGATTTTGAATTTCTTCTTGGTAACTTTAAATATTCACTTGTTATCCAATCTTCTGGTTCATCATCATCATCATGTTCAATGTTACAATACTTTAAATGAATAAATAAATGAACATTGAAGAAAGTACAATTAATCCATTGTGGAGTTTATGAGTGAAAAAATGAAATCGATAAACTTATACATCTCATTCTATAATTAAGTACTTTATATAATCTGTGTAATGAGATTTTAAAAAACTTAGTTGCCATTGGACATTGTGACAAAAGCGGGGGTTGTTTATTGAATACGTACACCCAGTCTTTATATAATTATTCGTACATGTTGTGCATTCGATAATCCAAGCTGGTTATAGACTATCTTCTCTCACTCACCTACTGATCTCCCAACTTTAATCTTCGTCTGTTGATCGCAGCAATTTTGCTGGCGAAACCGCGCCACATACTACTTGTGAGTAGCGTTCACCACAGTAATTCTGAGTTTCATCGTGCGGCCTGTTGGGGAGGTTAGATCCCCAGAAATCGCCTAAAAAAGGTCCTAATTTCGGATTTTTCAGTTTTCGTGCATAGTCTGACCAGTCGAGCTTGAGATTATATTTTCGAAACGGGAAATCCTTGACTGTTATTGGTTGATGCATTATTTTAGTACGCTATTTTTGTGGCTCTCCCAAGGACGTCTCTATCATGTATAAATTAACTCAGTTTGTGTGCCTGTGAACACCGATTTTCTGAGTGCTTGTAGAGTACACTTTCTACACCTTATCAAGACTTCTTGATGTACTTGGCACGGCCAGGGACAATCAAATCAGAAAGGCTTATCGTTTCACTGAATCGTTTGTCTTCGCTCTCGTTAACCGACTTAGGTGAACTCGTAATGGTTCAAACATATCAGTTGACGAGTACATCAGACGTATGATATTAAATTGACTCTTCAATTACTATAGTCTATAAAACATTTACACATTTTGCACATACTACAGAGAATCAATTTACAAAATAACATTACTTTAATGTAAAGAACATACTTTTTCTGAACGTTGTTTGTTAAAATTTACTAAATTCTCTTGTGCTGAATTTAAATGTTGTATGTTTTTATTTCCTTCAATAAACCATTGATGCTTTAACAAATGTGGTGTAGTTATTCTTTGCTTTGGATTAACCATTAAAAGACGTTTTACAGCATCTTTAGCACTCAAACTAATTGATTTCCATGAGGCAGACTTGAATTCAATATCACGGTGAAGTATAGCATAGTATAAATCACTGTCAGTTTTTGATTTGTAAGGATCGCTTCCACATAGCCTTGAAAATAAAAAGAAATTAAGATTGGTGCTTAAACTACTTATAAGTAGTAAACGTTAGATCGTCTAATTAAAGCGAAATCCGAGGTTCACAAATGCATGTCATGATGAAGCATTTAGATGTTTTAACTAGGGAAATTGAGAATTACACCGAATTTTCTGATTCAGGCACGTTTAGGAATGTAGCATTGTTCGAAAGACTACATTTCAAATACTAACAGTAATATATTCTGCTATGATTGTGAGGGATGTAAAGGAGATCCTTGATTTTCTTGGGATTTCATAAATATTGTACAGGTCAGTAGTGATCCCTGTAGATTTTCGTTCACTTTTCCGCATTCTCTGTGATACACATAGCACAACAGTCTGGAATCTTGAAAGTGAATGATTTTGTATCGATAAAATTACCTGTGACACTCTCATTTACTGAGCATTATAACTCCTAGATTCCATATTTTCCTAATAAATTTGTGAGAAATTTAACCTAGAAGTTACTGTTATGCTAGCTGAAGACATTTGTTAAAACAGTTTTACCTCAATTCATAATAGATACTTCTGCTTTTTGAGGTGGTCAGCCTAATAGCCTCAAATTCATTTGTCCTCTATGTACGGTCAAATATACTGTTCCAACTTTTGTTGACTTTTTTCATTTTTTCTTTTGGGTACTTTAATTGAAAGATATCAACACTAGTATCACCTGATTCTGTCACGTGTTCAGTGTACTAATCAAGTTGGGATCGATTCAATGGAACAATGTGCTTTAACCAGAGGTATTATTTAACAACAAACTGAAGCAACAATAAGTACTTCTTCAAAACTTTTGAACAACGCTACAATGAATTAATATTTGAATTATTACAAGGTTTGGAAAAATCTTCCTAACTTAATCTTGAGATTATTGATATAATTCAACTGTGTATTAATTATTAATTCAACGATTTTGAATTCAGACAGACTTTGATAGGTATTATTGATCTTACTATGTTTACATTTGGTTGCTTTTAACTAGTAATTATGATTACTACCAAATGTAATGACGTTTGATAGTGAGGCAATCAGAACTTCGAATTCCCTTGAGAAACCATCGATCAGCGTGTCTTGCCAGAACTTTGATGACTCATCTAGAGTGCTTTAGTATGTGACGCTTATTCTGAAATCTAAATAATATTGAGATTGCTATTCATTATATATTTTCATTGGGAATAGACAGCTATAATTGGTTTTCTGACAAACCCCTGTTTCGTTTTATGCAACAAATAAGACCAATAACTAAAACATCATTTCCATGTCACATTGTGAAAGAGCAACATAGTTCAACAATTCAAGTTATAATTCGTCATTAGAAAATTAAACATTTTCTGTTACAAATTCACATGATAGATTCCGCCATATTTTAAATTGAGTGCGGTATTTTGTTTCGCTAATTAGCTACCTCAGGTGAACATCGATCGATCAATGTTGGACCACCATCATTCGAATCTCTGATGGCTTTTTCGTCCTAGTGCGAGACTCTCTAGCTGTGCGCATCGACGACGTCTGCTCGTGGGAATAGAATCTAGAACGTTCCGTATTGCATGCGATTGCTTAACCTCTAGACCACTGAGCCGGCCGGCATCCAACAGTGTTAGTGTCCAACTTTGATCAACCTAAAGTAATTGCACAGCCTAATTAATTGTCTTCTGTGGTTGATGATAATTATGGTTATCATCACCATATACTTATAATGACGCATTATCGATAGAAAATGTTAATTATTCACAAAACAAATAATCTGAATCATCCCAGTAGACAGCACGCGTCATCTGCACTATCTACGGATGAAACTTCGGTTTCACGTCCAGATCAGCAGACCACGCCGCCCTTGTCTCACGTTCTCAACTACGAGGTTTGAATCAGACAACCGTCGCACATTCCGATCGCCTGGTACATCCGCCTGCGCGACTCCGCGACTAGACTCTCAATAAGCAACGTATAGAATATAGAATTCTACCCCCTACTACATGGTTATTGTACCTATTTCCTTTTTCCTAGATTTCTTTACCCTGAGCTAACTCCTTCGACCACCGCCCATCTTCATTGATATGATCATTTACAAGTAAATCACATGATTCCAGTCAACATTCTGAATTACTTGAATTTCATTTCATTAAATCAATAGTACTATGCTGCAAACCTGAAAATAGACTGTCATTTTTGACAAATGAATTACCTGTGAAATAATTATCACACATCAATTGATTGCAAAAAAAACATCATTTTCAACTACTTACATGATATACAACAGTATACCTAATGCCCACAGATCAATAGCTTTATCATATCGTCTACTTAATAATAATTCCGGTGCACAAAATATAGTTGTCAAACAGACCAATTCCAAATCCAAATCTCCAGTTGTAAATGATTGAGGAGAGTAATCGGCTGAAAATAACAAAAACAGAAACAGAAACAGAAATCAAACAAAAATTGACACATAATGAGCTAATCAGAAGTGAGCAAAAATGAGAATGTCATTCGAATGATCACCAAAGTACGGTTGCATATCATTGGTCAAGAGATGGCTTCCTTTTGTGTAATGAAGTGGGATGTATGTACACATTGATGTAGACGTGTATTTGTACATGTGATTCTGTAGCCTACTGGACTTTCACTTCTGCTCTTGCCTTCTCATTCGAGTAGTCAATTCAGGAGGTTGGTAGGAATTGCGACACCCGCACATCAAAATATACAAACAAGTATTAGACTGATCAATAAAAGCTGATTAAAATACACTGAGTAGTGAATTGTCTAATCTTATTGTGTATGACTATAATCCATTTCAAATCTACTCATGTAAACAATTTTGTTGTTGCATACATTTTGAATGATTTAAGTATAGTTTGTATGGCCCAGTAATAAAACATAAATTTCAATTATAATATAAAAAAACAGAATGAGTATTTCGATCTGGTTTGATATTTATCAGTAAATAAGTTTTTCAAATACTTCCAGAAATTTGGTTTGTGGATGAAATGATTAGTCTCAGACGGTTTACGGAATCTTCGAACGGATACCTTGATGGTGTCTATCTGGTTATCTTGCTGACCTCAAACAGGCAGTCATAGAAAAAATATTTGAGAATACTTTTCGAATCCACCTATGACCAAAACGCTTCAGCCAGATCATGTCGTCTACGTTTAAAAATTGATGACTCACATTCATAGTCGAAAACGGAGCAAACTGTTACACATAGTGTACACTCAATTCGCCTAATGGACCGATAAGTTAGCCACACCACAAATGACTCAAGTTGGCAAACGCCAACTATGATTCTTGAATGTGTATCAAGATTTGTCAGACACTGATCCATTAGCAGTGACTGAATTTCCAGGAATGGTGAAGTGATGAACACACTCGACTTCTCCACTACATATTATTAGTTCAAACGTTGACTCAGAACTGTCGTATAGCAATGTTTTGCTTTTAAAATGAGAGAAATTCAGCCTAAAAATGCTTAGATTGTTAATCATTTGAAATCGGGAGTCTTTCGATTTTGTCAGCATCTTTACCAAAAATGACATCGTTACTTGAGTATGTAGTGCCTCCACATTTATTTGCATCCGCTTACATTTAATTTGCTTGAGCCTTTTCGATTAATTTCTTTAACCAAGCCATTTGCTTAGCAACAACTTGTATGTACCATTGGCTTTTATAATTGAATGATTTGTATGAGCTAGTATGACTGAGCATTGCTTAACGCCTACGCGCATATGCATCCTATTCGCTTTAATGTTAATCTCTTCAATACCACGATGACTCAGACATTTTCCTTTGTATATATACGAACATTTTAATCTTATTAATTCATTTGCTCATTCGCATATTCGCTCGCTAGTGTGTCTACCCGGTCTGTCTGTGGTCTGCTATCCTTATTGTGGTGTGCCACAATAAACGTATACGATACTTCGAGTTCATCTTCTGATTTATTAACCGTCAGACGTCATTTGGTAAAGATAGTCTGAACGAGCTTATTACGAAGCGTAAGAACACGCCCTCGAAATCGGCACACTACAAGTATACCAAGTCAATTAATGAACTTCATAGGAGATCAGCCTGTGAAAAGTAAGTTATCAATCCTATAGATTACAATATAACCGTTTAAATGCAGCACTCATCTTGATTAAAGCACTCATAGAACAATATGTGTAAGGGATCAATAGTGTTTTCAATACAATCATCATCTTGCTCTACTCTACTATACATGAATATTTATATGAAAATATTAGACCACTCGAGGCAATTCGAGTCAACGTAACACTTATCGAGAAGATTGAGTTCGTATGCAGGCTAATGTGAACAGCAAATCAACATAGGCTAGTCTGAAGGATAGTCTAAAGGATTTACTCTTAGGGTGTACGCAGCACGGCCATTTTGTCCTCAACAATACTAATCGTAGACAAACGGACAAAATAATCATAAGCTCCCATCTAGGCCCAATTACAACTGATCTGTTACTAGCAAAGCTGCAAAATGCACCCATTAATGAGGCTATTAAGAAGTTTGATCAATATTGCTGCTACATCAACGACACATTGATTAGTGTAGATCAGAACACCAGTAAAGAGAAACTTATGGAACGATTCGGCAGTGTACACTCAGCAGTCACTTTCACAGGTGAAGACCAGTGTGACAAGATGCTGAATTTCCTTGACGTCACACTAAGTAGGCGGAGTGACGGCTCACTAAATAGAATCGTGTACAGAAAAAGGTTATTCTATTTGCCAACATACTCACTCTTATAGTTTACACCTACTCGTTACAAAAGAATTTTGATTAGACGTCTCAGATGCAGAGCAAATATGATCTGTTCAGAAGCTGGTATTGATTAACACCATACCGATTGAGATCGGTAACCTCAGCGCGTTCTTTAAGAAGTGTAAGGGAAACTGTCAAAGAATTCGGATACTGTGACTGTTTGAAATAAACCTGTATTCATTCAACTACAATTCAACGGGGATGTAACTACAGATGTCCTGCATGATAGAATAATGACAGTAATCAGTAGGACATTCTACGTAGCCAATGTGAATATATTTGCTGGCAATTTTTTGATATCAAAGGAATACCGAAATCGTCCAAGAAATGAGGAGCGAAATTAAAGAGAGTAGTGCAACCGAAATGGCAGCAACACAAACAAAAAGTTTGCGTGTACGAAAGTAGTAATAAACAACGAGGTTTAGTAAAATAATCACTGGTATAATTGGTTATATTAATGAATGTTTCTATAAAACCAATCGTGTTCTCTTCATAAAAGTGGATTTATTACAGCTTCTTGTTAAAAGTTTCTAAAATTTACCAAATAAAACTGACTTGCCAGTTTTATTAGTAAAGAAGAGTAATTTATGCTAGTGACTATGAAGAGAATAACTGAATTATTAATTGTCATTTATGTATACACATGTAAATATTGCATACTTACTAATTTTTACAATTGCATTGCTTTTTCTACTACTGAGCAGTATGTTTTCAGGCTAAAATCAACAGAAAAACTTGTCTTGTTAGAAAAAATTGAATATTTCTCGTAAAAGTAATACAAAATCATAATTCATACCTTACATGAATTTAAAATTTATCAATGCACTAGATTTGATGGATGATGATTACTTTTAGTAAATAAAATCAGATTGTTATTTGAAAAATAAAGCACTTGACATGTTCCTCCAACATATTTAAAATCTTGATATGCAATCCAAAAGCTACATGGTAATGTTTGTATTTTGCTAACAGTCACAGTATATATTCCGATTTCATGTTGTTGAATCTAGGAATTTATGAATTTGGTGCATTTGAGGTAGCCAAACAAAAACAATGCAACTGTTTGTTGAGCCTCCGTTTGAAATTGGATATGGGTATTCAGCGGTTAAACAGTTTTGACGGTTAACTAAACAGTTTTTCGGTTTTTTTAAAAGAAGGTTGGCATAGCGTTAAACCTTGAATGAAATAAGTTACTCTAGTGATCTATACTGTATAATTCACAAACACTTTGTTGAAAGAACCTGTATAATGCGTTTTTATGGATTGCTTTACACAGTTTATAGTCAAGAAAATCAGCAAAATGTTTCCACAAACTTAGAAATTACATCTTTGTCTGCCTTTTATCATAATGAGCAGCCACTCAGTCAATTTTAATTTTGATTACCTTCATATGAAATATTTTTATTTAAATTCTTGTCACGGCAAGAAGTTTTCAACAATTGAATGAGTCACAAGCTAACCCCCTTCAAAAACCGGCTAATTGAGACCATAACAAGGTTTATTTATGCACTTTATATTCACATTCTCCTTATTGTCATGGTTTTGGTCACATTTCAAATATTTATCGAAGCTTCACGAATTGAACTATGCTAAATATTTGTTAATAATTATATATTTTGTGAAACGGAATGAACTCATTTGATTCTGAAAATCTTGTAAGGTGTTTTTTTTTAATTTATGAAGGTATCTGGTTGTATTGTATAATCTATTTGAATTGGATTTTACCATTTATTCGCTATAACATAAAGTATACAAGTTAAATCTTGTGCTCTGTTTTCTTTCGCTGATCACCAATTCATTCTAAGTCTATCTGAACATATGACAACAATACTCTAGTTAGCTTAGAAAACAAGTATACATACTTTTAAATTTCTGTGAATAATTCCATATTCGTGTAAGTATCTAATACCATCAACCATTTGTTTGAAATAATGAAGAATCAATTTTTCACTGTAAACAGGAAACTCAGTTAATCTAAATGAAGAGAATAAGGTGTGAGTTGAAAATTGATTAAAAGAAGTCAAGATTTTCAAAGTTGGAATAACATGAATTCGATTACTGAAATTTTTGAATGGACAGGATCCGTTATGAACACTGACGAAATTTCAATCTCTTTATCATTAGTATGGCTGACCCGCGTTTTATGTTATTCGGAACAAATATAGTTAGGTGTAAATGCATGTCGGTGTTAATTTTTGCGCTCAATTTCAAGCTCTTTAGCTGTTAGCCGTCTCTTTACTCACTACCTTGTTGAGCCTAAATATCCAGTTGTTTCACAGGCATAAATTTATTTACAAAAGTTTGCGTTTTGTTGATATTAATATTTTGGGCTGTACTCGACCAACCTCTTTCGGTTTATGTGCATATTGAGAGAATCGTGTATCTAACTAAATAAATGCATTAGGATATATGTGCATTCAACTACTGGATCTCGAATACGACTAAATGTATAGCCTGACCTCCACTGCTGACCATAGTTCAAATATACTGCTAGGTTTTAGCAAAACTAAGCATCATAATAAAAGTTACCCTGTTATGAGATGAAAATTGCCTGGTTGATTTACGTAACGTGTAATACTGAGCATCACCAAATCAGCTGATGATATTAAAACACTGAAATTCTGATCTCTCTGCATTTTCGGACCACTGATTAAGAGATGATCTGTTTTAGCTGCGTAGAATACTAATAAATGGTTTTAACTAACAGAAGAGCCTAAATGTCAAGAGTAAACAAAATATAGGTTCTATATAGCTTTACTCATTGAGTAAATTCTTGAAATCTACTAGATACTCACGGAAGCTAGTATACTACCAGAACGGACTGTCGGCCCTCTATCCTCAGGACACAAATCTGAGATTTTAATTTGAATTCGGTTATGTCTGTAAGATAGATGCTATGAACGAGTATTATTATTGTAACCAAACGATTTAGAATCTGCACATAGAAAGAATTTTACTGTGAGCTTTAGACAGTGAACGTCGTCTTTAGTGATAGGTTGATATTATTACCTATAATATTCGCTGATTCCTATTCTCGCGTGAGAAGTATCGCAACATGTTTTAATGCTTTTACAACAATTTCGGAACGTTTTACAGTTGTAGTAATGTAAAAGTGGTTTTTGTAACGCTTTGCCTGATTGTAGCACCTCAAAATTTATTCATTACACTAACTTTAATGATTAGTCGTTTAAATTGTTCGATAATTGTATCGACTATTTTTTATATTTGTAATAATTCGATAACGGTATCGATTATTGTATATTTGATTGTGTAGTTGCATGCATACTCACTTACATGTCTAGCCTATTCTTGCCTGGCTATAAATACTTAGTCATGCTTCAGTGAATTCAAGTTGGTTAACTGGCCTCTTCCAATTCGCTTTGCTTTCCTTGTACACTTTTCATCCGCGCATCTGTCTGCTTAAATGAATGCATAAAATAAATTCATTGACGAAACCGTATTTGGCTTCTTATTACCACCGTTGCTAAAAGGAGGTTTGTTTAAGTATAATATAAGGAAATGGAAAGGTAGGTTTATTTCATCGCATGCCCAATCATTTGATGAAAGCGGATTCCTATCACAGGCTACAAAAATGGTGAGCTCTACTTCAAATTTAAAACACCCACTAAGTGATAATATATATTATTTTATATTATCTAGATGATATAAGCAGGAATCTTGACTATAATTCAAACTTTAAGTGCTCATTTTTAAGTCTGGCCGTAGCCCAACTATCATCTCCACAAACAAGAAATTAAGAGATTTAATGAAGCATCGTGGAAAACAGAATACCTCCGAAGGAGTTGCTCTCCATTTGCCAGTTCGACAACTATATGCAACGAAGAGGATGTTTCAAAGATTTCTTTCACTTCCGCCTAAAAACTTTTTTAAGTTCTTTATAGACGCCTACCAGATTTCTATGGCCAAGATTTAACAAATGGCCTATCATTTTCATTTTAGAAGGATTCAATAGCTTAACGGTAAAACGGTCAGCTTCGGTGACATTTTTCTGCATCACTTTGACAGCGTACAGTCTTTTTGTTCTGATTTCCGTGCATACTGCAACAAAAGTTCCACCATATCTGTGAACATTTTTATTATTTTAAGAATTGTGAAAAAAGCAGGTTATCTATGAATACATGGCATACTGGGGTTGAATAGGTTTCCTTTAACAATAAGAGAATTAACTTGAATCAGCTTGTACCTTCCCAAGCTTTCGGTCAGCCTATAATAGTCTTCAAACTTTGCTTTTTTATTGCTTTCAGCAATCATCTGATTCCCAGCTTCAATTGGGTGGTAGCTATGTATCTTGGATACAATGTCCAATATCCAATATCTTAATCGCGATCTAGTAAAAACCAATTGATTTGTTTGCGCTCGATTCTTGTTCTTTCAGTTCAATTACAGTTATTTGGTATTAGTGGCAATGCAACTGGTCAGTAAGAGGCTGCATCCTTCCTAACTCCGTCTTTAAAAATTGGCTGGGAGTTTGTGTAACTCCAGTGAATGCCTGAACAGGTCACATACCGGTGAAATAAGGTCTTCTACACACTATTTCGGGATTATGAGGATGATAACAACACATTATTGTGACTTTTCTGTGTACAGATAATTACGTTTTCTAAGTACGAAGTCAGGGCTGTGACGGATAGTCCTGGGACAATCAGCTGGCAAGAGGTTCAAATAGTACTCTGATCGGTGAAATTAGTGTTGCAGATCATAGCTATCTCTAGTTTAGCAAGCTTTTCGCTATTTGGGACTTCGAGGGCACAAGATTCCTGATTTGCAAGTTTTCTTTTTTTACTGAATCTAAACAACTTCTATGAATTTACCTATTTTTGTTATGCTAGATTAATCTGAAGTGCCTCCTACGGCCTCGAGCGCTGACACTGCGTCTGTTAAGCAAGTAGTAGTTATGTTTGGAATCCTCGATAGTGATCTTACACTTGTGCCAGACTCTCACTATCGTATGTAGCAGGTATTTTGCTTTCGAACTGTTTGGTTTGTCTGATGTACGTTGAGTAGTACATCGTTTTGAATGATGTTTCTGACTGCTTGCCGCCGATAATCTAGTAGTTAGCCTCCACTAGTCTCGTAACGATGGAGTCCGTGGAGGATGCCCTCTCATGGACGTGTAGTCCTTTTTAAGGTAGCAAAGTTAGGGTTTCTTTCTTCCCTCCTAGAATATTTCGTTTCTGAGCATGTTTAACATGACCGCACCATAGTCACCACATCCTATTGGTATATGTAAATGGATATCCTCAACAATTAGCAAGTAATTTAACTGCTTTCAATTGGCGTGGGGACATGGTTATCTTCAATCAGGAGCTGATTGTCTGTTAAAGCGCTGTTAGCAAGAGATTAGCTGAACTAAACCTGTGTCTCTTCTCATGTGGAAATACTCAGATCGGAAGGACAGTTTTGCCTAAGGTTTTCTGAAATTTCAGGAGGTTTCTTCGGCAACTTGTGACAAGTCTATATATTCGCTCACAACTGTGGGGGTTCCCGTTTGCTGGCTTTCTTACTCACGAACAGACGATATAGTTTAACCTGTATGCTACTCATTCCAAGTATTGCGCAGTATTATCTCATTGTTCTTTATCAAAGATAGCTCTACTTTCCAGTAAGCCACATTCCTACGATGGAACATTAGATAAATGATGCAAGTATTGTTGGACGTACCCATCTCTGATTTGCAACGTTTTTTAGAGCTGTTTCTGCGTCACTGTTTCTTTTTTCATACGATGGCCTACCGCTCCACTCTATTAACAGATGCTGGGTCGTCTGCAGCAACAGGCAATTGTTTTGGTGCGTTAGCTCGGGTTACGGCACAATTGTCGCTTGTTTGGTCACCCTATTGCTGGATGCAATAGATTTACTTGGGATATCAGTGCCTGCATTCTAATTTTGTGTCTGTGGCTTCTCTGTTATTGATATTCGGGTCCCAATGATTCTAAGGTGTGGAAAAACATCAAGGAAACATAGACAAAGATAACCCTGCATGAACTCGTAATACTGTCAACTCATAGCAGTGTCACAGCGACCATAAATTTATGCACTACAGGAGCTACATTTTAGGAGTTGCAGCAACTTCACTCACCCCGACATAATTGGTGTCTACACTACCTGTATCCGTAACAAAAGAACAAGAATCGAGTGCAAAGAATCAACTGGTTTATGCTAGCTCGTGAAAAAGATATTGGATATTGGGAATTCAGAGTCATTGGATTTCACTATCAGTGTGCATGGAATAGAACTACACTTGCGTTCTCTCTGACAGTAGACTGGTGTCATTTCAGTCTAAGAATGCCGTATCCCTATCCTTATTTTGCCTACTGATCACACAAGGAGTAATATAAGGATTGAGATTCTTCCTGGTTCCTCCGTCGAATACCCAGTGAGTGTTTGTTTAGAGTGATACGGGTTGCAGAAAGTACTCTAGAGTTCACTATCAAGTTACATTTTGAGTTTTTTCATAATTCCTGTTGATGGACCTGCAATCTTCAAACTTCTACGAACCCCGGATTTCAAACCTCTTCTAGTTCGTCTAGTTGTTTGTATTGCTGAGGAACTGGTAGCAGCGTCATCACTATACATGTTGCCTTGATAGATTTCAAAGTGGACAGGGAGATAGTTTATTTAGTATAATACGCGGTTTTTGCGTTTTGGAGGTGGAAAATAGTGGCATTAAACAGGGTGAATACATAATAAGCACCAAAATAGAACGTGGAGGACAACCGAAATTTCAACGTTACATCTGACCATCCTAGTGAGCACTTGGCGTTGATTCAGTAACTTTTCCAAATGTAGTGTTTTTGCGAGTGAATGAATGTGGTGCATGCTACCGAGGCAACTAGAAACAGGAGCAGTTGATCGAGACAGCTGGACCTACCGCAAACTGGTTTTCAACTTTGTACGAGTACATTGGTCCGATTTGTTACTTCAGCTGTTACGCAGTCAGTCTGTTGTCAACAATCGGACACAGGGAGACTACGATGAATCCTGTCCCATCCTCTTTGCGCCCACTACCGCGATTGCGAACTGTCGAGCGCGCTCGACAGAACGCAAACGGGGTAGTGGGCGCAAAGAGGATGGGAGAGGATTCATCGTAGTCACCCTGTGTCCGATAGGTTACAACAGACTGACGTCGTAACAGCTGAAGTAACAAATCGGACCAATGTACTCGTACAAAGTTGAAACCAGTTTGCGGTAGGTCCAGCTGTCTCGATCAACTGCTCTGTTTCTAGTTGCCTCGGTAGCATGCACACATTCATTCACTCGCAAAAACACTACATGTGGAAAAGTTACTGAATCAACGCCAAGTGCTCACTAGGATGGTCAGATGTAACGTTGAAATTTCGGTTGTCCTCCACGTTCTATTTTTGCTTATTATGTATTCACCCTGTTTAATGCCACTATTTTCCACCTCCAAAACGCAAAAACCGCGTATTATACTAAATAAACTATCTCCCTGTCCACTTTGAAATCTATCAAGCAACATGTATAGTGATGACGCTGCTACCAGTTCCTCACAATACAACAACTAGACGAACTAGAAGAGGTTTGAAATCCGGGGTTCGTAGAAGTTTGAAGATTGCAGGTCCATCAACAGAATTATGAAAAAACTCAAAATGTAACTTGATAGTGAACTCTAGAGTACTTTCTGCAACCCGTATCACTCTAAACAAACACTCACTGGGTATTCGACGGAGGAACCAGGAAGAATCTCAATCCTTATATTACTCCTTGTGTGATCAGTAGGCAAAATAAGGATAGGGATACGGCATTCTTAGACTGAAATGACACAGTCTACTGTTCAGAGAGAACGCAAGTGTAGTTCTATTCCATGCACACTGATAGTGAAATCCAATGACTCTGAATTCCCAATATCCAATATCTTTTTCACGAGCTAGCATAAACCAGTTGATTTCTTTGCACTCGATTCTTGTTCTTTTGTTACGGATACAGGTAGTGTAGACACCAATTATGTCGGGGTGAGTGAAGTTGCTGCAACTCCTAAAATGTAGCTCCTGTAGTGCATAAATTTATGGTCGCTGTGACACTGCTATGAGTTGACAGTATTACGAGTTCATGCAGGGTTATCTTTGTCTATGTTTCCTTGATGTTTTTCCACACCTTAGAATCATTGGGACCGAATATCAATAACAGAGAAGCCACAGACACAAATTAGAATGCAGGCACTGATATCCCAAGTAAATCTATTGCATCCAGCAATAGGGTGACCAAACAAGCGACAATTGTGCCGTAACCCGAGCTAACGCACCAAACAATTGCCTGTTGCTGCAGACGACCCAGCATCTGTTAATAGAGTGGAGCGGTAGGCCATCGTATGAAAAAAGAAACAGTGACGCAGAAACAGCTCTAAAAACGTTGCAAATCAGAGATGGGTACGTCCAACAATACTTGCATCATTTATCTAATGTTCCATCGTAGGAATGTGGCTTACTGGAAAGTAGAGCTATCTTTGATAAAGAACAATGAGATAAATACTGCGCAATACTTGGAATGAGTAGCATACAGGTTAAACTATATCGTCTGTTCGTGAGTAAGAAAGCCAGCAAACGGGAACCCCCACAGTTGTGAGCGAATATATAGACTTGTCACAAGTTGCCGAAGAAACCTCCTGAAATTTCAGAAACCTTAGGCAAAACTGTCCTTCCCGATCTGAGTATTTCCACATGAGAAGAGACACAGGTTTAGTTCAGCTAATCTCTGCTAACAGCGCTTTAACAGACAATCAGCTCCTGATTGAAGATAACCATGTCCCCACGCCAATTGAAAGCAGTTAAATTACTTGCTAATTGTTGAGGATATCCATTTACATATACCAATAGGATGTGGTGACTATGGTGCGGTCATGTTAAACATGCTCAGAAACGAAATATTCTAGAGGGAAGAAAGAAACCCTAACTTTGCTACCTTAAAAAGGACTACACGTCCATGAGAGGGCATCCTCCACGGACTCCATCGTTACGAGACTAGTGGAGGCTAACACTAGATTATCGGCGGCAAGCAGTCAGAAACATCATTCAAAACGATGTACTACTCAACGTACATCAGACAAACCAAACAGTTCGAAAGCAAAATACCTGCTACATACGATAGTGAGAGTCTGGCACAAGTGTAAGATCACTATCGAGGATTCCAAACATAACTACTACTTGCTTAACAGACGCAGTGTCAGCGCTCGAGGCCGTAGGAGGCACTTCCAGATTAATCTAGCATAACAAAATAGGTAAATTCATAGAAGTTGTTTAGATTCAATAAAAAAAGAAAACCTACAAATCAGGAATTTTGTGCTCTCAAAGTCCCAAATAGCGAAAAACTCGCTAACCTAGAGATAGCTATGATCTTTAACACTAATTTCACCGATCAGAGTACTATTTGAACCTCTTGCTAGCTGATTGTCCCAGGACTATCCGTCACAGCCCTGACTTCGTACTAAGAAAACGTAATTATCTGTACACAGAAAAGTCACAATAATGTGTTATTATCATCCCCATGATCCCGAAATAGTGTGCAGAAGACCTTATTTCATCGGTATGTGACCTGTTCAGGCATTCACTGTAGTCACACCAACTCCCAGCCAATTTTTAAAGACGGATTTAGGAAGGATGCAGCCCCCTACTGACCAGTTGCATTGCTACTAATACCAAATAACTGTAATTGAACTGAAAGAACAAGAATCGAGCGCAAACAAATCAATTGGTTTTTACTAGATCGCGATTAAGATATTGGATGTTGGACATTGTATCCAAGATACATAGCTACCACCCAATTGAAGCTGGGAATCAGATGATTGCTGAAAGCAATAAAAAAGCAAAGTTTGAAGACTATTATAGGCTGACTGAAAGCTTGGGAAGGTACAAGCTGATTCAGGTTAATTCTCTTATCGTTAAAGGAAACCTATTCAACCCCAGTATGCCATGTATTCATAGATAACCTGCTTTTTTCACAATTCTTAAAATAATAAAAATGTTCACAGATATAGTGGAACTTTTGTTGCAGTATGCACGGAAATCAGAACAAAAAGACTGTACGCTGTCAAAGTGATGCAGAAAAATGTCACCGAAGCTGATAGTTTTAGCGTTAAGCTATTGAATCCTTCTAAAATGAAAATGATAGGCCATTTGTTAAATCTTGGCCATAGAAATCTGGTAGGCGTCTATAAATAACTTAAAAGTTTTTAGGCGGAAGTGAAAGAAATCTTTGAAACATCCTCTTCGTTGCATATAGTTGTTGAACTGGCAAATGGAGAGCAACTCCTTCGGAGGTATTCTGTTTTCCACGATGCTTCATTAAATCTCTTAATTTCTTGTTTATGGAGATGATAGTTGGGCTACGGCCAGACTTAAAAATGAGCACTTGAAGTTTGAATTATAGTCAAGATTCCTGCTTATATCATCTAGATAATATAAAATAATATATATTATCATTTAGTGGGTGTTTTAAATTTGAAGTAGAGCTCACCATTTTTGCAGCCTGTGATAGGACTCCGCTTTCATCAAATGATCGAGCATGCGATGAAATAAACCTACCTTTCCATTTCCTTATATTATACTTAAACAAACCTCCTTTTAGCAACGGTGGTAATAAGAAGCGAAATACGGTTTCGCCAATGAATTTATCTCATGCATTCATTTAAGCAGATAGATGTGCGGATGAAAAGTGTACAAGGAAAGCAAAGCGAATTGGAAGAGGCCAGTTAACCAACTTGAATTCACTGAAGCATGACTAAGTATTTATAGCCAGGCAAGAATAGGCTAGACATGTAAGTGAGTATGCATGCAACTACACAATCAAATATACAATAATCGATACCGTTATCGAATTATTACAAAATAAGAAATAGTCGATACAATTATCAAACAATTTAAGAGACTAATCATTAAAGTTAGTATAATGAATAAATTGTGAGGTGCTACAATCAGGCAAAGCGTTACAAAAATCACGTTTACATTATTACAACTGCAAAACGTTCCAAAGTTGTTGTAAAAGCATTAGAACATGTTGCGAAACTTCTCACGCGAGAATAGGAATAAGCAAATATTATAGGTAATAATATCAACCTATCACTAAAGACGACGCTCACTGTTTAAAGCTCTCTCGTACACCACAGTAAAATTCTTTCTATGTGCAGATTCTAAATCGTTTGGTTACAAAACAAACCCGGTCAATAATACTCGTTCATAGCATCTATCTTACAGACATAACCGAATTCAAATTAAAATCTCAGATTTGTGTCCTGAGGATAGAGGGCCGACAGTCCGTTCTGGTAGTATACTAGCTTCCGTGAGTATCTTGTAGATTTCAAGAATTTACGCAATGAGTAAAGCTATATAGAACCTATGTTTTGTTTACTCTCGACATTTAGGCTCTTCTGTTAGTTAAAACCATTTATTAGTATTCTACGCAGCTAAAACAGATCATCTCTTAATCAGTAGTCCGAAAATGCAGAGAGGTCAGAATTTCAGTGTTTTAATATCATCAGCTAATTTGGTGATGCTCAGCATTACACGTTACGTAAATCAACCAGGCAATTTTCATCTCATAACAGGGTAACTGTTTTATTATGATGCTTAGTTTTGCTAAAACCTAGCAGTATATTTGAACTATGGTCAGCAATGGAGGTCAGGCTATATATTTAGTCGTATTCGAGATCCAGTAGTTGAATGCACATATATCCTAATGCATTTATTTAGTTAGATACACGATTCTCTCAGTATGCACATAAACCGAAAGAGGTTGGTCGACTACAGCCTAAAATATTAACATCAACAAAACCCAAACATTTGTAAACAAATTTATGCCTGTGAAACAACTGGATATTTAGGCTCAGCAAGGTAGTGAGTAAAGAGACGGCTAACAGCTAAAGAGCTTGAAATTAAGCGCAAAAATTAATACCGACATGCATTTACACCTAACTATATTTGTTCCGAATAACATAAAACGCGGGCCAGCCATACTAATGATAAAGAGATTGAAATTTCGTCAGTGTTCATAACGGATCCTGTCCATTCAAAAATTTCAGTAATCGAATTCATGTTATTCCAACTTTGAAAATCTTGACTTCTTTTAATCAATTTTCAACTCATACCTTATTCTCTTCATTTAGATTAACTGAGTTTCCTGTTTACAGTGAAAAATTGATTCTTCATTATTTCAAACAAATGGTTGATGGTATTAGATACTTACACGAATATGGAATTATTCACAGAAATTTAAAAGTATGTATACTTGTTTTCTAAGCTAACTAGAGTATTGTTGTCATATGTTCAGATAGACTTAAAATGAATTGGTGATCAGCGAAGGAAAACAGAGCACTAGATTCAACTTGTATACTTTATGATCAGAAGAGTCAATTTTATAGCGAATGAATGATAAAATCCAATACAAATAGATTATACAATACAACCAGATACCTTCATAAATTAAAAAAAAAACACAAGATTTTCAGAATCAAATGAGTTCATTCTGTTTCACAAAATATATAATTATTAACAAATATTTAGCATAGTTCAATTAGTGAAGCTTAGATAAATATTTGAAATGTGACCAAAACCATGACAATAAGGAGAATGAATATAAAGTGCATAAGTAAACCTTGTTATGGTCTCAATTAGCCGGTTTTCGAAGGGGGTTTGCTTGTGTCTCACTCAGTTGTTGGACAATGCTTATTGTATAAGTAAAAGTGTTTTACGTGAAGGTAATCAAATTAAAAATTAACTGAGCGGCTGCCCATGTTGATAAAGGCAAACAAAGATGTAATTTCTAAGTTTGTGGAAACTTTTCGCTGCTTTTCTTGACTAAAAGCTGTGTAAAGCAATCCATAAAAATGCATCATACAGGTTCTTTCAACAAAATGTTTGTTAAATATGCAATATAGATCACTAGAGTAACTTATTTGACTCAACCTTTTGAACACTATACCTACTTTCTTTAAAAAAACCGAAAAACTGTTTAACCGCTGAATACCCATATCCAATTTCAAACGGAGGCTCAACAAACAGTTGCATTGTTTTTGTTTGGCTACCTCAAATACACCAAATTCATAAATTCCTAGATTCAACAACATGGAATCGGAATATATACTGTGACTGTCAGCAAAATGCAAACATTACCATGTAGCTGTTGGATTGCATATCAAGATTTTAAATATGTTGGAGCAACATGTCAAGTGCTTTATTTTTCAAACAACAATCTGATTTCATTTACTAAAAGTAATCATCATCCATCAAATCTAGTGCATTGATAAATTTTAAATTCATGAAAAGTATGAATTATGATTTTGTATTACTTTTACGAGAAATATTCAATTTTTTCTTACAAGACAAGTTTTTCCGTTGATTTTAGCCTGAAAACATACTGCTCAGTAGTAGAAAAAGCAATGCAATTGTAAAAATTAGTAAGTATGCAATATTTACATGTGTATACATAAATGACAATTAATATTTCAGTTATTCTCTTCATAGTCACTAGCATAAATTATTCTTCTTTACTAATAAAACTGGCAAGTCAGTTTTATTTAGTAAATTTTGGAAACTTTTAACAAGAAGCTGTAATAAATCCACTTTTATGAAGAGAACACGATTGGTTTTATAGAAACATTCATTATTATAACCAATTATACCAGTGATTATTTTACTAAACCTCATTGTTTATTACTACTTTCGTACACGCAAACTTTTTGTTTGTGTTGATGTCACTTTGACTTCACTCTGACTATATAACTTCGCCCCTCTTTTCTGGCTTGATTTCGGTATTCTTTTGATATCACAAAATTGCCAGCAAATATATTCACTGGTATATACTAGTTTATCTCCTATGTGAAAGGCATGTTATTGGTCAGTAACGTTGACTTCAGTCAACCTCGACTCGTGCCATCACAAAGCCATGACTCCATCTAGTGAAAATTCCGTTTACATAATTCAATAGTGAAGGTACACAGTCAATATCTTGAAGTATATTATGCTTGGATTGATGATAAATAAACATCGAGACTAAATAATAACAGAATAATTTGGTTATTTTATTTTACTGTCGATTACAAAGTGGAGTATGGTCAATTTTATAGTATTTTTATTCATCATATGCGGTTGTTCAGACTAAAATTAAGTTCAGCTTAAACAAACCATGCTAAAATGATTCTATCTTAACGCACCTATCAAAGATTTCCATTGTGAAAATTAGAACAACATATGTCTTTACAGACAAATACAGGATGTTGAAATGAACTGCGTATTGTTGTTATCTAAACTATTCTGGGAGATGTTCACTCATTCGTTGGTCAAGTTGCCTGGTCGTACACCCGATACAGTCATTTCCACAGGAGCAGCAGAATTTATAAATGCGCATTGAGGAGGTCAATCCAGGTAACTTATCCTTCGTTTGAGTAGACATCACTGGTCGACTCAAGAAAGTCAACGCAAAATTGGCTACGTAGAATGTCCTACTGATTACTGTCATTATTCTATCATGCAGGACATCTGTAGTTACATCCCTGTTGAATTGTAGTTGAATGAATACAGGTTTATTTCAAACAGTCACAGTCTCCGAATTCTTTCACAGTTTCCCTTACACTTCTTAAAGAACGCGCTGAGGTTACCGATCTCAATCGGTATGGTGTTAATCAATTCCAGCTCCTGAACAGATCATATTTGCTCTGCATCTGAGATGTCTAATCAAAATTCTTTTGTAACGAATAGGTGTAAACTATAAGAGTGAGTATGTTGGCAAATAGAATAACCTTTTTCTGTACACGATTCTATTTAGTGAGCCGTCACTCCGTCTACTTAGTGTGACGTCAAGGAAATTCAGCATCTTGTCACACTGGTCTTCACCTGTGAAAGTGATTGCTGAGTGTACACTGCTGAATCGTTCCATAAGTTTTTCTTTACTGGTGTTCTGATCTACACTAATCAATGTGTCGTTGATGTAGCAGCAATATTGATCAAACTTCTTAATAGCCTCATTAATGGGTGCATTTTGCAGCTTTGCTAGTAACAGATCAGTTGTAATTGGGCCTAGATGGGAGCTTATGATTATTTTGTCCGTTTGTCTACGATTAGTATTGTTGAGGACAAAATGGCCGTGCTGCGTACACCCTAAGAGTAAATCCTTTAGACTATCCTTCAGACTAGCCTATGTTGATTTGCTGTTCTCACATTAGCCTGCATACGAACTCAATCTTCTCGATAAGCGTTACGTCGACTCGAATTGCCTCGAGTGGTCTAACATTTTCATATAAATATTCATGTATAGTAGAGTAGAGCAAGATGATGATTGTATTGAAAACACTATTGATCCCTTACATATATTGTTCTATGAGTGCTTTAATAAAGAGGAGTGTGGCATTTAAACGGTTATATTGTAATCTATAGTAATTAATAACTTACTTTTCACAGGCTGATCTCCTATGAAGTTCATTAATTGACTTTGTATACTCAAGCAACGTTGTTATTTTTGGTAAAGATGCTGACAAAATCGAGAGACTTCCGATTTCCAATGATTAACAATCTAAGCATTTTTAGGCTGAATTTCTCTCATTTTATGAGCAAAACATTGCTATACGACATTTCTGAGTCAACGTTTGCACTAATGATATGTAGTGGAGAAGTCAAGTGTGTTTATCACTTCACCTTTCCTGGAAATTCAGTCACTCCTAATGGATCAGTGTCTGACAAAATTTTGATACACATTCAAGAATCATAGTTGGCGTTTGCCAAATTGATTCATTTGTGGTGTGGCTAACTTATCGGTCCATTTAGCGAATTGAGTGTACACTATGTGTAACAGTTTGCTCCGTTTTCGACTATGAATGTGAGTCATCAATTTTTAAACGTAGACGACATGATCTGGCTGAAGGTTTTTGGTCATAGGTGCTTTCGAAACGTATTCTCAAATATTTTTTCTATGACTGCCTGTCTGAGGTCAGCATGGTAGTCTGATGGAACTCAATTTGTTAATGTCCACGCCATCGAAGCATCCATTCGAAGATTCCGTACTCTAACTGAGACTAATGATTTCATCCGTTAGCAAAAACTCTGGAAGTATTTGAAAAGCTTATTTACTGATCAATATCAAACCAGATAGAAATACGTATTCTGTTTTTTATTTTAATTGAAATTTATATTTTATTACTAGGTAATATATATATTGATGTACAGGTCCCCAGATCTGATAATGATTCATACTAACCCCCTAAATTGACTACTCGAATGAGAAGGCAAGAGCAGAAGTGAAAGTCCAGTAGGCTACACAATCACATGTACAAATACACGTCTACATCAATGTGTACATACATCCCACTTCATTACACAAAAGGAAGCCATCTCTTGACCAATGATATGCAACCGTACTTTGGTGATCATTCGAATGACCTCATTTTTGCTCACTTCTGATTGGCTCATTATGTGTCAATTTTTGTTTGATTTCTGTTTCTGTTTCTGTTTTTGTTATTTTCAGCCGATTACTCTCCTCAATCATTTACAACTGGAGATTTAGATTTGGAATTGGTCTGTTTGACAACTATATTTTGTGCACCGGAATTATTATTAAGTAGACGATATGATAAAGCTATTGATCTGTGGGCATTAGGTATACTGTTGTATATCATGTAAGTAGTTGAAAATGATGTTTTTTTGCAATCAATTGATGTGTGATAATTATTTCACAGGCAATTCATTTGTCAAAAATGACAGTCTATTTCAGGTTTGCAGCATAGTACTATTGATTTAATGAAATGAAATTCAAGTAATTCAGAATGTTGACAGGAACCATGTGATTACTTGTAAATGATCATATCAATGAAGATGGGCGATGGTCGAAGGAGTAAGCTCAGGGTAAAGAAATCTAGGAAAAAGGAAATAGGTACAACAACCCTGTAGTAGGGGGTAGAATCCTATAATCTATACGTTGCTTATTGAGAGTCTGGTCGCGGAATCGCGCAGGCGGATGTACCAGGCGATCGGAATATGTGACGGTTGTCTGATTCAAACCTCGTAGTTGAGAACGTGAGACAAGGGCGGCGTGGTCTGCTGGTCTGGACGTGAAACCGAAGTTTCATCCATAGATAGTACAGATGACGCGTGCTGTTTACTGGGATGATTCAGATTATTTGTTTTGTGCATAATTAACATTTTCAATCGATAATGCGTCCTTATAAGTATATGGTGATGATAACCATAATTATCATCAACCACAGAAGACAATTAATGAGGCTGTGCAATTACTTTAGGTTGATCAAAGTTGGACACTAACACTGTTGGATGCCGGCCGGCTCAGTGGTCTAGAGGTTAAGCAATCGCATGCAAGACGGAACGTTCTAGGTTCTATTCCCACGAGCAGACGTCGTCGATGCGCACAGCTAGAGAGCTTCGCACTAGGACGAAAAAGCCGTCAGAGATTCGAATGATGGTGGTCCAACATTGATCGATCGATGTTCACCTGAGGTAGTTAATTAGCGAAACAAAATACCGCACTCAATTTAAAATATGGCGCAATCTATCATGTGAATTTGTAACAGAAAATGCTTAATTTTCTAATGGCGAATTATAACTTGAATTGTTGAACTATGTTGCTCTTTCACAATGTGACATGGAAATGATATTTTAGTTATTGGTCTTATTTTTTGCATAAAACGAAACAGGGGTTTGTCAGAAAACCAATTATAGCTGTCTATTCCCAATGAAAATGTATAATGAATAGCAATCTCAATATCATTTAGATTTCAGAATAAGCGTCACATACTAAAGCACTCTAGATGAGTCATCAAAGTTCTGGCAAGACACGCTGATCGATGGTTTCTCAAGGGAATTCGAATTTCTGATTGCCTCACTACCGAATGTCATTACATTTGGTAGTAATCATAATTACTAGTTAAAAGCAACCAAATGTCAACATAGTAAGATCAATAATACCTATCAAAGTCTGTCTGAATTCAAAAACGTTGAATTAATTAATACACAGTTGAATTATATCAATAATCTCAAGATTCAGTTAGGAAGATTTTTCCAAACCTTGTAATAATTCAAATATTAATTCATTGTAGCGTTGTTCAAAAGTTTTGAAGAAGTACTTATTGTTGCTTCAGTTTGTTGTTAAATAATACCTCTGGTTAAAGCACACTGTTCCATTGAATCGATCCCAACTTGATTAGTACACTGAACACGTGACAGAATCAGGTGATACTAGTGTTGATATCTTTCAATTAAAGTACCCAAAAGAAAACATGAAAAAAGTCAATAAAAGTTGGAACAGTATATTTGACCGTACATAGAGGACAAATGAATTTGAGGCTATTAGGCTGACCACCTCAAAAAGCAGAAGTACCTATTGTGAACTGAGGTAACACTGTTTTAACAAATGTCTTCAGCAAGCACAACAGTTCAAAATTAACAAGTTCAGCATAGATGTTGGAGCCATTGATATTTGGAATGTTCTTAGCCGTGAAAATGGAGTCATTTTGCATATTTCGTAACAATATTACAATATCACACACTGTTTCTTTATGAAGTACAGAGTTTCGCATAAAATACCATTACGACCAATGATATTTCGGATAATTCGTCAAGAAAAATAACCTGATTAGATTGTGAAGAGTAATGCAAATTTAGGAACTGACATGTGAGAGTTTAAAATAGAAGGAGTGAATAAAAACTGCAGAAAATCCTAAACGTAAGCTTCAATCAAGCTAGTCAAAAAACGACTGAATTCGACCGGGACCGAAAAATCTAGGAATTATAATGCTCAGGAAGTGAGAGTGTCACAGTTAATTTTATCGATACAAAATCATTCATTTTCAAGATTTCAGACCTTTATGCTATGTGTACCACAGAGAATGCGCAAAAGTGAACGAAAATCTACAGGAATCACTACTGACCTGTACAATATTTATAAAATCCCAAGAAAATCAAGGATCTCCTTTACATCCCTCACAACTATAAATGACTATTACTGTTACTATTTGAAATGTAGTCTTTCGAAAAATGCTACATTGCTAAACGTGCCTGAATCAGAAAATTTGGTGTAATTCTCAATTTCCCTAGTTACAACATCTAAATGCTTCATCATGACACGCATTTGTGAACCTCAGATTTCGCTTTAATTAGATGATGTAACGTTTACTACTTAAGTAGTTCAAGCCCTAAGCTTAATTTCTTTTTATTTTCAAGGCTATGTGGAAGTGATCCTTACAAATCGAAAACTGACAGTGATTTATACTATGCTATACTTCACCGTGATATTGAATTCAAATCTGCCTCATGGAAATCAATTAGTCTGAGTGCTAAAGATGCTGTAAAACGTCTTTTAATGGTTGATCCAAAGCAAAGGATAACTACACCACATTTGTTAAAGCATCAATGGTTTGTTGAGGGAAATAGAAACAAGGAACATTTAGATTCAGCACAAGATAATTTAGTAAATTTTAACAAACAACATTCAGAAAAAGTATGTTCTTTACATTAAAGTGATGTTATTGTGTAAATTGATTCTCTGTAATATGTGCAACATGTGTAAATGTTTTAGAGACTAGTAGTAATTGAAGATGAGAGTCAATTAAACAATCATAAACCACACGATGCTGCTCACACGCAGTATTTAGCAGAGTTTTGCCAGCAAAATTGCTGCAATGAACATCCGAAGATCAAAGTTGAGAGACCAGAAGATGAGCGAGAGAAGATAGCCTATAACTAGCTTGGATTAAACAATGCACAACATGCAGAAATGGTTCAATACAGACTGGGTGTACATATTCAATGAACAACCTCTGCTTTTGTCACAATGTCGAATGGCAACTAAGTTTGTTAAGATCTCATTACACAGATTATATAAAGTACTTAATTATAGTATTAGATAGATATGTGTCCGCCAATTTCTTTTCTGATTCATAGACTCCTCATTGAATAATTATACTTTCTTAAATATTTACTTATTGATTCATTTAAAGTATTCTAACATTCAATATGATGAACCAGAAGATTGGATAACAAGTGAATATTTAAAGTTACCAAGAAGAAATTCAAAATCCATTCCAATAGAGATAGATGATGAAGATTTCAAACCAGTAACAGTAGTTTTTAAAAAGGTAAGCAAACTAATTGACAGATATCGTAAGTAAGAGGAGTGATCAGAATTGAGTTATGCATGTATACATGTACATACACACATACATACATAGATTAGGAAAATGAATGAATTGTTGAATTATTTAAGGGATTTAACATTGAATGTTGTAGAATGAATATGTCTACAGGAGGTAAACAATACTGTCAAGCATATACATGCTCATATAAGCACAATAACAATAAATCTACAATGGTATAGGTAAGCTTTTGCTGTACAAATGAATGATACTCTGTCAAATAAGCTAATAAAAGGGTTTAACAAAAAAACTAAACACGTAAACAAACTCAAATGAACATGAGGTGCTATAAATTGTTAGAATGACAAGTGTTTTTTGACATTGTTAGTTGTTCTTCTGAGCTAGATGAGATTGAATTGCCAAGCTTTCATTATGTCTAGTGAATTAATTGATCAATCGTTATAAAAAGAACTTCTTAAAGGAAAAGATGAATAGTCTCAGAATATGTGAAACCTTTTGAATACTATTTCGCTCACACATCAACGCAAATGATTCACTTAATTTTTGACAGACTAGAAGACCAAATATTGAAGCATCACCTACAAAATAGGTTGTTGTGAACTGTAAAGTCAACTAAGAAACCGTAGAATGTATAGGTCAAAGGCATATATATATAATTATCAAGCTATTCAAGCAAATGAGTTCATTATTGATGATGATAAACATGACAGAGATTCAAAGTAAATCGTTTTAATGTATTCTGTTCATTGCACACTGAAATCATCTATCAATCATTGTTAGACCACCTATAGGAAACCTGGAAGCACTGGATGTCCTGGTATGGGACTCATCAGTAATGCCTGCCCAGTGATCCAGAGGTTAGGCGTTCGCGCGCAAGACCGAAGATCCTGGGTTCGAATCCTGCAAGTAACAGGAGTCGTGGATGCATGCTTTTGATGAATCCCATACCAGGACAAAATGGCAGTCCAGTGCTTCCAGGTTTATAACAGTGATGGTCAAACAATGATTGATAAATGATTTCACTGTGCAACAAACACTTATTTCCATAACTCTAAATGAAGTATTCAGCTCACTAATGGACTGAGTCATTTTGGTAGATGTAGGCTACCTGGTTGGAGTCCGCGAGACGAAAGTCACCAATGGTTAGAGACCTTGAACGACGTGGCTCAAAATCGTTTGCAATGGTGCAGGTGCATCCACTCCTTGTGTGCTTTTTAATTCTAACCTTCTGAATTCCTCATTACCTCTATCTTTCTCCGTCTAAATTCATCTCGCTGAATTATACTGTTCGTATCATATCTTCGCTCCCTAATCTTCTCCATTACTGCTAATAATTCTACTATCGCTATCACTCTTAGATTTGAACTGACAATTACGTCTCTGTGCTGACGTGGTATGGCAACCTGAACTAATGTACTTATGTACGATTTTCTGCGTTGTATCTGTCTGTCTGTTCACTGAGAGAATCCGATATCTTGAATATAATAAAGTACGACATTGAAGCAAATTTGTTATATAAACATTTATTGATCCACCCTGGAAAGTGAACATTTTGTTTATATTATGGTAATATCATTCTTATGAATTGAATTTAGTAGATAAATGGTTATTGTAAAAAGACATTTCTAATTTTGTTTACTTTTTAAAACAGTTAATTCGTGATTCGTAAAGATGGTTAGTAGCCCAGCAATGGAATTCACAAGGCGAATTCTGGTCTATTTGTGAGATGCATAGAATCACTACTGTACATATGTCAAACAGACTGACTAATCATTCGCACTTTTAAACATCCATAGAACTATTCAACACAACCAGTACAAATGAAGTTTTATCTCAAATTCTACTTTTTCACATTTTCTTTTTTATTCGGGTTATTTATTATTGAAATTTCAAAAATTACTGACTGTATCTGAGAGATGTGAGCGTGGATGTAAGAAGCATTTCGATGAACTGGCTGACTTTAAATTTAATGCCATCAGAATAACCTTGTGATTTATTCATGTTTCTCTTAGATGACTTCAACAAAAATGACTTTGACTTTTTTATATAATGAATTGTTATTTCTTCAATGAATTATTATTCACTAATACGTAATCATCAATTAAGTAATTTGCAAAAATTTCAATAATTTCATTATTATTCTCATCAATCGACTCACATTCATCTTGACTAATCATCTCTAATGGATAATCTGACTGACTGACTGGTATTTGAGTTCAATAATGACTGTACTATTACTACTGCTACTACTCACACTGCTACTACTGAGAAGACTGAGGCAGGCTCGATAGATTGTATTTGGCGAATTTACACTCTTGGTCAATTAAAAACGAAAACATCACATTGAACACTCTATTTGCACACCATCTTTGAGTCCTGACTTCCAACGCTCCAGCCTTCTTCCATTCCTGCTGTTGCTTCCTTTACTTCCTGTCGATGCTCTATTTATTTCTTGTTTTTGCTCTATTTGCCTTCCGTTTTCCTCTTCTGACCGTGAGACTTCTTTCACGTCCATTCTTATACTACTTATATCGTTCGTATAAGTAGCACACACCACACTACTACTCACACCACTACTACTACTACTACGACTACTTCTGATGCTACTACCATTACTACTCATATTATTGAATAATAATCAACAGACTATGGAATCAAAATCATCGTCCCTTCTTTTAACTAGATACTATTATCTGACAATAGATTTTATTTCTGTCTTTTTTTTCTCTATATTTTATCAAGTTCAATCATACATTGCATTTTTATGTTCTACACTTTAATCTCTTACAATCTGATCATGTAATCTCTATAATTAGCTGAGAATATTAATTAAAAAAACAATTATAATCAACGATGAATAACAATTCTGATATACAAATTAACATTTTTCTTATATTTAACACAGATTAATTAACGTATTTCAGCATGGATATGCTTGAATGCTATTACGAGTGTTCACCTTATTCGGTAAACGGAACGAGGATCAATGAATGATTCAGTGACACGATAGGCTAATTGTAATCCAATCGTCTCAGGCCCCGCTAACTAGAGAAAGATGTTTTGATGAGACGTAGGGAAATGTATTCCACAGGCAACCAGAAAGTACGAGGTTAATAAGCACACAACTCAAACTTATTTATACAATTGATAAAACGCCCTTGGTGACAACCACAAAATAGTGTACTTAAAATAGTCCATAAACCAATGACCGTCAAGGATTTCCCGAATGGGAAATTCAAGCCAAAAGGTCAAAACAAGAGTTTTCAGCGCAAAATTATAAAATTCAAAATTTCAGAATAAAATTGCAAATCGAGGACCATTTCCAAGTGAGTTCTGGGGATCTAATGCCCCCAACAATCATCGAACAACTCCCTTTTATATGATTGTGTGTTTTCGTGGATGTATGAATAGGCTAAGTTGTGTATTTGACTAGTTTCCTTCAGTTTTCTGAAAACATTGTTGCAGTTTGACAATAATAATAATAATGACAACCGTAACATTGAAATACAAAGTACCTTACTGAATTACGAAGCTCATGTAACATTGTAATGAATCCATGTCTTAGGATATTGCTTTCTATCCCCTCCTCTCTGTCCACGATTGCTTGCTACTATCTCAAGTTGCCCCAACATTTGTAATCAGTGAATTTCGAAAACAAAAATATCAACGTAATGCAAATAAGTTTTGTTTATTCATGTATGATTTTCGAAATCGTGATCTAAGTAAAATGAAATTGTAACGCATGCACGTAAACACGTCATTTGAGATGCTTGAACTATTACGAGTTTACCTTAGTCACTAAACGATAGCAAGGATCGATGATTTAGCAACACGACAGGCTACTCTAATCCGGGTGTTTCAAACCCCCGATTGAATAAACGATAAGACGTGATATGAAGTAGAACCTGTATTCTACAAGCGTACAGAAAGTACGACTTCCGAGTCCAGAACAGAATCAGGATCCCGGACTAAGGATCCGGGCCATAAAACGTTACAGATAATGCGTATTTATACATTTAGGTCGAATAGGAAACGACATTGAATTATGCGACGTTGATAGTTAGGACGACCAATAGAATTAGACTTACAAATCATTCTCTAACGATATTGGATGAATATACTAACAGAAACTAATCTCATTTTTTATATTTTTTTAAAAGTTTAAGCTCAGCAGACTGAATATTCTTTTCTAAAGGTAATTTTTTCATATAACAACTGTTTAGTGACCGGCATCATAGTGAATTGAACGTTGACAATGTAATACATTCCTTGATAAAATGCTATGTAAATTCATCTTAAAACATCGTTTTTGTCAAACCAAGACATTTTTCGTCTGGATCATTTATTCCTCATGGATTTGATGATACGCTTGCGATGTTATCGAATACATCAGGAAAAACTAGAGACGCCTCCCTGGGGTCCTCCCAGTATAGCAATCATAACCTCAGAACCATCATATCTCATCAAGTGCACTAACTATAATTAGATCACTAAGTGTTAGGATATTCATCTAAAATCCTAAGAGGATTACTGGTCAGTTCCTATTGGTTAATTTCTACTGGTCAATTTTATGGTCGTCCTAGATAACAATGTCATGTACTCTAATGTTGTTTCGTATTGGTTGTCCTGACTATCAATGTCACTTCAAATGTTGCTTCCTATTGGTCACCTTAACTGTCAATGTTACAGACTTCGATGCTGTTTCTTATTCGACCCGACTGTATAAATAACATTTTCTAAGCCGGACCCAAATCTGGATCCCTAGTCGGGGATCCTGATTCTCTTCTGAACTAGGGCCTCGTACCTTCTGGATGCTTGTAGAATACACGTTCTACTTCATATGAAGTCTTCTTCTTCTTTTACTTAATGGGTTATTCGGACGTTGGGATTAGAGTAGTTTGTTGTGTCACCGGACCCTCGAGCCTAGATCTCGCTTTCTGACTAAGGTAAACTCGTAATAGTTCAAACCTATCAAATGACATGTTTACGTGCATGTGTAACACTGAGTAAGAAGTCAATAGGAGTAAACATTTTCAATATTTAGCGAATTAGTGCTGCATATCAACAAACACATTGTATAATTTATACCAACTTTCTTATTCTGCTTAGTTTTCAGTTAACTTCAAATTAAAGTCCTGATTAACCGCTTGATCATGATCACAAATGTTCAATAAGATAACTTTCGTAATTTTCAAATGTTGTGAACAGCTTTGATTGATTAAAATACACTAATTAGTGATTTGAGACGTATTTAGTTGTTCCTTGAGGGTGATTGTTTAATTTATTACATCGTAATACAGTTGAAATATATTTCAGTGACTGATGTATGTGAGCATTATTTCTTGACCTGCAATAAGAACACAACCATTCACAGATATTTTTCGATTGGAAAATCCATCCAATGAGTTTGAAAGTATACATATGGAAATACCAAATTTACTGACTTCTAATTTGTGATTGATGAAAAGATCCCAAAACACTGAAGCACACTGTTAACGGAGTCTTATTATACAGACCATTGAAGTTTTCTTAAATACAGCGTCAAATATAAAAAACCGGTTGACATCCCATCATCACTAGTCTCACGATAGAAGGCTTGCAGCGAAACCTGAAGTACCGAAGGGATACCAGGGAAACGGATGAAGCCTGATTCAGTCAGTCTCTTAGTTACAACCTACAACTTCCTACGTGCCTACGTACCAACATAAGTTCGGTTACCGCTAATACTTCTACTATCTCAATTAGTGTGAAATTTCAACTGAGGTTCGAAGAGATTATGCAAGAAGTATAATTCGCTGTGATAAATTGACAAACACAAAGACAGAGGTGATCACGAATTCAGAACTTCACAATTTCAGAGAACACAAAGAGTGCATGCACCTGCACCATTGCAAACGATTTCGAGCCATGTCATAAGTCATGGTTCTCTCTAACCGTCGGTCACTGTGGTCTCGCCGACACCAAACACGTAGTCTACACGTACCAACATGACTCAGTCCACTTGTCGTCAGTGACTGCATGGATTTGTGCCATGTTTTGGTTTGGCCGCACCCACCTTTCCCACAACCTACTGCTACACCACAAAATATTGCTGGTCGAGGCAGTCGGTGGTTGGCCATTCATAACACATGTCTCAAGCACCTCAACTGATCAGGCTTCAATACTTCATCTATTGATATGCCATCCTTACTTAGTACTCGCTTCCTGACCAAAGCATTGCTTACTTGGTTGTCTCAGGGTACACATGCAATGCTTCAGGAGACTTATATGATCGAAAACCAGCAACCTACGAATATCTTCTACTCCGACTTGCCGTGTTTCGCAGCCAGGAAAAAAACCATGAGAAGATTTTCAATATGTTTCCCGAATTTATGTGATACTTCATTAAACAATGACTTCATATCAGTATCATCGTCTTGCTTTATAGGTAAGGGTAATTTTAAATTGGGTTTCAGGAGAACCAGACACTGCTCACCTGTTATCACTACAATGTGAACATTGTAACTCGATTCTGTGCAGCTACTTCACACATACCAAGCACGCTAGTGGATCACAATGTGATCGTAACAATATTATAAATTGCTCGTTTGAAACAGTACTTTTTAAAACTATACTTGTCATGTTCGAAATCAAAAAAGATGAGTTATGTTAAAAATGGACTGGGTCGTACAGAACGAAGAATATAACTCATTGATTGCTTGCTACTATCTCAAGTTGCCCCAACATTTGTAATCAGTGAATTTCGAAAACAAAAATATCAACGTAATGCAAAATAAGTTTTGTTTATTCATGTATGATTTTCGAAATCGTGATCTAAGTAAAAATGAAATTGTAACGCATGCACGTAAACACGTCATTTGAGATGCTTGAACTATTACGAGTTTACCTTAGTCACTAAACGATAGCAAGGATCGATGATTTAGCAAACACGACAGGCTACTCTAATCCGGGTGTTTCAAACCCCGATTGAATAAAAACGATAAGACGTGATATGAAGTAGAACCTGTATTCTACAAGTGTACAGAAAGTACGACTCCGAGTCCAGAACAGAATCAGGATCCCGGACTAAGGATCCGGGCCATAAAACGTTACAGATAATGCGTATTTATACATTTAGGTCGAATAGGAAACTACATTGAATTATGCGACGTTGATAGTTAGCACGACCAATAGAATTAGACTTACAAATCATTCTCTAACGATATTGGATGAATATACTAACAGAAACTAATCTCATTTTTTATATTTTTTTAAAAGTTTAAGCTCAGCAGACTGAATATTCTTTTCTAAAGGTAATTTTTTCATATAACAACTGTTTAGTGACCGGCATCATAGTGAATTGAACGTTGACAATGTAATACATTCCTTGATATAAATGCTATGTAAATTCATCTTAAAACATCGTTTTGTCAAACCAAGACATTTTTCGTCCTGGATCCTTTATTTCCTCATGGATTTGATGATACGCTTGCGGATGTTATCGAATACATCAGGAAAAACTAGAGACACCTCCCTGGGGTCCTCCCAGTATAGCAATCATAACCTCAGAACCATCATATCTCATCAAGTGCACTAACTATAATTAGATCACTAAGTGTTAGGATATTCATCTAAAATCCTAAGAGGATTATCGGTCAGTTCCTATTGGTTAATTTCTACTGGCCAATTTTATGGTCGACCTAGATATCAATGTCATGTACTCTAATGTTGTTTCTTATTGGTTGTCCTGACTATCAATGTCACTTCAAATGTTGCTTCCTATTGGTCACCTTAACTGTCAATGTTACAGACTTCGATGCTGTTTCTTATTCGACCCGACTGTATAAATAACATTTTCTAAGCCGGACCCAAATCTGGATCCCTAGTCGGGGATCCTGATTCTCTTCTGAACTAGGGCCTCGTACCTTCTGGATGCTTGTAGAATACACGTTCTACTTCATATGAAGTCTTCTTCTTCTTTTACTTAATGGGTTATTCGGACGTTGGGATTAGAGTAGTTTGTTGTGTCACCGGACCCTCGAGCCTAGATCTCGCTTTCTGACTAAGGTAAACTCGTAATAGTTCAAACCTATCAAATGACATGTTTACGTGCATGTGTAACACTGAGTAAGAAGTCAATAGGAGTAAACATTTTCAATATTTAGCGAATTAGTGCTGCATATCAACAAACACATTGTATAATTTATACCAACTTTCTTATTCTGCTTAGTTTTCAGTTAACTTCAAATTAAAGTCCTGATTAACCGCTTGATCATGATCACAAATGTTCAATAAGATAACTTTCGTAATTTTCAAATGTTGTGAACAGCTTTGATTGATTAAAATACACTAATTAGTGATTTGAGACGTATTTAGTTGTTCCTTGAGGGTGATTGTTTAATTTATTACATCGTAATACAGTTGAAATATATTTCAGTGACTGATGTATGTGAGCATTATTTCTTGACCTGCAATAAGAACACAACCATTCACAGATATTTTTCGATTGGAAAATCCATCCAATGAGTTTGAAAGTATACATATGGAAATACCAAATTTACTGACTTCTAATTTGTGATTGATGAAAAGATCCCAAAACACTGAAGCACACTGTTAACGGAGTCTTATTATACAGACCATTGAAGTTTTCTTAAATACAATGTCAAATATAAAAAACCGGGTGACATCCCATCATCACTAGTCTCACGATAGAAGGCTTGCAGCGAAACCTGAAGTACCGAAGGGATACCAGGGAAACGGATGAAGCCTGATTCAGTCAGTCTCTTAGTTACAACCTACAACTTCCTACGTGCCTACGTACCAACATAAGTTCGGTTAACGCTAATACTTCTACTATCTCAATTAGTGTGAAATTTCAACTGAGGTTCGAAGAGATTATGCAAGAAGTATAATTCGCTGTGATAAATTGACAAACACAAAGACAGAGGTGATCACGAATTCAGAACTTCACAATTTCAGAGAACACAAAGAGTGCATGCACCTGCACCATTGCAAACGATTTCGAGCCATGTCATAAGTCATGGTTCTCTCTAACCGTCGGTCACTGTGGTCTCGCCGACACCAAACACGTAGTCTACACGTACCAACATGACTCAGTCCACTTGTCGTCAGTGACTGCATGGATTTGTGCCATGTTTTGGTTTGGCCGCACCCACCTTTCCCACAACCTACTGCTACACCACAAAATATTGCTGGTCGAGGCAGTCGGTGGTTGGGCATTCATAACACATGACTCAAGCACCTCAACTGACCAGGCTTCAATACTTCATCTATTGATATGCCATCCTTACTTAGTACTCGCTTCCTGACCAAAGCATTGCTTACTTGGTTGTCTCAGGGTACACATGCAATGCTTCAGGAGACTTATATGATCGAAAACCAGCAACCTACGAATATCTTCTACTCCGACTTGCCGTGTTTCGCAGCCAGGAAAAAAACCATGAGAAGATTTTCAATATGTTTCCCGAATTTATGTGATACTTCATTAAACAATGACTTCATATCAGTATCATCGTCTTGCTTTATAGGTAAGGGTAATTTTAAATTGGGTTTCAGGAGAACCAGACACTGCTCACCTGTTATCACTACAATGTGAACATTGTAACTCGATTCTGTGCAGCTACTTCACACATACCAAGCACGCTAGTGGATCACAATGTGATCGTAACAATATTATAAACTGCTCGTTCGAAACAGAACTTTTTAAAACTATACTTGTCATGTTCGAAATCAAAAAAGATGAGTTATGTTAAAAATGGACTGGGTCGTACAGAACGAAGAATAAGACTCATTAACAATCCGTTTGTACTGCGTCTACTTTCATGTCGAGCTCACACAGCTTCTCTACAACCTTCGGACAAATTAACAAATCCATTTTTCCCAAGTTACTTATTCCCTCGACTTTTGTCAACTATTCTTTTTTGTCTTGATTGTGTATATAACACCTAGAGGCATACGTGGTAAAACAATTGACTACTTCTACTCTCAGGATTCGAACCAAGGACCTTTGGTCTTATGCTCGGCATCCAACCGTGGTAATGTCTAACTCTGCTGATCGTTTTCATGGCATGTTTAGCTTATTCTATCTGACTTTAAATAATGACTCATGCTTTATTGCATGGAGTTGGCTCGTTCGCCTTCTCCACTACGAATCGCTTTGCTTGTATGCTGCTTCTCATCATCTCATATCTGTTTGCATAAACAAAACTGAAAGAGGGGAGATTTATTTCAAAGCATAGTCGACTTCCTGTCCAAACTGGCCACTAAAGTAGTGAGTGAGTGAGCAGCTCTATGTCAATTCTAATACAGCCAATTAAACTTTCAAACAAATCAATTCAATCATATTTTTGAAAAAAAAAGATTCTTGTTTTTTTTAAAAAAATAAATCTAATTTCTTAATAAATAATAAAAGAATAATTTGCAAAAAATAATTGAAGGATAGAATGTGAATTTTTTTATTTGAACGCGATTTAATTAATTAATTAATTAAATCAGGCAAAAGTGATTCTAGTTGATTCATCACGGTATGGCGCCCTAGGGAAAAACAAGAATAAAGTAGGTCAAATGTGTAGATTTTTTTCCAATGTTAAACTAATATGTGAAACATTATTCAATCATTGTTAGACCACCACTATTAGAAACCTGGAAGCACTGGACGGCCGTTTCGTCCTGGTATGGGACTCATCAGCAGTGCGCATCCACGACTCCTGCCCCTCGCAGAGTTCGAACCTGGGACCTTCGGTATTGTGCACGAACGCCTAACCATCGAACCACTGGACCGGCATCCAACGGTGTTAATGTCTAACTCTGATTGATCTACGGATTTTGCGCGACCCCACCCATTTGTCTTTGGTAGTTACTGCCTACACCCAACAGGGTTGAACTCCATTGCTCACGTCTTCTCAACTAGAACTCCGAGAATTTCCAGGACTCCTGTTAAACGCAGGACTCGAACCCGGGAACTTTGGCCTTTTGCGCAGACTCCTAACCTATGAACTACCGGGCTGGCATCCAGTGGTCTTATAGTCTAACTCTGTTCGTGCGACCTCACCCGTTTGTCTTAAGTGATTGATGCATACCCGCGACAGGGGTGAACTCCATTGGTCACATTTTCTCACTCCTTTACTTACAATTATCATTTCATCTTTATTTGAACTTTTATTTAATTGACCTTTTATTAATTTTTATATAAAATGACTTGATGAGAGTGTTCGGATATTCATGCAGTATCCCGAGAGAATTATTGGTCAATTCCTATTGGTTAATTTCTACTGGTCAATTTTATGATCGTACTAGATATCAATGTCACCTACTCCAATGTTGTTTCTAATTAGTCGTCCTGACTGACAATATCACTTCAAATGTTTGTTCTTATCGGTCGTCTTAACTGTCAATATCACAGACTTCGATATTGTTTCCTATTCGACCTAAATGTATAAATATGCATTATCTTTAACGTTTTATGACCCGGACCCAGACCCGAATCCCTAGTCCGGGATCCTGATACTCTTCTGGACTCCGACCTCGTACTTTCTAAATGCTTGTAGAATACAGGTTCTACTTCATATCAAGTCTTCTTCTTTCACTCAATGAAGGGTGGGAAACTCGGGTTAGAGTAGCATGTCGTGTCACAGGATCCTCGATCCTTGTTCTCGTTTTCCGACGAAGGTAACTCGTAATAGTTCAAGTATATTAAAATGACATGTTCACGTTCACACGTAACAGTTCGGAATGTTTAATACAAATACATCACGTTTTTCAAATCAACTACGTCTTCCTATTGTTCTATCAAAAGATCTTGTGCTTGTCTGTGATTTTTTTTGATTCGTTAATTTATTAGATCGATTTCCGTGTGTTTATTGATTGCTGATTGACTTGAGTGTCAAGCTTCTAAAAATTCACTAGTGTTCCTTGTGTTCCCTTTCCCCAATACTTCAACACTGTTCCAATTGAACGCATGTCCACAGTTGTCCGCATATGTTGGTGTTAAGGGAAGAAATGTTATGGCTTTTGACTGCTAATTGATTTCCACGCAGACAAAGCTGAATAGGACGTCCACTTTGAAGTGTTTTCCTCTGTCAAAATAGTTTATTTTGTCGAAGATACTTAGGTTTTCTTCTTTTGTCATGTTGTCCTTGGGTCTGCATAAGATTGATTGAAGGGATTCTGTTGGTTTGTGTGCCACACCTATTCCAAACGTTTTCAGTAGTCGTGTTGTATGCTCCGATATGTCTTTTACATGGGGAAGGATGATCCGTTTACTGGTTGTGGGTGCAGACAACGACAGGTTTAAGGTCAGTAACAACCAATCAAGATCGAGGTCAACAGATCAATCTATGGGTCATAGGTGGAGAAATTGGAATGCTACAGTTTCGCCTGAATTTTGTACTGATGACGTTTTTCAGAAAAACAATGAAAGCTCCACAGTCAAAATATTCAGCTCAGAGAACGAAACTCAGTCACAATCATCCACCTGAGTTACAAATATTCTCCACCCTCTCGAAATCTTTCCCTCACAACATAGAACGTCAAACACAGCTGAATCTAATGATAGGGAAGATGAAGAGAAATCGGAGAGAGTACTTTAATTTGAAGGTAGAATTCATCAAGGATCTAGCTTCCATCAGACAATTATATATCAAGTGAGCCTACTACACTAATAATTACTTGACATATATTTACTACGAAAGTCATATACTGTAATAATCGTGTGCTTATTGGTGATTAACTTCGATTTTGTAACCGACTGAACTGATGTGTTCACTGCTGCCATCTCGCCAGCTGAAATGACCAGTATTTTTGTGGATGCTAGCACATATCTCGTTCAAATCTCGCACACTGTACATTAGAACCGATTTTGGCAATGGACTGTTGTTCGTCAGTCACAGGTGAAAATAAATCAAATTTCACAATGTCCATCTCAACGCAACCTAAACCAGTGTTTCAGCAACAATCAAGGCAATGTTCATTTGCACAAAACACAAACTGAAAAACACGTATACCAATAATCTTTATCCAGTCCGAATTCGCTCCGAATCATAAACAAATGAAATCATTCGAGAAAATGATCCCAGCAGCGCGATCAATACAAGTTTATCAAGTGAAATTCAACGACATTGAAATTAAATAATATCACCCTTTAAATCAATGCTCAACTGAGAAGACGAAGTTCTGGTAGATTGAATTACACTCGATTAACATTATTCCTTCATCCCATATATATGAGTCTGTGATAACAAACACCTTCGACACTTTGCATCGATCAACGTCGTATAGTGTAATCATTGTGTGCTACTAATTAGTGACAAGATTCTAGGATCGAATGCTGACTGGAATTCTAGTGAGAAGCTGTGAACAACAGTGAGGTTCGATCATGCATGCACGGTGTAAGGTAGTCATCAGTTAGCCACCGATAGCAATGAATGATGGTGTTAAGTAACAAGTGATTAGAAAGCTTACAGTTTACCAACAATCGTTGCAAATATTGATTGATTGATTGTCAACATTTGAAAGAAAATAAACTCACCTGTACATCTTGTTGATTCAAAATACCGAATTCTCCTCAATATTTTGATGAGCGATATTTATGTGGTGAATTTTTCAATTAACTTCATCATCATTGTTAACTGTTACATCACTGAATTCACTCTGGAGAGAATATAATTTTTTAAAAAACATTTGTTGACTGTGAAATAATTTTTTATAAATAGGTCATTACTGTATCACAAGTTAAGTGTCTAACTGTTAGGATATTCATCAAATATCCTAAGAGAACTATTTTTGGAAGTCTTATTTTACTGGTCGATTCATATTGGTCAATATTATGATCGTCCTAACTATCAATGTCACATACTTGAATGTGGTACCAACGGTCAATGTCACTTCAAATGATGTTTCCCATTGGACATCCTAACTGTCTGTTAAGATATTCATCAAATTTCCTAAGAGAATTATTGGTCAAATCCTATTAGTCGGTTTCTATTGGTCAAATTTATGGTCGTTTTAACTGTCAAAGTCATATACTTCAATGTTGTCTCATATTGGTCATCCGGACTGTCAATGTCATTTCTAATGTTCTTTCTTATTGGCTGTCCTGACTATCAGTGTCACTTCAAATGTTACTTCCTATTGGTCCTCTTAACTGTCAATGCCATAGACTTCGATGCTGTTTCCTATTCGACCAAAATGTATAAATACGCATTATCTGTAACATTTTATGACCACGACCACGAGCAGGACCAGGATTAGGACCCGGTCCCGGATCCAAGTCCGGGATCCTGATTCTCTTCTGTATTCGGACCTCGTACTTTCTGGATGCTTGTAGAATACAGGTTCTACTACATATCACGTCTTCTTATTTTAACTAAATATGGGGGTTGGGATAATGGGATTTGAGTAACATGTCGTGTCACCAGATCCTAGATCCTTGCTCACGCATTCCGACTAAGGTATACTCGTAATAGTTCAAGTTTATCAAGTTGACGTGCTTACGTGCAGGCGTAACACTGTCAGCGTCACAGACTTCCATGTTGTTTCCCATTCGACCTAACTGTATAAATATGCGTAATCTGTAAAGCAATTCATTCCATTTAATTTTTCCTTCAACTCTTCTGTACTCGACCCCATTAACAAATTGATCTAACGGTGTTGTATTCTGATATATTGGAGATTTAGGAACAGTATTTGGGATCATATTGGAATATCTGAATTTGGACGTCGGTAGGATTTCGAATAGCTACATAGCGTCATTATAACACTGATTCCAGTGTCTGATTTAAGCACCGTTGGGGGTTATTTTGTACCAATTCTGTGGAAAAGCAATACACAATGGTTTAGGATTTAGATCGGTTATCCACCGCCACAGAATTTTTGAGCCAGACTAATGACGAACTCAAAGCAGCTTCATACGATTGGACTGAAACACGAAAATCAACCTATTTCGCTTCGTCGTATTTTCATTACACGTAAATTGTTTCATACACATTATTGGACGTACTTGGACACTATCGACAATTACTGATAACGAGATTATATACATGCGATTGGTATACTGGTGAGGTATAGCAGGTCTGTTCTGTGTTATAACATTGTATCATTCGTTATTAGCATTAATACTGTCTATTTAATTGTATTCCCTTACATATAAGTTGACCTATTCGGTCAAGTAATTTTTATTGTAATATGAACATGCCATTAGGTAACTATATATTATTAGGTCTTCTATAAACGTCATCCATGAGGTCTCTTTTTCGATTTCCCCTTTTTAGGGTCTCTGACCCACAACTTTGGTTCATCAAAAGGGAAAATTTTTTTTAGCCAACCATATACATTTACAACGAGACAAATTCAGCTATGCAAGCTCACTGCTTCCGAGTGACATAGCACATAACATACAGGAGGTTATAGTTAAGACGGGCAGAGAAAAGCCATAAGGCGTATTATTGATGCAGGATGTCCTAAGAGAGGTCTCTGTAACCGACCTAAAATTCTCCATGACCACCTTCTTAATCAAGTGATAATGGGAGGATAAGACGCTATCCTAAATAAAATATGACATGAGAAGCCTAAAAAGGGGATAGAAAACTAGATGGAAACAGATATTATCAGTTGTGGCTGCGTAGACTATTCCTAATCAAAAGGCCCTTCCAATGGAAAATATCGAGGCTGATATAAACATCTTGAAAAATGGCTAATAGAATATATAGGACGAGGAAACAAGCGAGTCTGCAATTGCACAAACTTAATTAAGCTGACGAAGCTGACTCAGAATGACACCGTAACGACAGTCACAAAGTACATCAAGCAACAGAAACCGATAACGTTCTAGAGGATGTTTAAGATCCTGCGCATACTAGTATCATCAGATGTAAGCAAGGTAAGAAATGTAGATTACAGTGGCAGTAAAAATTATTAGAACAGCGAAATGCTCCCACAATTGCTGTTTAATACTGATAGAGTTGGGTTAGTTTTTAAATACAGACCTTACTTTCACGTACACACTCAAAAGTAAAGTGCTCAATTTTCAGTAGATATTGCAGAATAAAAAAGAGCAATGCCTCTCGTGAAGTATGATGGACTAAAGATCATTAATGCACTTGGACGAAACGAAAGCAAATATATCATGTATAACAATCTGCGTGTGATTAAAAACTGGAAAGAAACCTAGATGTCAATATTTGGAATAGTCACTAGATGTTTGATAAGCAGCGATTAGTTAGAACATGCATAGTGCAAGTATTGCGCTTCTATTGGTTGAACACCTGATAGTTAGTTGTTTTGAAATGTTCACTGGATGCATATATTTGACGAATGCGAATTTCACAATGTGACAACAGGTCTCTAGAAAGCTCACAATTTACCAACAACCATTGCAAATATTGATTGATCATGAACAATTGGAAGAAGATGATAAACTCACTCACCTGTACATCTTGTTCACTAAATATCGAACTACCCACTTCTGAAGTAAGATATTCATAACGTAACTCTTTTAAAAAACTTTCCACTTCACAAGGAGACAAACAACTATATTCACTCTAAAGGTAATATTAATAATAATAGTAATTGGAAAATAAGTATGCAGACTGTGAAATGTTTTATAAAAAATAGGTTATGATTGTTTCACACGTGTCTGATTACTATATCTTACGTTAAAGTTTATATTACATTGGTTGTTGATTTATGTGACTCTAACCGACCAGGCTATCGAATTTTAAAAAATATCACGGGCCATCTGATGTCATTCGCATTTTAATTAACTGTTGTTGAATGTACATCGGTGAACACAAATCGATACTGCCTTATGAAAAGACTGAAGTAATGTTAATATTGTAAGCCGATAATAAAGAAACACTGGTGTTAAGTAATCTTGATCCGGAGCGAATTGGCTCCCAATCATAAATAAATAAGTGGAATCATGTTTTATTTGAATGCGAGCAAAGGATCATAGCAGCATGATTGATACAAGTGTATCAAGTGAAATACAACAACACTGTAAGAAATTGTTACCATCCTTTAAATAAATGCTCAACTGAGGAGACGAAGTTCTAGTTCATTGAACATCACTCAACTCGCATTAATCCTTCAATCCATCTATATGAATCTGTGATAACAAACACCTTTGACAATATGCACTGACCAAAGTGTTACACTGTATTCACCAGCTGCTAATAATTAGTGATGAGAAAGTTCAAATACTGACAGGGATTCTAGTGTGAAGAGGTGAACAACAGTATGGTTCATCCAAGCATGCTAAGCGTAGGGAAATCGATAGTAAACTAAAGATAGCAACTAATGGTGGTAAAGAACTGTAGTAAAACACTTCTACGAAGAAAACGCGATTGGTGAAAAATAAACATTTATTATTGTACTCGTATTGTTTAACTGTACCAAAAACACTTCTTGCGCGCAACGTTCTTCTCACGTAGCTGCAATTTTTCATAACTTGCTGCTCTATGTAACGTCTACTTTCTCATTTATTATATTCTTTAACCTGGATTTATTTTTATAACTTGTGACGGAAAAGTATGAAGCAGTTAGTGGTGATCCTTGTCAATCTCGAGCAGGTTACCACTAAAAAGCACAGAGGTTTGAACGAAGGAAACATGAAAAATACAGAGATGAAAAAACCGGAAAAAACAGTTAAAAGTGAAAGGAAAGGCAAGAACAGTAGAGACATAACACAAGGAAAGCGAGGTAACAAAAATATGAGACGACAATTTACAAGGGTATGTTTGAAAATTTGCGATCAGTTAGAACATGCATAATGCAAGTATTGCTTTTAATTGGTTCAACACCTGATGGTTAATTATTTTGAGATGTTGACTGGATGAATATATTTGACGTTTGCAAACTGAACGTAGAAGTTATTACTCTCATCGCTAGGTATGCTTAAACTATTACGAATTCACCTTAGTCAAATAAAGAGAACAAAACAATGAAACAGCGTCCAGGTAGGCTAATGAGATCCCTTGACCGAACTGAATCAGAGAGACGTCCTGAAATAGTGTAGAAATGGAATTTAACAAACACCCAGCCAGCAAACAATGAATCCAAGAACTCCAAATGCGCATATTCATACTAAACACAGACGTTAAATGGAAAGTAAAAAAAAATAGAACAAAAAGATGACAAACAAAGCAATCGCGGTCAAGGATATAAATCAAAGCTAATGTGATTTCAAAATCAAACAACTGGCACGCGCAATGAATACAAATATAAACATAAAAAGACGTGAAAATGAGAAGTACACAATACAAAAAAAAATTTGAAATTTCAAAATACACTTGAAAAATTTCAAATATTGATTGATCATGAACAATTGGAAGAAGATGATAAACTCACTCACCTGTACATCTTGTTCACCTAATATTGCACTGCCAATATCCGATGAGCGAAATTCTTTGGATACACTCCTCACTGAGCTTCCCACTGGTCGGCCAGCAATCGAGTCTCTCAATTCACCACTCTGGAGATTTTGTAGAATAGAATTGCGAAAATAAGTATGTGGACTGTGAAAGATTTTAGAAAACCGGGTGGCAGCTCATCATCACTAGTCTCACGATAGAAGGCTTGCAGCGAAACCTGAAGTACCGAAGGGATACCAGGGAAACGGATGAAGCCTGATTCAGTCAGTCTCTTAGTTACAACCTACAACTTCCTACGTGCCTACGTACCAACATAAGTTCGGTTACCGCTAATACTTCTACTATCTCAATTAGTGTGAAATTTCAACTGAGGTTCGAAGAGATTATGCAAGAAGTATAATTCGCTGTGATAAATTGACAAACACAAAGACAGAGGTGATCACGAATTCAGATCTGCACAATTTCAGAGAACACAAAGAGTGCATGCACCTGCACTATTGCAAACGATTTCGAGCCATGTCATAAGTCATGGTTCTCTCTAACCGTCGGTCACTGTGGTCTCGCCGACACCAAACACGTAGTCTACACGTACCAACATGACTCAGTCCACTTGTCGTCAGTGACTGCATGGGTTTGTGCCATGTTTTGGTTTGGCCGCACCCACCTTTCCCACAACCTACTGCTACACCACAAAATATTGCTGGTCGAGGCAGTCGGTGGTTGGGCATTCGTAACACATGACAAGTTGCGATTTGTTAGAACACGCATAGTGCAAGTATTGCGCTTTTATTGGTTGAACACCTGATAGTTAGTTGTTTTGAAATGTTCACTGGATCGATATATTTGACGACTGCGAATTTCACAATGACAACAGGTCTCTAGAAAGCTCACAATTTACCAACAACCATTGCAAATATTGATTGATCATGAACAATTGGAAGAAGATGATAAACTCACTCACCTGTACATCTTGTTCACCTAATATTGCACTGCCAATATCCGATGAGCGAAATTCTTTGGATACACTCCTCACTGAGCTTCCCACTGGTCGGCCAGCAATCGAGTCTCTCAATTCACCACTCTGGAGATTTTGTAGAATAGAATTGCGAAAATAAGTATGTGGACTGTGAAAGATTTTAGAAAACCGGGTGGCAGCTCATCATCACTAGTCTCACGATAGAAGGCTTGCAGCGAAACCTGAAGTACCGAAGGGATACCAGGGAAACGGATGAAGCCTGATTCAGTCAGTCTCTTAGTTACAACCTACAACTTCCTACGTGCCTACGTACCAACATAAGTTCGGTTAACGCTAATACTTCTACTATCTCAATTAGTGTGAAATTTCAACTGAGGTTCGAAGAGATTATGCAAGAAGTATAATTCGCTGTGATAAATTGACAAACACAAAGACAGAGGTGATCACGAATTCAGATCTGCACAATTTCAGAGAACACAAAGAGTGCATGCACCTGCACTATTGCAAACGATTTCGAGCCATGTCATAAGTCATGGTTCTCTCTAACCGTCGGTCACTGTGGTCTCGCCGACACCAAACACGTAGTCTACACGTACCAACATGACTCAGTCCACTTGTCGTCAGTGACTGCATGGGATTTGTGCCATGTTTTGGTTTGGCCGCACCCACCTTTCCCACAACCTACTGCTACACCACAAAATATTGCTGGTCGAGGCAGTCGGTGGTTGGGCATTCGTAACACATGACAAGTTGCGATTTGTTAGAACACGCATAGTGCAAGTATTGCGCTTTTATTGGTTGAACACCTGATAGTTAGTTGTTTTGAAATGTTCACTGGATCGATATATTTGACGACTGCGAATTTCACAATGACAACAGGTCTCTAGAAAGCTCACAATTTACCAACAACCATTGCAAATATTGATTGATCATGAACAATTGGAAGAAGATGATAAACTCACTCACCTGTACATCTTGTTCACCTAATATTGCACTGCCAATATCCGATGAGCGAAATTCTTTGGATACACTCCTCACTGAGCTTCCCACTGGTCGGCCAGCAATCGAGTCTCTCAATTCACCACTCTGGAGATTTTGTAGAATAGAATTGCGAAAATAAGTATGTGGACTGTGAAAGATTTTAGAAAACCGGGTGGCAGCTCATCATCACTAGTCTCACGATAGAAGGCTTGCAGCGAAACCTGAAGTACCGAAGGGATACCAGGGAAACGGATGAAGCCTGATTCAGTCAGTCTCTTAGTTACAACCTACAACTTCCTACGTGCCTACGTACCAACATAAGTTCGGTTACCGCTAATACTTCTACTATCTCAATTAGTGTGAAATTTCAACTGAGGTTCGAAGAGATTATGCAAGAAGTATAATTCGCTGTGATAAATTGACAAACACAAAGACAGAGGTGATCACGAATTCAGATCTGCACAATTTCAGAGAACACAAAGAGTGCATGCACCTGCACTATTGCAAACGATTTCGAGCCATGTCATAAGTCATGGTTCTCTCTAACCGTCGGTCACTGTGGTCTCGCCGACACCAAACACGTAGTCTACACGTACCAACATGACTCAGTCCACTTGTCGTCAGTGACTGCATGGATTTGTGCCATGTTTTGGTTTGGCCGCACCCACCTTTCCCACAACCTACTGCTACACCACAAAATATTGCTGGTCGAGGCAGTCGGTGGTTGGGCATTCGTAACACATGACAAGTTGCGATTTGTTAGAACACGCATAGTGCAAGTATTGCGCTTTTATTGGTTGAACACCTGATAGTTAGTTGTTTTGAAATGTTCACTGGATCGATATATTTGACGACTGCGAATTTCACAATGACAACAGGTCTCTAGAAAGCTCACAATTTACCAACAACCATTGCAAATATTGATTGATCATGAACAATTGGAAGAAGATGATAAACTCACTCACCTGTACATCTTGTTCACCTAATATTGCACTGCCAATATCCGATGAGCGAAATTCTTTGGATACACTCCTCACTGAGCTTCCCACTGGTCGGCCAGCAATCGAGTCTCTCAATTCACCACTCTGGAGATTTTGTAGAATAGAATTGCGAAAATAAGTATGTGGACTGTGAAAGATTTTAGAAAACCGGGTGGCAGCTCATCATCACTAGTCTCACGATAGAAGGCTTGCAGCGAAACCTGAAGTACCGAAGGGATACCAGGGAAACGGATGAAGCCTGATTCAGTCAGTCTCTTAGTTACAACCTACAACTTCCTACGTGCCTACGTACCAACATAAGTTCGGTTACCGCTAATACTTCTACTATCTCAATTAGTGTGAAATTTCAACTGAGGTTCGAAGAGATTATGCAAGAAGTATAATTCGCTGTGATAAATTGACAAACACAAAGACAGAGGTGATCACGAATTCAGATCTGCACAATTTCAGAGAACACAAAGAGTGCATGCACCTGCACTATTGCAAACGATTTCGAGCCATGTCATAAGTCATGGTTCTCTCTAACCGTCGGTCACTGTGGTCTCGCCGACACCAAACACGTAGTCTACACGTACCAACATGACTCAGTCCACTTGTCGTCAGTGACTGCATGGATTTGTGCCATGTTTTGGTTTGGCCGCACCCACCTTTCCCACAACCTACTGCTACACCACAAAATATTGCTGGTCGAGGCAGTCGGTGGTTGGGCATTTATAACACACATCAGCCGAGTTTTCTTTGGCGGCATGGCCCGTAACTGGTCGATTTAGTAGATATTATTGTGTTCATTTTTACTTCGGTTCACCTTCATTGACGTGTTCTGTTGACCGCCGATCAAGTTTTTAATGATCATTTCTAAATAAGTCAGTAGATTGTGTTCACCCGTATATGTCTATTGATTGCTGATAGACCCATATACTACTATATTTTTAGATATCTTCTGATATTCCCAGTATCTCTTTGACCTAGGCATTCTACGGTTTCTTAGTTGAATTTACAGTTCACAACAACCTATTTTGTAGGTGCCACTTTACTATTTCGTCTTCTAGTCTGTCAAAAATGAAGTGAATCATTTGCGTTGATGTATGCGCGACATTGTACTCAAATGGTTTCACATATTCTGGAGACTATTCATCTGTTGTTTTCAGAGGTTCTTTTTATAACGATTGATCAATTAATTCACTAGACATAATGAAAGCTTGGCAATTCAATCTCATCTAGCTCAGAAGAACAACCAACAATGTCAAAAAACAGTTGTCATTCTTACAATTTATAGCACCTCATGTTCATCAGAGTTCGTCCAAGTGTTTAATTTTGAATAAACCGTTTTATGAACTTATTTGACAGAGCATCATTCATTTGTACAGCAAAAGCTTACCCATACCATTGTAATTTTATTGTGGTTGTGCTCATATGAGTATGTGAATGCTTGAAAGCATTGCTTACCTCCTGCAGCCATATTCATTCTGCAACATTCAATGTTAAATCCCTTAAATAATTCAACAATTCATTCATTTTCCTAATCTATGTATGTATGTATATATGTACATGTATGCATGCATAACTCAATTCTGATCACTCCTCTTACTTACAATATCTGTCAATTAGTTTGCTTACCTTTTTAAAGACTACTGTTACTGGTTTGAAATCTTCATCATCTATCTCTATTGGAGTGGATTTTGAATTTCTTCTTGGTAATTTTAAATATTCACTTGTTATCCAATCTTCTGGTTCATCATATTGAATGTTAGAATACTTTAAATGAATCAATAAGTAAATATTTAAGAAAGTATAATTATTCAATGAGGAGTTTTATGAATCAGAAAAAGAAATTGGCGGACACATATCTATCTAATACTATAATTAAGTACTTTATATAATCTGTGTAATGAGATTTTAACAAACTTAGTTGCCATTGGAAATTGTGACAAAAGCAGAGGTTGTTCATTGAATATGTACACCCAGTCTGTATTGAACCATTTCTGCATGTTGTGCATTGTTTAATCCAAGCTAGTTATAGACTCTCTTCTCTCGCTCATCTTCTGGTCTCTCAACTTTGATCTTCGGTTGTTCATTGCAGCAATTTTGCTGGCGAAACTCTGCTAAATACTGCGTGTGAGCAGCATCGTGTGGCTTATGATTGTTTAATTGACTCTTATCTTCAATTACTACTAGTCTCTAAAACATTTACACATGTTGCACATATTACAGAGAATCATTTTACAAAATAACATTACTTCAATGTAAAGAACGTACTTTTTCTGAACGTTGTTTGTTAAAATTTGCTAAATTCTCTTGTGCTGAATCTAAATGTTCCTTGTTTCTATTTCCCTCAACAAACCATTGATGCTTTAATAAATGTGGTGTAGTTATTCTTTGCTTTGGATCAATCATTAAAAGACGTTTCACAGCATCTTTAGCACTCAAACTAATTGATTTCCATGAGGCAGATTTGAATTCAATATCACGGTGAAGTATAGCATAGTATAAATCACTGTCAGTTTTTGATTTGTAAGGATCGCTTCCACATAGCCTTGAAAATAAAAAGAAATTAAGATTAGGGCTTAAACTACTTATAAGTAGTAAACGTTAGATCGTCTAATTAAAGAGAAATCTCAGGTCTACAAATGCGTGCCATGATGAAACATTCAGATGTCTAAACGAGGAAAATTGAGAATTACACCGAATTTTCTGATTCAGGCACGTTTAGGAATGTAGTATTGTTCAAAAGACTACATTTCAACTAGTAAAAGCAGTATATGCAGCTATAATTGTGAGGGATGTAAAGGAGATCCTTGATTTTCTTGGGATTCTATAAATATTTTACAGATTAGTGCTGATTTCTGTAATTAATCGATACTTTTTCGAATATTAGATCCAAGGGTTTCAACGTCCTAACAGATTTGTACCGAATCACTGGTGTATTGTTTTTGCACTATTATTTATTTCATATTATATTTGATAAATTCCCTCAGATAACTAAACCAAGTAGAATCCATCGGTGATTAATCATATGGTAAGCCACATCGTCACCCAGTGACCCCCAGTAACGAAAAAGCCCCACCAACTGGCACTGGACAAACTAGTTCTCGCTAAGCGTGAGTTTGACAGTTTACTTTTTATATGTCCTTGGACCTCTTAACTCCACTCAGTTCGTAAAATAGGTGGTGTTAGTTGGAGACTGTGCGGCGATTACAGAGCAGTAATGGCAGATATTCACTGATTGCCCTCTGAACTTGTATATGGCACGACATTGCATCTGCCCATGGAATTATTCACACCATGGATCGGAGATTTTTTGTATATTAGCTAACGTTCAACGAATAACTGTGTTCATGCGAACACTGCCTACGATATCAACTGGAATACAGCGTCGACAGGTCGCTCCTGCCGAGATTTATTTACCTATTCATATGTTATCACACAAGTAGATCCTGTACGTAAACCACATTAAGAGCTTTAAGAAAAACCGTTTCATGTCACTTCCCGTCACGAAAAGACCTTCAATGTTGATCGACATAATCAGTATCGATCCTCTCAAACCAGCGCATGTCGATGACAGCGCCCTATCCGAAAAGTGGAGATTCAATGCTAGACCCGTCCAACCCACTAGTGGGATCCTCTTGTCTAATTTGAACCCCAAGCTAGAGACCTCATTCTCATGTACCAAGTCAACAGCACGCGTGATCTGCACTGTCTACAAATGAGACTTCGATCTCACGTCCAGATCAGCGGACCACGCTGCCCTTAAATTTGGATGAGATTGAAGTCTCAGGCTGATATTCCGGCTGCACACCTTCGCGACTTATAGAGAATAGGATTCCACCCCTTACTACACGGTCGCTGCACCTATTTCCTTTTTCCTAGATTTCTTTACCCTGAGCTTACTCCTTCGACCATCTCCCATCTTCATTGCTATGACTATTTACAGGTAAATCACGTGATTCCAGTCAAAATTCTGAATTACTTGAATTTCATTTCATTAAATCAGTAATCGAACTACGCTACATATCTGAAAGTAGACTGTCATTTTTGACAAATGAATTACCTGTGAAATAATTATCACACATCAATTGATTGCAAAAAAACATCATTTTCAACTACTTACATGATATACAATAGTATACCTAATGCCCACAGATCAATAGCTTTATCATATCGTCTACTTAATAATAATTCCGGTGCACAAAATATAGTTGTCAAACAGACCAATTCCAAATCCAAATCTCCAGTTGTAAATGATTGAGGAGAGTAATCGGCTGAAAATAACAAAAACAGAAACAGAAATCAAACAAAAATTGACACATAATGAGCCAATCAGAAGTGAGCAAAAATGAGAAGGTCATTCGAATGATCACCAAAGTACGGTTGCATATCATTGGTCAAGAGATGGCTTCCTTTTGTGTAATGAAGTGGGATGTATGTACACATTGATGTAGACGTGTATTTGTACATGTGATTCTGTAGCCTACTGGACTTTCACTTCTGCTCTTGCCTTCTCTTTCGAGTAGTCAATTCAGGAGGTTGGTAGGAATTGCGACACCCGCACATCAAAATATACAAACAAGTATTAGACTGATCAATAAAAGCTGATTAAAATACACTGAGTAGTGAATTGTCTAATCTTATTGTGTATGACTATAATCCATTTCAAATCTACTCATGTAAACAATTTTGTTGTTGCATACATTTTGAATGATTTAAGTGTAGTTTGTATGGCCCAGTAATAAAACATTTCAATTATAATATAAAAAAAACAGAATGAGTATTTCGATCTGGTTTGATATTTATCAGTAAATAAGTTTTTCAAATACTTCCAGAAATTTGGTTTGTGGATGAAATGATTAGTCTCAGACGGTTTACGGAATCTTCGAACGGATACCTTGATGGTGTCTATCTGGTTATCTTGCTGACCTCAAACAGGCAGTCATAGAAAAAATATTTGAGAATACTTTTCGAATCCACCTATGACCAAAACGCTTCAGCCAGATCATGTCGTCTACGTTTAAAAATTGATGACTCACATTCATAGTCGAAAACGGACCAAACTGTTACACATAGTGTACACTCTATTTGCTTCATGAACCGATAAGTTAGCCACACCACAAATGAATCAAGTTGGCAAACGCCAACTATGATTCCTGAATGTGTATCAAGATTTTGTCAGGCAATGACCCATTACAAGTGACTGAATTTCCAGGAAAGGTGAAGTGATAAACACACTCGACTTCTCCACTACATATCATTAGTTCAAACGTTGACTCAGAACTGTTGTGTAGCAATATTTTGCATTTGGAATGAGAGAAATCTAGCCTTAAGATGCTTATATTGTTAATCATTGGAAATCGGGAGTCTCTCGATTTTGTCAGCATCTTTACCAAAAATGACAACGTTATTTGAGTATACCAATTCAATTAATGAACTTCATAGGAGATCAGCCTGTGAAAAGTAAGTTATTAATTACTATATATTATAATATAACCGTTTAAATGCAGCACTCAGCTTCATTTAAACACTGATAGAACAACAGGTGTATGGGATCGATAGTGTTTTTTTCAGTCACATCGTCATCAGGTTCTACACTAAGATACATGAATATTTATATGAAAATTTTAAACCAAACAAGGCATTTAGAGTCAACGTAACTCTATTCAAGACGATTGAGTTTCACGAAACCAAATCAACGACGGCTTTCCTGAGGATAGTCTGAAGGATCTGCTCTCAAGGTGCACACTGCACAACGATTTTGTATCCGACAACACTTATCATAGACAAATAGATGGAATAAATATGAGCTCATTTCTAGGCCCAATTTTAGCTGATCTCTTCTTAGAAAAGCTATAAGATGGACCCCTTAATGAAGCTATCATGAAGCTTGATCAATATTGCCGCAACATTGACGACACATTCAGTGTACACCAGCAATCACTTTCACAGGTGAAGACGAGTGTGACAAGATGCTGAATTTTCTGGACGTCACACTAAGTAGGCTGAGTGAAGGCTCGTCAAGTAGAAGCGTGAAAAGATAAAGGCCCTTTTATTTGACAACATACTCACTCTTATAGTTTCACACCTATCCGTTACAAAAGAAGTTTGATTAGATGTCGCACAAGCAGAGCAAATACGATCTGTTCAGTGGATACTTGAGGTCAAGAGCTGGAATTTATCAAAAGCTTACTGACTGAAATCGGCCAACCTAGAGCGTTCTTAAAGAAGTAATTAGTGGTGAAGAGTAACTGAAATATCAGTTCTCATTTATATATATATATATATATATATATATATATATATATATATATATATATATATATATATACGTAAACATTGCACACTTACTAATTTTTACAATCGCATTGCTTTTTCTAGTACTGAGCAGTATGTTTTCAGGCTAAAATCAACAGAAAAAATTTGAATATTTTTCTTAAAAATGATACAAAATAATAATTCATACCTTACATGAATTTAAAATTTATCAATGCACTAGATTTGATGGATGATGATTACTTTTAGTAAATGAAATCAGATTGTTATTTGAAAAATAAAGCACTTCACATGTTCCTCCAACATATTTAAAATCTTTATATGCAATCCAAAAGCTACATGGTAATGTTTGTATTTTGCTGACAGTCTGGTACATATTCCGATTCCATGTTGTTGAATCTAGGAATTTATGAATTTGGTGCATTTGAGGTAGCCAAACAAAAACAATGCAACTGTTTGTTGAGCCTCCATTTGAAATTGGATATGGGTATTCAGCGGTTAAACAGTTTTGACGGTTAACTAAACAGTTTTTCGGTTTTTTAAAAGAAGGTTGGCATAGCGTTAAACCTTGAATGAAATAAGTTACTCTAGTGATCTATATTGTATAATTCACAAACACTTTGTTGAAAGAACCTGTATGATGCGTTTTTATGGATTGCTTTACACAGTTTATAGTCAAGAAAATCAGCAAAAAGTTTCCACAAACATAGAAATTACATCTTTGTCTGCCTTTTATCATAATGAGCAGCCACTCAGTTAATTATTAATTTGATTACCTTCACGTAAAACACTTTTATTTATACAATAAGCATTGTCCAACAACTGAGTGAGACACAAGCTAACCCCCTTCAAAAATGGCTAATTGTGACCATAACAAGGTTTATTTATGCACTTTATATTCACATTCTCCTTATTGTCATGGTTTCGGTCACATTTCAAATATTTATCGAAGCTTCACGAATTGAACTATGCTAAATATTTGTTAATAATTATATATTTTGTGGAACAGAATGAACTCATTTGATTCTGAAAATCTTGTGTTTATTTAAATTTATGAAGGTATCTGGTTGTATTGTATAATCTATTTGTATTGGATTTTATCATTCATTCGCTATAACATTGACTCTTCTGATCATAAAGTATACAAGTTGAATCTAGTGCTCTGTTTTCCTTCGCTAATCACCAATTCATTTTAAGTCTATCTGAACATATGACAACAATACTCTAGTTAGCTTAGGAAACAAGTATACATACTTTTAAATTTCTGTGAATAATTCCATATTCGTGTAAGTATCTAATACCATCAACCATTTGTTTGAAATAATGAGCAATCGTTTTTTCACTGTAAACAGGAAACTCAGTTAATCTAAATGAAGAGAATAAGGTGTGAGTTGAAAATTGATTAAAAGAAGTCAAGATTTTCAAAGTTGGAATAACATGAATTCGATTACTGAAATTTTTGAATGGACAGGATCCGTTATGAACACTGACGAAATTTCAATCTCTTTGTGATTAGTATGGCTGACCCGCGTTTTATGTTATTCGGAACAAATATAGTTAGGTGTAAATGCATGTCGGTGTTAATTTTTGCGCTTAATTTCAAGCTCTTTAGCTGTTAGCCGTCTCTTTACTCACTACCTTGTTGAGCCTAAATATCCAGTTGTTTCACAGGCATAAATTTATTTACAAAAGTTTGGGTTTTGTTGATGTTAATATTTTGGGCTGTAGTCGACCAACCTCTTTCGGTTTATGTGCATACTGAGAGAATCGTGTATCTAACTAAATAAATGCATTAGGATATATGTGCATTCAACTACTGGATCTCGAATACGACTAAATGTATAGCCTGACCTCCACTGCTGACCATAGTTCAAATATACTGCTAGGTTTTAGCAAAACTAAGCATCATAATAAAACAGTTACCCTGTTATGAGATGAAAATTGCCTGGTTGATTTACGTAACGTGTAATGCTGAGCATCACCAAATTAGCTGATGATATTAAAACACTGAAATTCTGACCTCTCTGCATTTTCGGACCACTGATTAAGAGATGATCTGTTTTAGCTGCGTAGAATACTAATAAATGGTCCTAACTAACAGGAGAGTCTAAATGTCAAGAGTAAACAGAATATAGGTTCTATATAGCTTCACTCATTGAGTAAAATCTCGAAATCTGCTAGATACTCACGGAAGCTAGTATACTACCAGAACGAACTGTCAGCCTTATATCCTCAGGACACAAATCTGAGATTTAAATTTTAATTCGGTTATTGCTATAAGACAGATGCTATGGACGAGTATTATCGGCCGGCTTTGTTTTGTTACCAAACGAATTAGAATCTGTCCATAGAAAGAAAGTTACTGTGGTGTACGAGAGAGCTTTAGACAGTGAACGTCGTCTTTAGTGATTGAGTGATATTATTACCTATAATATTTGCTAATAATACTTTTCTGTTCTTGGGTGAGGAGTATCGCAACATGCTCTACTGCTCTATAGATAACTTCAGCCTTTTAAAAGTTGCGATAGTGTATATTGGATTTTTGTAATTCTTTATCAGACAATACATTTGAGTTTTACCAATCAAGACTAGGAACCTTGTAGATAATTAAAACCTCAGTTGCTCATTCTTAGGTTCGGCAGTAGCCAAGATATCAGCTCCACAGATAAGAAGGTAAAAGATTCAGTAAAGCATCTTGGGAAACAAATTACCTCCGAAAGAGTTGCTCGCCAACTGCAAGTTCGACAACTATATGCAACGAAATAGATGTTTCAAAGATTTCTTTTATTTTCGCCTATAAGATTTAAAAAAATCTTTAAAGACGCCTACCACATTCCTATGGTCAAGATTTAACAAATGACCTATCGTTTTCATTCCTGAATAATCCAATATTTTGACACCAAACCTGTCAGCTTCTGTAGCATTTTTCTGCATCACTTTGACAGCATACGGTTTTCTTGTGCTTATTTCCGTGCATATTGCAACAAAGGTGCCACTGGGTCTGTGAAAATAATTATTATTTTAAGAATTAAGTAAAAAGCAGGTTAGCTAAGAATTCACAGCATACTTGGGTTGATTTTGTTTCCTTTAAAAATAAAATAATTAACTTGAATTAGTTTGTACCTTCCCAAGCTTTCAACTAGTTTATAATAGTCTTCAAACTTTTCTTTTTTATTGCTTTCAGCAATCATCTGATTCCCAGCTTCAACTGGGCGGTAGTTTTGTATCTTGGATATCAGTATTCAATATCCAATATATCCAATTTCTTTTACGCGAGCTTGCATAAATTAACTGATTTGTTTGTGCTCGATTCTTGTTCTTTCAGTACGGTTCCAGGTGTTTGGTATTGTCCGATAATTGAGGGTCTAGCCACTCATGTGTCTAATTCTAGTCAGTTAGCAGTTGTTTGTTAGTTTGTATGTCCCATGATTTTAATGAAAACGTTTTTTTCGGAGCAGTAGGGTTTCTGGATACCAGCAGCATCAAGCACAGCTGGTCCGAGAGTTAGATGTTAATCCGTATGTGAGTACATGTTTATCAAGCCCCTTCTTAAAGCTGTTCACTGAGTAGGCTATGGTCACATTGGCTTGGAGAGCATTACACATTGCACCGACTCCTACTGAGCAAAAGTGTGCACAAACCTGGGTGTTAGTTGTTGAAAATGATCCCATGTGTTGTAGTCTATCTTCGTACGGTTTGTTATTTGAACGTACCACTCATTTAGTTGCTTGTCTTTGCACTCGATCCAAGAGATTTATGTTTATTTTAAGGAGATGGGATGTGGTGATGTTGTGAACCTCTAGGTGTGGGCATGAAGATATTTTGGAGAGAGTGAAGAAAAGTTGTGAGAGATGGCAGATAGTTGTTTTGGCGTGAAGTGATGAGTTGCGTTAGCCTCAGGTGAGTCCTCTATATAGTTCCGATTGGCGACTAGTCATTCCCTGGTTTTTAAACCGAGATTGCTCCGTGAGGAAATATTTGGGAGTGGACTTTGATTGAAGATGTAATTCGATTGTGTCAACCTTGTTAGAATGCGCATAACGTGAAGTTTCTACATGCTTACTTTTTAACCACTTACACCTCACAGACGCAAGGTCCTTTAGAAGATCATTTGAAGCTCCTCGGCTTCTTATGAAACGCCAAACCATTACATCGTCTGCGTGGGTCAGTGGTGATGGAATAATTCTATCCAACGGGTCATTAATGAATATGAGGAAGGAGAGTGGACCCAAGAATATCCCCTGTGAAATTCCTGATTTTGAGACTCTCCAGCTCGAATACTCTCTACTGCCTTCGTGCAAAACTTTCTATTATTTAGGAAGTTTCTGAGACATGGCTGCCACCTTGACGTGGTGTTCGGGGTTGCCTATCGTGATGACCCTATGTTTCCTATGTTGACCTATGTTTCTGTAGGTCGTATCATGCCACGCAAGTCCATTGTAGAACGATGAGACTAAAACGGGCAACTCAATGTCTGAGTGTACGGGTATTTTTCGGTCCTAGCAGGATGTCCGACTGTCCCACGGTATGGGAAGATTGAATATGCAAGACCTGCCTTTCTTAAGCCCGTGTTGAACTTCAGGGAGGATTCGATTCTTGATTATGTAATCCCCTATTCGCTCATTCAACAGTCCTTCCAATAACTTCAACAGTATTGGTATTAATGCGAATGGCCTGTAACACGCTTCATCCTTCAAATCTCATCCATCAAGGATTACAGAGAGAGAGTAGCTTGTTTCTATCCAGCTGGGAGTTTGTGTGACTCCAGTGAATGCCCAAATAGGTCCCATATTTATGAACCTAGGGCTTCTGTACACTGTTTCAAGACTATAGGGTGAATATCGTCAAGTCTTGATAACTCTCCATGGCACAGGTATTTTAGCTTTCCTATTACTAAGTTAGATAAAAGTCGGGTATTTCCTAGGATATCAACTAGCACTTGGTTAGAGAAGTACTCTGAACTTGCTGGTAACTCATTTAACTGATCAGTGAAGTCGCAGTTTCCACGCGTATCAGGCTCCACTTTAAGCCTGTAGCAAGTGTTCAGTGCCTCGCCAAACCCAAGTTTTCCTCTCTCTTGGTGTGTGTTGTGCCTGAGGCACATTGAGTAAGACAGCATTGTGGTTCATGTCTCCCACGGTTTACCTGTGATCATTCACTGTCAGCCCCTATTGTATCAGTTGAGTGGCTTACCATGCAAGCTCACCTAATTGCCTGCAATATCGGGGGACATATATGTTTCAGTAACGATTATGATCCTCAGATCCAACTCAGAGCACATATTCCTGTGTTCTAACGGCTTACTCCTTGCTCCTCTTAAGTTGATAAGACAAATTGCCTCATTCACCGAAAAATCTCCGACATATCATCTGGAAAATCCTGAAAAATATTTCTGCAACTTACCAGGTATTACCTTGAGTTGAATTGAGACTAAGGCACTTTCACAGAAATTTAGATTTCATGTTTCATAAAATACACTGACGAAATTGATTCAGAAACCCAGTTGGTGAACTTGTTTGAGCAAATATAAGAACTTACAAAAATTGATGAACGGTGGATAAAATCTCATTTCGTTGATATTGTAGTGAAATGCGATTAGTGAAAATTAAACATTTGTTATTTTACTCGTTTGGTTTAACTGTACCAAAAACACTTCATGCGCGCAACGTTCTTTTCGCGTTTCTGCCATTTTTCAAAACTTGCTGCTCTCTATATAATGCCTACTTTCCCTTTTAAATCAACATTCGTCCATGGATCTTTTTCTATAGTTCTTGACTGGATGTTAATGAAAATTTAGTGGTGATCATAGTCAATCTCCAGTCAGTCATCACTAAAATATTTTCAGTCAATATATCTCAATTTCCACAGTCGAAAGTCTTATCTAAAGCGTACCAAAGCAGCCCTTCAAAATTTTGAGGCATAGCGAAAATATTACTATTCTCAAACCTGATAAATGTTTCAGAGTAGTTTCAATAGATAATGGAAGGTTTATTAACAAAGTACAGGTGATTCTGCTAGATTCCTAGTTGAATTCTCAAAAGAGGTCATGACTGTGACAACAACAACAGATGATAAATTCTCCATTTTATAAACTTACAAGTTCGTTATCAAATCATTCTGAACCTATTTTTCAGAGTTATCTGTTCATAATTTAAAAGACAATTCAATTTTCTCAAAAGCCAAACGATGTCATGGTAATCCTACTAGAAGAAACCACACAAATTATAGATTAATATGCTGAACTGATTCACTTACCGAAAGATGAGTTCAAGCAGTTTCTATTGTTGTGCACTAAACATGTTCATTTTCGAGTCGACAGTATTCTATACCGTCAAGTTGATGGAGTGAAAATGTACAGACCGATGGGCCCAATATTTAGAAGCTAACATGGAACAACCAGTTATGAAATCAACAGCCAATGACGTAACTTTGTATGTCAGGTATGTGGATGGTACACTTGTTGCATGTAATAATTCTCAACATGCTTCATGTATATTAGAACTTTTCAATACATATCACATTAACATAAAATTTGCGATGGAATTTGTATACGACTACGATTTTCCTCTTCTAGATTTGGATATTAAACGGAATTTGAGTGGCCATTTAGAAGGATATATTTATCGAAAGGAAACGTGAAGTAGGCTGTAGTTGAACTTGCACAGCTTCTGCCTAATAAGCAACAAAAAAGCTTTGGTTAGAATGCTGTTCAACCGCATACGAATATTATTCTCAAAGTATGGAATTGAATTGTTACTCAAGACTGCTTCTTTTGTTACTATAGAATGTAATCAAAATTCTACATACCTTAATTTTTAATTTATAGCTTTACTCAACTATTCTATAATACGCAATATACTTTCAGTTATCTGTCTGTGCGCCCTTCTAGAATATTCATATATTTAACTTATAAATGACCGAACGTTTAAATAATTCTATCTCTTCTATATGATGATCAGTAAATAATAAATTATCTTCACATTGGAATTCAGGTTATTTCTTGATATTTCCATAATAATGTATGTAATAATAATGATAATAATTTGTTCTCTAATAACAAACATGTAACAAGAGACATGCCAATTTACAGGCAAGATCATAATGTTAAGATTAGCAACATATTTCTTTTAAAACGATATACAGTTACTGAAACATTTCACGAGATTCATTGGATTCCTATAGATGGAATGTACAATGCGAATAATTGGCGCGAGTTACGAAGGTTGCGTTACGACTATCATCTTATCGACTGCGAAACGATTCATGGTAGAGACAGGTTTGCATATAACAAGGATTGATGCGGTAAATGTACAAAGGTCTGGTTGATATTCACCGGCCGTTTGATTTTAGGTAATAATAATAATAATAATAATTTATTCTCAAATAACTACGTTACAAGAGTCACGCCAGTTTACTGGCTAGATCAAATTGTCACAAATGCTTTCACAATTACTGTAAAGTTATAGCAGTTAAAATAAGTATGAGTCAGTTTTTGATTGCATATTTACACCATGTCACTGACAGAAACAGCATTGTACAGCCTCATTTTCAATAGTAGAGTACAAATAAGGAAGGAAGGTGCACAATAGGTTCTTTTGGCGATTTGCCGAGACCAATAGTGAATTTGTTGGGAAAGGTCATATGGAACGCGCTTGATATGAGCTGTGATCCAGACAGTCATGTACCTAGGGTGCATGTTCCCTGGAGTCACCAAGGATTTCCCACCGTGAATGGGGTTCTGAAAAGGAGAAGAGAGAGAGAAAAAGGCAGCAGTGTGGCAAGTGTATATATATAACCAAAGCACTACTTAACCTGTCATGTTGAAGTAGTCAATACAGTAGTAAGTCAAGATAACATTCATACTGACCACTTAAATTAAAGTAAATTATGGGAATATAGGAAAATAACACACAGATAAAGGAGTACAGCAAAAAGAAGGGAGAGTTGTGCAGTGTCAGGTGGACAGAAGAGAAGTCAAAGTAAGAAGCTGGATTTATGTACGTTGAAATCGAAATTCTAGTTGAAAGAGTAGAGTTTGTAAAAATAAAAATTTCATGAATAAAATCTCGCACTGACTAACTGTTTTTTTTCTTTATTATTGAATGCCAACCTCTAAGTCATACTGTTAGCGCCTGAGTAGGAATTTTGCAGATGTCTCGACAGAATAGCGACCTCAGCATAGTTTTGGAAACATGAACCACAGAAGTAGCAAGCGTATAAGAGCAACCTCAGTGTTACTGATTAGTCGTCTCATCAATCTAAAGAGCCGAAAGCAAACAAAATGTTCTGCCCCACAAACATGGGTGGTTTGAAGTTATCGCCCACACCATCAATGTTTGCTGGTCAGTAACTCCACCCTCCCTCCTTTTGTGTTGTTAGGCTCATGTTAAATGTTTAAAAGAAGCTATTGAGTTCTACTTGGTGTTCTATGTCTCGCATCCTGTTGGGAAACACTATTTCTGCAAGTTCCTTTCACAAACTCGTCTGGCTATTACAACTTATGAACTACTGGTTAGGCATCAATGCTATACAGTTAACAGTTATGGAGAAATAGTAAGAATTTTCAAACAAGATATAAGCATTTTGAATGTAGTGGGGAAGATGTACCTAACTAGCTAAGCAGGAGATATAAAGAGTATCGTGGTTAAAAGCGGAGCAATAGATAACACTAAGGGGCCAAGGTAAGTCAATAGCGTGTAAGTGAGAACAGTATAATTGATAATAGGCAATGTTAAACTCACACAGTTGTAAGTGTTGATAAGGTTGCGCCCAGGAGAGTAGAGTGCATTCTAATCAACCAGTTTACAGTTGAACAGTGTCGATCGACCCAATTAGTAGAGTAACCTGTCTATTTCAAATAAAAACTAAAGAGATTTATATTCAACCAGAAAAATTAGTGCTACTTGGGAGTGTTAAAATAACTAAATAAGACGCAGCACTGAGTTCATTGTGTTTAAAGTGTATGCAGAGCTATTAAAATGAAAGCAGGGTGCGAGTGAGTTCACGAGCGCAGAAGAGTCAGTGCAACTGAGAGCATCATTAAGAAGTTGAACAAACTCATGTAACCCACTTGCCATGCGTATTTTTGAGGGAAGCCTATTCCATATAAGTGCATACTTAAAGAGGAAGAAGTTTTCTCGAGTTTTGGATCTATACTTCTCAAGTTTGACCTTAGATACTTTATCTCGAAGGTTATGTGTACAAGGGCAATGGATAAGGACTAAGCTGCAGGAGGAATATGTGAGCTTGTGCAGGAGTTTAAAGTAAAGGATCAGATTGGACTTAAGCCTTCTTTTCCATAGTAGTAAGCAACTCAGAAGAGAATTCATGAAATATATCTAATTCATGTTATTTCGCTTCTGACTGATAAGCTACAAAAGGGAATTGGTTAAAACGCCGAAAATAGAATTGAAAAGGAATTAGTCGAAGACGAACGGTGCGTGCGTGAGAAAGATTTATGAGTGAATACGGTTCGATTGGCGAAAATAAAATGAAATATTCTAAACTTGGTTTCAGAGGCGATGAAGTAGCCGGAAGAAATGATTTTAGACTTAACGTAATACTAAAAAGAGCGTGACCAGATGCTAAATTGGTCTCACCATACAGAAATGAATGAGCGTTAAGACAGTCAAATTCGGGCGTATACACGACTCATGTCACTCCCAGTGGCTTTTTCCAGTTTAAGTGTACGTGTCAAAGCACATACATCATCTCGGGATCTATGTCATAGAAGGTAAAAAACAAGAGGTTCTAGAATATTCAGATATTTAACTTATAAATGATCGAACGTTTGAATAGTTTTATTTCTTCCGTATTTCGGTCTCCTAATATTAAATTATCTTCATATTCGAACTCAGGTTAATTTTTAATATTTCCAATGTAATGTATCTAAATCATTTTGATCTTTTTCATGAATAATCCTATAATTTAACGTTGTCAGTAACTGAAGAGGGGATCCACAAAATACAATGGATTCATGTCACTTCGCCACGATCTTATTCAAGTCGTGTAAACTGGAAAAGCTGCATGAAAATCCATAGATTCTGAATGATTGAAAAGGAAGAAAATCTGAGACAACCGACCATGGCTGCCACCTTGACGTGGTGTTCGGGGTTGCCTATCGTGATGACCCTATGTTTCCTATGTTGACCTATGTTTCTGTAGGTCGTACCATGTCACGCAAGTCCATTGGAGAACGATGAGACTAAAACGGGCAACTCAATGTCTGAGTGTACGGGTGTTTTTCGGTCCTAGCAGGATGTCCGACTGTCCCACGGTATGGGAAGATTGAATATGCAAGACCTGCCTTTCTTAAGCCCGTGTTGAACTTCAGGGAGGATTCGATTGTTGATTATGTAACCCCCTATTCGCTCATTCAACAGTCCTTCCAATAACTTCAACAGTATTGGTATTAATGTGAATGGCCTGTAACACGCTTCATCCTTCAAATCTCATCCATCAAGGATTGCACAGAGAGTAGCTTGTTTCTATCCAGCTGGGAGTTTGTGTGACTCCAGTGAATGCCCAAATGGGTCCCATATTTATGAACCTAGGGCTTCTGTACACTGTTTCAAGACTATAGGGTGAATATCGTCAAGTCTTGATAACTCTCCATGGCACAGGTATTTTAGCTTTCCTATTAGTAAGCGTTACGGGAGAAATGAAGACATTTGTCTGATTAAAACCTCTATATAAATATCATTAATTTCACTGTGTTTTTTGGGGTATATTTGTTGTACTTAACTTATGAACTTGTTTGATTTATTATTTTCAGACATTTTGGTTTCTGTTTGTCTTGGTTTGCTAATTGGGAGTTTTTGCTCCAGGAACCTATAAAATTGAAGGTATTTGTAGTTGTTATAATTATTGTTGTTAGAACGACATTTTGGTCGACTATTTGTGAATTGCGAATAAACTTTGGTACCTAACTTTGGAGTTTGGTTCTGTTGTTAATTTGGGTTCGTGAATTGCAAATAGATCGACATACTATACTTCAATAACGGGAAGGAGCAAAACGTGGACGTAACTAAAGTTCTTCAATTTTAATTCTGTTGTCATCCATTGAATACGTCTGTACATTTCGGGTCCAATTTTTGGTCTTATTGGTCGAATTCGCTTGGATTAATTCACATTTGTTTGTTGACCGATTTTCGAACAAAGGCATACAATGGAAACCAGAAGCAAAAAGCCGAAGTAAAATGACAAAATGGATGGTAAACATCCTAAAGCTGTCTGTGGTATGTCTGAATTAAATGATGATAAACGAGACGATATTAGTGTTAATAGTGAGTCCTCAGCTCAGTTTAGTACTTCCAGATTGAGGTTAGATAAGGCGTTACTAAAGAAGAAGAATTTGGAAAGGAGACTTGAGTTAGAAAGGCAGCTTAAAATGTTAGATCTTCAAGAGGAGGTTGATATGACCGAATTAGAATGTAAGGTCATAGAAAACGATAACCGACTGTCAGTAGACAAATCTGAGATAAATGCTAAGGTGGAAAAGTACTTGGATTGTGACATTGCGCGTAATAAGCATTACGTGGAGGTGTTTAACACCTCAAAATGCGCTTGGATTGATGAATTAAAGCATACGATACGAACTACGGTCAATAATACGGTTTTGCCTAAGATCGATATGATGTTTTTTGACGGATAACTTAGCCAGTACCACCGTTTTATTAGCCAGTTTAGAAGAATTATAGAGAGTAAACCGTCTGACAAGTGTCAGTTGTTGTCATATTTGACATACTATTGTGAAGGAAAGGCCAGATCGGCTATTGAAGCTTGTACTTCCTTGCCCAGTGTAGAATCGTTTTTGAATGTTTTGTTTTTTGGAAAATCCCTCCATGTTTACATATTTTTGTTATGACATGACGGACTTTTTCTGTTGACATTTTTGGTATTTTATTTGATTCCAATTTGAGATTTTATCATTGTATATTGTTATTATTTCTATATTTTGTACTTATATTGAAGTTTTTATGTTTGCTTCTGAACTGTATATGTTGTTTAAATTTGATCTTTTAATATGGCCACAGCCATATTTGGATTGATACGGTGGCGGTTGGACTTAACGTCATTATTCCCTTTGCCTTGGATACTCCTCGGAGTAATTGTGACTTGGAAGGTGCATCAACTTCAGGTATTGCTTTGTATTTCCATCTTTTAATATAATATAGACCGTTTTCTCCTAGAATTGTTGAGTTTTTTTTGGGACATTGGACTGG